>JAQPPZ010014908.1:600000-1005000 GCA_028583015.1 Wollemia nobilis
AATTAAAAGACCTATTTTAAGGGACATAATGTGTCAAGATCCTAAAGCTTTTGTGTGTGTCAATGGGAGTGATGAACACATGCATCATTATCAATAATACACAAGGAATATGGTTCCACCAAACATAAAGTAACACAAATATGTGTGCACAATATAGGATAAAGAGAGAATATCCACAACTTAGTATATATTAAATAATTGTATTATAATCATGCTTAAGGAAGAGGCTCGATGCATATTTATAAAACAGCTCAAGACTCAAGAAAAATTTCCATAGAGGGAATAAGTAAAAGAAGAATTGTGTACAAGGCTAGATACTAAGCACAAATACAACATATTTTGCAATACCTTACAACAAGAAGAAGTAGATATTTATAAGAAGAGGTGGAGAAAGTTACCTGTTGTGGCTGATCCACAACACACCCCAAAATTGGGGACCCACCTTTTTTGCATGCTTTCAAAGAAGATCTCAGTGACCCAGATGCTAAAAATCAAGAAAAAGGCAAAATTGCACAAGGATGAAAGGGTGTCGCGAAATCGCGACATGTCGCGAAATCGTGACGTGTCACGAAATCACGAAAATGAAAAGGTGTCGCGAAATCGTGACATGTCGCAAAATCATGGTCAACGCAGTCAACGACAGCAGGTGGGAGAAAAGCGTAGCGAAATCGCGACGTGTTTGATTTTCGTGGCCCAGAGAGGAGAGAGAAAGACGAAGCAGAAAAGCGTCGCGAAATCGTGACATGTCGCAAAATCGTGGGTCAAACCAGTCAAACAGGGCAAAGCAGAAAAGCGTCGCGAAATCGCGACAAGAAACGGCAAAGGAGCATGAAGCGGAAATATGTCGCGAAATCGTGACATGTCGCGTTTTCGCGGCTCCAAACAGCGAGGTTGTACGGAATGCAAAATATGTCGCGAAATCGTGACATGTCGCGTTTTCGCGGCCAGAAGCAGCAAGGGAGCCCGAGATAGAAAAACGTCGCGAAATCGCGACAGGTAGCAGCTAAGGTGCCCGAAGTGAAAAAACGTCGCGATATCGCGACAGCTTACAGCGAAGGTGTACGGAGCGAAGAGGCGTAGCGAAATCGTGACATGTCACGTTTTCACGGCCAAAACAGCAAGAGCAGTACGAAACAGAAAAGTGTCACGATTTCGCGACAGAAAGCTGCCAGAGTGAAAGAAACGAAAAGGCGTCGCGATTTCGCGACAGGTTGCGGCCGAGGCGTACGGAGATGAAAAGCGTCGCGATTTCGCGACAGGTTGCCGCAAGACAGCTTCAAGTGAAAAAACGTCGCGATTTCGTGACAGGTTGCAGCGAAGGTGCCCGAAGTGGAAAAGCGTCGCGATTTCATGACAGGTTGCGGGCAAATGGTACGGAACGAGAAAAGCGTCACGATTTCGTGACATGTCACATTTTCACTGGGCGCGATGGCAAGAAAGGTTGTTGACAGGAAAACGTCGCGATATCGCGACATGTCGCGATTTCGCGACATGTCGCGTTTTGCGGCCAGGAAGACGGACAAAGTTGCATGCTATTTTTGGTCATGATTTTCATGGAGCCATTACGAAAGATATAGAAAGGTGCAGAACACATGGCATACATGCATAAGGGTTACAGAAACGTTACATTCATAGAATATTATCAAACGTTTCAGCATCGAGCATGAATTCAAAGAAACGAAGTAATCGAGAATATGAAACGAAGCGATCTGGAAGGGGAAACGAAGCATCACAGGCCGAAACAGAGAGCATTGCCATGCTTTAAAAGCAGAAGCACAGGACAGATACGGGGGTCAAAAACCGCTGGAGCAGAGTTGCAGTGCTAGAGGCCAGAGGGTCATTCTGGGCCTGCTTTGAGGTTGTTTTCCTTCTTTTTTCTGGTTTTGAGAAAACCAGAGAGTCTGCTATTGTAACATGATTTATTTTTAATGCAGAGTATTCAAAAATTTGCATCTTGTTGGCAAGAAAGAAGGAGTTATTTTCTGCATGCATGTTTTAATATTTATCTTTCCCTTTTTCAGATTTCTAGGCTTATAGATGAAGTTTAATGCAAGTTCTCTTGGTTGCTTCATGCGAATGTCTAAATCTGAAAAATAACAGTAAACCCCAGAGACCAGCACTTAACTTATCTGGATTGTGCGTGTTTGCAGGTTCAATAGGTTAGGTTGCATGCATGGAAACCTCACATCTTCGGTTTTGCCAGGACGGGATAGCATCAAACTGAATGCAATTTTAAATTTCTTTTCTTTTACATTTTATTTTTCTTTTTGCTGTATTTTATTTTTCAGAAGCTCCAACTTTAATTTTTCAAGCTTTAAATTAAAATAAAATAAAAATTAAAAAACTTCAAAATCCATAAATAATTCCATCATTTATGGCATTTCATTAAACTTTATTTTGAAGTTACAGCATGGTCATATAAGGATCAAATCACATTTACTTTATCAGGGTTCAATGAACAATCACTAAATTATCACAGTAAAATAAACCACAGTGCCCCTTGTTTTCAGTTACTTGCAACCACTAAGGTGTTCCAAGCATTTTAATTAAATATCTTTATTTGAGATTATTAATACACAGATGCAGAATGCTCACATAACAGGAACCTTGGAGAAATTGTTTCTTTGCAAGCAGAGGATTTAGAACCCAAATCCTATCGGAGAGTGTGTTTTCACAATCGGGTGAAAATACCACTCAACAGATTGGCGCTAGAAGGAGGGCATGTTAGGGTTTATTTTATCATGATTTTAGATGCTACGGGTTTTTAATTGTTTAAGAGCTTTACATTGCTAAATATTTCAAGTCCATTTTATTAGCATATACGGCCTCTAACACCACTCAACGGATTGGTGCTAGGAGGGCCGAACGGGTTTATTTTTAGTGTTATTTAAATTTAAATTTTTATGCATTAGTCCTCTAACACTCAGCAGATTGTAAAAAGGACGGCCTGAATTTATTTACTTGTTCTATTTTAATTCAGGTATGCTGTATATTATTATAACACTTTTCTGATTGTTCATTCAGAAATATGTGATTTGATTTAATTTTGAAAATTTTGGTCTCATGCAATTACTTTTCATTTGATTTTAATGAATACATCTCTTGGTTGATGCTAACTTGATTTTTTTTAAATTGCAGGTTGAATATTCAACAGATTTGGTTCTGAAATTACATTTTACAGTTTCACTAATGGCAACACTTGAGGAGCAAATGGTATCCCTGAGAGCTGAAATAATGTCTCTAAGAGAGAGAATGGTATCAATGATAGAGGATTATTATGAGGGTTTACATGTGATACCCTATCATATTCCTACAATGTTATTGGATTTTTTACGATGTTTTAATCAAGAGGTGCCACTAGGATACTTGCAAAAACTGCATGTTTACAAGGATGCATTATGTAAATTCCAGATTTTTTATGAGGAGGTAGCTTGTAAGTTATTTGCATACATTTTGGATGATAGACCATTCTTTTGGTATAGCCAACTACCCATGGAGGTTAGGACTTCTTGGATACAACTAGAAGCAGCCTATCTTAATCATTTTGGTAATCAGGCTGACTTAGAAATATTGAAAAATCAGTTTACCTCCATATGTAAAGAGTCTAATGAATCCTTGAGTCAATTCAATGGAAGATTTCGTGAATTGCACTCCCAAATGTGGGAAAATTTTAACACATTGGAAGAAGAAGCCATGGAAGTATACCTAGGAGCCATACACCCCACACTTGCTTCACTCATTGAGGAAAAGCTGAGTGGCTTGTCCCTAGAGAAAATCCATGAGGTCTTAGAAGAGATAGAACGACAAGGTCTTGAAGAAGAAAAGGCACAACATGTTCACATGAGAGATTGTTCTTTTGATGCCAACCTACACCAACCATCAAACATAGCACCCTCCACTCCAATGATACCTAAGGTGAATGATCAAGGGGATGAATTTGAATACCCAAATTTTATGACCACCTTAGATGTAGTCCAAGAGGAGGTGCAAATTGCTAAGACAACATCCACTAGTGAGGATCATGTAGAGATACATGATTATCTAGATGAAGGGGTTCTAAATTCAACAATGTTTGATATATGTGAATGGATGGAACCCACCATAGAATTGAATGAAGTGGTTGAAAGTGAAATGGAAAGAAAATCAATAAATAAATTTGAAGATATGATAGAATTTCACCACTTGTTCTTGGAAGATACTATTGATGAGACGTGTAAAATTAAAGATCAAGAAATTCTTCACCCTCCAAATTATGATAATGAATCATGGGTTACTAATTTGGACAATGATAGCCTTATAAATTTGAATTCAAGAAATAACCCACTTTTGGAAATAATTGAACCATCTAAGGAAGGTGAAGATGAATTTGATGAGAAGCACATTGATGAATTGGAAGATGTTGAAGAAATAGTTGAACGTCACCACTTGATTTTGAAAGATGATTATTATGATGCTTGGAAGAAGTGGGAAGACTTCACTCATTCCAAAACTACTAATGAAACTTTTGTGCCAATTGATATACGAGGACAACATAATTGCCTACTCAAAGGAAGATATTACAACTCCTGTACAATTTGAGGATGTTTTGGAAGAGGGTTTCAAATCTCATCAAATTTTGGAAGATTATAACCATCCTATTGCCAAGGACAAAGAAGAAAAAGAATTTATGAATGAATCAAGAGATCATGTCACAAACATCATGGATTTTCATTCTATGGATTTGGATGACGATTTTTACAATGGTTGGGGGAGATATGATGATGCATTCTTTTCTCACATCCCTATAGATAAAACTCATATTTTACTTGATATGCGGGATGTTGAACCTTCTACATCATACGAAGATCTCATATTCACAAGATTTGAAAAGGGGACAAAATTTGATCATGTTGAATATAAATTCATTGAAAGTGTGGATGCAAGTTTGCATGATGATTTGGAGGATTCAAATGAAGAGATACCATGGATAGTGAACAAAGAATTAGAACCAAATGATAAAGAGATGGATCAATTGGAAGCAACTCAAATAAGTGATCATCAAAGCAGATTACTTGACATACACTTTGACCAAGAATGTTTGAGGATTGAAAAGGATGACCATATTTTGAATTTAAATAATGTTTATGGTGAAATGTCATTAAAGGTAAATGAAAAACAAGGTATAATTTTTAATCACACCTTTAATAACATTGTTTCAATGAATGGAAAAGAAGTTGATGCACTTGAATTGTTAAACAAAATTCATCAACAATTATTAATTGAATCTAGGATAAAAACTTTTAATGATCCTAATTTAGTAAATATCCTAGATGCTTGTAAATTGTTACACAAATTTGATTGGCCTACAAATTTGGAAAATGATTTGGCTTTGAAATTTGTAGAAATAGGCTACTACTTACAAAATTGC
Source organism: Wollemia nobilis (assembly GCA_028583015.1). Taxonomy (NCBI): domain Eukaryota; kingdom Viridiplantae; phylum Streptophyta; class Pinopsida; order Araucariales; family Araucariaceae; genus Wollemia; species Wollemia nobilis. Next base: position 605,408 of record JAQPPZ010014908.1, read on the forward strand.
ATATTTGAAAAGGATAGCCTAATTCTAAATCAAGGAGGGAATTATGAAGTTTACATTTTAAAGAATAGACATGATAAAATTGAAAATCATTTATTGTCTAATCATTTTAGTAATTTGATGCTCACCTATGGGAGTATTATTGGAACTAAATCAAATTGGTATGGTGAGCATGGCAAGTGGAAATTTGTTGCATTGTTTGGTCTAGTCTTGTTTGTGTTGGATTCCCACAACATTTGGCATGCATATCATGTCATATTTTTGTTGAAATGTTCTAATCATGTGTGGGATCCAGGAAAGTGATAATCCAAGCTTTGCATCATTTTGTATTATAGTGTACATTTGTATATAGATTTTGGTTTTTGGTTTTGGGTTTGTGTTTTCAAGTTTCATTTTGGGATTGCTATTTGGATTTGGATTTAAAGTTGTGTGTTTATTTGACATGTTTTGTTTGTCTATAAAAAAAAAAAATGATGAAAAAGTTGCCTTGAGATGCTAACTTATGTTCTAGATCGGGAGAATATGAAACATTGGAATTGTCTTGTAAAAGCTCCACAAGTAACACAAACAATTTAATAATATCGTTTGAAACTTGTGATGCATGAAGTAGTCAGTTTTATATAGCAATATTTCATCTGCAATTCAAAAGACAATGCATTCATATTACATCTCACTTTGCACATACATGCCATCTTAGTTGCAAATGCATTTCAAATACAAATCATTAAAGTGTGTCAAATCCTCTTAGGGTTGTGTTATAACATAAATAAGAAGAAAATCCTAAGGTTGGGAACTGAGTCTTGAGATATCTAGAACCAAGCACGTCTTATACATTAAAAAGGATCTTGAGCAAAATGATCAAAACCTAACTTGGAAGAAAAGGTTGGGCGAAAGAAGTATTTCATGTCTATCCTATTATGCAACATGATCCTTAAAACAGTGGTTTTGACCACTTCCATAAAGCTTAAAGCCTAAAATCAGAGTAGTAAGGATAGGGCTAAATCCTCATCGAACTTAGGTTGAGGATCCAATTCCCCAAAGCTTTGATTTGACCTACATGGAGTAGTAAGGATAGGGCATAAATTCTCATCTCGCTTAGGTTGAGAATCTGATTCCCCAAAGCTCCTATGTCTCATTTCATAATAAATCTTGGATTGGAAGGATCGTACTATTTGTCCTCTGCAAAGGATGGGTAGTCATCCCCAAGGTCTAAGCAATAAAATTAATATTTTCCATTTACATCTAAAGTTTGGATTGGAAGGATCGTACTACATGTCCCTAGCAAGGATGGGTAGTCATCCCTAAGGTCCAAGAAGTAAAAAATAAATTTTTCCCATCTCATATTTATATTGGATTGGAAGGATCGTACTACTTGTCCTCTGCAAAGGATGGGTAGTCATCCCTAAGGTCCAAAGAAATGAAGATAAGTTTTGGATTGTGGGGTTAAGTATGCCCATGCATGGCAACATGTCTTGTCTAAAAAACAAGACCACTGATTGTTCAAAGGGTTAGACTAGCATGACCATTTCTTCCATAATTGGTTAAATTATTTTGCTCAAAGTGAGGTAATGAATTCTAAATCAGAATAGTAAGGATAGGGTTAAACTCCCATCTTGGTTAGGTTGGGAGTCTGATTCCCCAAAGTTCTGATTTCACATTCACTTGCACATGGGTTCAAGATAGTAGGGACTCATAACCAACTTTGGGATATAATAAAGCAATTAATTAGTGGATCCTAAGAGGGTTTGGCAATCTTGAATGTTTGTGTATGATACTAGAAGAAAGACTATGCCTTTTATAAAAGCAAAATCTCCTAGCATATTCATTAGGTTACACAAATCATTCACAATCTCACATATGCATTCATGTAAAACTGACAATGGAATGTTGATCAATTTCAAACGATAGGGAATGAAAACACATTGCACACACCGAGCTAATACTTGATGATTCCGATGATTCATGTACTTTTGATCTATGGGCATTTGTTTATATTGCTTATGTGCTAACGCATGTTTTTTGAGTTTATATATGTTTCCAGGTTGGGTTCTCACTAAAATGCTCAAGAGCATTTGACAGCAGAGTCGCCATTTGTTGTGGCTGATCCACAACACACCCCAAAATTGGGGACCCACATTTTTTGCATGCTTTCAAAGAAGATCTCAATGACCCAGATGCTAAAAATCAAGAAAAAGGCAAAATTGCACAAGGATGAAAGGGTGTCGCGAAATCGCGACATGTCACGAAATCGCCGAAAATGAAAGGTGTCACGAAATCGTGACATGTCACAAAATCACGGCACCAACAGTGGGAGAAAAGCGTAGCGAAATCCTACACGTGTTTGATTTTCGCGGCCAGAGGAGAGAGAAAGACGAAGAAAAGTCGCGAAATCGTGACATGTCGCAAAATCATGGGTCAAACCAGTCAAACAGGAAAGAAAAGCGTAGCGAAATCGCTGACAAGAAACGGCAAAGGAGCATGAAGGAAATATGTCACGAAATCGTGACATTTCGGAAAAGAGGAGAAAGAAAAATGAAATGAAAAAAGGGAGATAGAAAAAAATCAGAGAAGGAGAAACGAAAAAGTCACGAAATCGTGACATGCTTCCCAAAAAACAAAAGTGTCACGATTTCGAAAGCATGAAAGAAGAAAAGCGTCGATTTCGACATTCGAGTACAGATGAAAAGCGTCACGATTTCATGACAGGTTGCCGCAAGACAGCTTCAAGTGAAAAAACGTCGCGATTTCGCGACAGGTTGCAGCGAAGGTGCCCGAAGTGGAAAAGCGTCACGATTTCGTGACAGGTTGTGGGCAAATGGTACGGAACGAGAAAAGCGTCGTGATTTCGTGACATGTCACGTTTTCGCTAGGCGTGATGGCAAGAAAGGCTGCTGACAGGAAAACGTCGTGATATCGCGACATGTCGCGATTTCGTGACATGTCGCGTTTTCGCGCCAGGAAGACGGACAAAGTTGCATGCTATTTTTGGTCATGATTTTCTTGGGGCCATTACGAAAGATGCAGAAAGTGCAGAACACGTGGCATACATGCATAAGGGTTACAGAAACGTTACATTCATAGAATATTATCAAACGTTTCGGCATCGAGCATGAATTCAAAGAAACGAAGTAATCGGGAATATGAAACGAAGCGATCTGGAAGGGGAAACGAAGCGTCACAGGCCGAAACAGAGAGCATTGCCAGGCTTTAAAAGCAGAAGCACAGGACAGATACGGGGGTCGAAAACCGTTGGAGCAGAGTTGCAGTGCTAGAGGCCAGAGGGTCATTCTGGGCCTGCTTTGAGGCTGTTTTCCTTCCTTTTTTTGGTTTTGAGAAAACCAGAGAGTCTGCTATTGTAACATGATTTATTTTTAATGCAGAGTATTCAGAAATTTGCATCTTGTTGGCAAGAAAGAAGGAGTTATTTTCTGCATGCATGTTTTAATGTTTATCTTTCCCTTTTTCAGATTTCTAGGCTTATAGATGAAGTTTAATGCAAGTTCTCTTGGTTGCTTCATGCGAATGTCTAAATCTGAAAAATAACAGTAAACCCCAGAGACCAGCACTTAACTTATCTGGATTGTGCATATTTTGCAGGTTCAATAGGTTAGGTTGCATGCATGGAAACCTCACATCTTCGGTTTTTCCGAGACGGGATGGCATCAAACTGAATGCAATTTTAAATTTCTTTTCTTTTGCATTTTATTTTTCTTCTTGCTGCATTTTATTTTTCGAAGCTCCAATTTTAATTTTTCAAGCTTTAAATTAAAATAAAATAAAAATTAAAAAACTTCAAAATCCATAAATAATTCCTTCATTTATGGCATTTCATTAAACTTTATTTTGAAGTTACAGCATGGTCATTTGAGGATCAAATCACATTTACTTTATCAGGGTTCAATGAACAATCACTAAATTATCATAGTAAAATAAACCACAGTGCCCCTTGTTTTCAGTTACTTGCAACCACTAAGGTGTTCCAAGCATTTTAATTAAATATCTTTATTTGATATTATTAATACACAGATGCAGAATGCTAACATAACAGGAACCTTGGAGAAATTGTTTCTTTGCAAGCAGAGGATTTAGAACCCAAATCCTATCGGAGAGTGTGTTTTCACAATCGGGTGAAAATACCACTCAACATTACCCTTAAAATATTATATAGTAATTTTAAATGGTCCAATTCAAAATTTATCCAAGATTTTGGTAAAACCCGAGGTCTTTGGATCTATAGCCATAAATGTTGCAGGTAGGTTGGTTTGATGGTGCATAGTCTTTCATTGTCACCCTGCTAATCACCCATACTAGATATCCATATTGATTAGAACTATGAGATATTCTACTTTTAATGTCCTCAATTTTGGTGTCATCCCTTGGGTTGCGTATGTGTCATTGCTTTAAATGCACCAAATACCACCTAGGACATCGTGTTCGATTACTAGAGGTGATAGGGCTAAAATTGGATTCCCATTATTCCCCTTGTATCCAATCACCTTGGGTTCTCCTAGTTATACAATGGTTTTTGGTAGTCTATATTCATCATATTCCAAGTGGATCCTTATGTGAAGCTCTATCCTTTATTCCATTTGGTATTCTAGCTTTTTCCTTTTTGTATCCTTCCTAATTTTGGAGCGATACCACTTTTCATTAGTCCATTTAGTGATTCCTTTTTCATGTTTTTATGGTGACAAAATTTTTTATATTCTCAAGTTAGGTGGGCATGTGTAAGGTGTCCTCTCCTTCCAATTTTTTCTCTTTAGATTTCCCTTTGCTCCTTTGTCATCAGTCAGGTGACCTCTATATAGGCTAGCAAGCTTGGATGACTTGTAGAAGTTTCACACCTTGAAATATCTAAAAATATTTAGCTTCCATAGGAGGTTGGGTGTTAAGCTACTCTTAGGGAAGGAATAGGAGCTTACTTATAAGTTTCCTATTAGATCACCTTGAATATCCCTTCTTTCTGCACAATTGATAGTTTATAATCCCTAGTGTTTCTTGTGGCTAGTAGGATAGTCATTGTCAACACCATCAGACATGGAGTGTATATAGGAATGTGGTTTATCCCTTTTAGGGAGAAGAATATTCTATAGGCACTATATTAGAAAAATTTTACCAATGGTGAGTCCCCTTTAGCTATCATCGAAAAGGCTCCAAGGCCCCACACGATGGTAGATTTTAGCTTAGCTACCATTGAAAGGTCTCATGCATAATTATTTCTTGGTCTAATCGATCAACTTGACTTCATGGCAGAGGGAGCTTAAGACCTTCCTTTAGCTTACAATAGAGGACCTACCCTATCAATTCTCTTGATTATCTCCTATTTTGACCTCATGATAGATTATGGAAGCCTTGGGTCCCCATATTTTAACTTTAATTAGTTGAATCTAGATGGAGGCTTACTCAAAATTACATCTTTAACAAGATTTGCTTGGAGTAGTGAATTTCTCACTATAGATTTGGTGACTCACAAGGGATCTCCTACTGGTAAGAGATAAAGAAGTTATAAATGAGGGCCTTATCTATTGGGCACAAAGTCTTAAGAGGAAAAATCCTAAGGCTTTTCTATAGCTTGGATGAAATGGAGAAGGATATGCTATTGTGGGTAGCTCTACTTAGAACTTTAAAGAAACCTTAGGAGAAAATGCTTCTTTTTATAGATCATTTTCACTTGGAAATTCATTGAAAATTCATTGAATTTCATCCTCTTCCACCTATAATTTTGTCGATATTTCCTCTAAAGAGATGATATGGAAGGAATCCTTCCTATGTTCCTAGGTAGTGAGGGTGTCATCATTCTTGATTTTATTTTATGCTTGATTATGGTGGTCATCATTTCACTAACTGAACAATTCCTAGTGGCAAACCCAAAAATTTCTGCACCTATGTCATGCATCATGTGAGCTATTCTTCAAATTTGCTACAATCTAAGTCCCTTGTTGTGATTCTAAATTAGATTAATCCTACAAAACCTAGATAAAAGCATTAAAATATATATTTTTTTGTACAAAGACCCTAGGAAGGGTCGATGGTTCAAACTTTACTTGGGTGCTACCCTATACCTATGGGCTCAAAGGATTTTTTGGGATTAGGGTCCATGTCTTTGGCAACACAATTCTTTCTTTGTTTAAATGGGTATATCTCAATAAGAGGCCCCTTGGGTCTAATTCACTCTCCCTTGTCCTTTGAAACACTTTTGATGTTTGGATCATTCATGAGTGACCATACAACATGGTACTAATGGAGAGGTTCCATTGGAACTATGACCCCAATGCCTAGTTTTTTCCTTAGTACCATCGATGCCCAATGTAACCATGCATATCTCCTTAGCTTAGTACTAGAGTTTTTTGATAAATAGATACCAAAGGTTGATAGGGGATTTATTGCCATGGTATCCTTGTGGTCTTTTACTACTCTATGGATTAGGATTAAGCACCAATCAAAATCCACCATCCTTCTACCAACTAGTTAAAAATATAGCCTTATTGAGTTTACCACTATTTTTGGTTTTATTGATTTGTGTTGGGAGAAACCTGCACCCTTAATAGAATTTTCATGCTACAAGACTTCCTTGATCCAATCAGCATTGTGGATTCTAGTGGATCCACCTCTTTAACTCAAGAAAAAATTATCCTAAGACTCTAGACATACCAAGTAACGTAAGGAAACCCTAGAGGTGAGCCTACAATATTTCTTATATGCTCATGTTTATCCAGATTGCAAAAATAAAATAAAACTATAACATAAAAGTTGACCAAGCTTTGATGTAACTCCTAGCTAGTGCTTCAAAAAGTATACCAGTGCCTTATCCATTGGATAATTGTAGCCAAATTTAAAATATGGTGAAGAGAGAAGGAGGGAGATATAAAAAAAAACACCCTAGATTAAAGCGCTATAAGCAGACAGTGTTGGATGAAATAGATATATTTTTGGCTTTTAATCTGCAATTTATTCCTAGAGCACAGAATCACAATGCTAATCTATTGGTCATTAATGCTTCTAGATCAAAAAACCTTGAGATAGACACTTGGTTTATGGAAATGTTCCCAACCATATTTTTTTATAAGCCATATATCCCAAATAATGTGGTATATTTACAAGTTTTTCATGATGATATACACATTAATTATTTTATGACTATGCAAAATGAGTTTTTTGATGTTATTTGTAATGAAAGTGATGAAGAAAAATTGAAGGATGTTATTGGAGAGCTTACAGAAGTCATAAAACTAAATACCAATAGGATCCTTAGGGGGTTTGTGTCTTTAGAGAGCTTGTTTGATGACTTTGATAGAGCACATAAAACTTCGGTTTAGGAATCTAAGGTAGATGAAGTTAATATCGAAACAGAGGAAGAGCCCAAGATTATTAGGATCAATAAAGCTTAACCAGGAAAAGAGAAGAAATAATATATCAAATTTTTGAAAAAGAACATGGATATTTTCGCTTGGAGTTATGAAGATCTGAAGACCTTCAATACAAAGGTAATGACTCACATAATACCCCTTCATAAAGATACCAAGCCTTTTAGGTAGAAAAAAAAGAAGTTCAATCCCACTTTGCATCCAATTATGCAGAAAGAAGTGCAGAAGTTATTGGATACCAAGATGATTAGGAAGGTGAGATTTTCTACTTGGTTGTAAAACCTAGTTCTAGTTAGAAAAAATAATGGTGAGATCTAGCTTTGTGTAGATTTCAAGAATCTGAATAAGAGCTCTCTCAAAGACAACTATCCACTTCCAAATATGGAGCAATTGCTTCAAGCAGTGGTTGGTTCATCAATAATGTCTTTATTGGATGGCTTTTTAGGTTACAATCAGATTGCAATGAATCCTAAAGACAAACACAAAATAACTTTCACTACACCATGGAGAATATTTGAATATCTTAGGTTGCCCTTTGGATTGATAAATTGTTATGTTAGGATCCTATCCTAACGTCATTTTGTAATTCTTATTTACTTATGTAATGACCCACTCCCAACATGGGAGATCCCATTATAATATTATTTTTTAATAATTTGTAATGTATGTGTCAAGTATTGTGCTTATCCAAGTGGTGCCATCTCATGTAACTATTTTTATCAAGATTGTAACCGATGGTAGGTAGGAGATTCTAGCTCAAGTGGCATTTTGCATGTAAGCCAACTCTTGAGCCTTTAGGTAGGGTTGCATGAAGTTTTTCTTTAAAAGACATGAAGCCAATTCATATTTTTGCAAGCTAATGAAATATTGAAGGAGGTTGCCCCCTCGAAGAGGCTTGAGATTCTATGTTATTGTGATATTGTTCTATTTTTGCATTTAATTTTCGCATAGTGTTATTGAGTTATTTGATGTATTTGAATTATTTTCAGTATTTTGTGTGTGCTTATTTTTAATAGTGAGATGCTAACATGAATGCAGGGGCAACATTTGAGAGAGAAATGGATGTTGCATTTAAGGGTTTGATGTTCAATATAGTGGTAGTATATCTCGATGATATTATAATTTTTTCAAAAAATCTTGAAGATCATTATGCACATCTAACTCAAGTGTTTGACAGGTGCAAGGAGTTTGGCATATCTTTGAATCCTAGAAAATGTGTGTTTGGGGCCACACAAGGTAAACTGCTTGGGTATATTGTTTCAAAATATGGAATTAGCATTGATCCACAAAGAGTAGAATCCATTGCTAAAATTACCCCTCCTAAGAATCTTAAGGGAGTTAGATCATTATTTGGAAAGATTAACTTTATTAGGAGGTTTATCCCTGATTTTGCTCAGATTTCCAACCCAATAAATGATATGATCAAGAAAAATGGAGAAATAAGATGGATAGAGAAAATACTACAACTTTTCAGAAGATCAAAGATGCAATTACTTAGGCTCTAATATTGAATTGCCCAAATCATTCTAGATATTTTGATATCTACTCATATGCCTTGGAACATACTATTGTTGTAGTTCTAGCTCAGCAAGATGAAGAGAAAAATGAAAGGCCTATAGCCTTTATGAGCATAGAATTGAAGGGTGCTCAATTGAAATTTTCTTTGCTGAAAAAACAAGTTTATGCATTAATAAAAGCTTTAGATAATTTCAAATGCATTTTTGGATTCAACAAGGTAATAGCTTGTATCCCTTACTTTGCTATTTTTTATTTTTTATTTTTTATTTTTTATTTTTCACTCATACTGAACCCTTAGGTAGTCCTACAAGGTGTATGGCTAAATTACTATAGTATGATGTGGAATTCAAAGTAGAACATATGGTCAGAGGATAGGGATTGGAAAAGTGTCTAGTTAACAAAGAAGGGGAGGCCATGAATAACACTATTGTAGTAGATGAACAGTAAGAAGCAAGAGCAATTGATAATTTTGATTGTAGGTGGTATGATGGCATTATATTTTACCTTTAGAACTTGTCATTTCCAAGAGATATGCCCCAAAACAAAAGAAGTTATATCAATCAATTGGCTCAAAGGTATTACATTCAATAAGGAAGATTGTATTGGAGGCATCTAGATGGTGTGTTGCTTCTATGTTTGTATGAGAAAGAGATCACTCAAGTGCTGAAAGAATATCATTCTAGATTTTGTGGGGGGTCACTTTGCTCCAAATGCTACTGCTCACAAGATCATGAGATTTGGTTATTATTGGTCCTCCCTATTTAAGGATGTTTACTAGTTTGTTAGGAGTTGTCATAACTATCAGATTTTTGTAGGAAAGAAGAATTTTCCAGCCATGCCCCTAAAGCCAGTGATTGTGGAAGCTCCTTTTACTCAATGGGGAATATATATCATAGGTGAGATTAACCCTAATTCTTCTGGAGGTCATAGGTGGATTATTACATCAAAAAACTATTTTACCAAGTGGGTAGAAGCAATACCTCTCAAAAAATCCACTACAAAAATGGTCATCAAGTTTTTAGAAGAGAACATATTGACAAGATTTAGGGTTCCAAGGAAGATAGTCATAGAAAATGGTAACTACTTTACTTATTTTGAGATGATTCAATTTTGTGCTAGGTAAAACATAGATATTTTTCATTCCATAAATTACTATCCTCAAGGGAATGGTTTAGCAGAATCCTCAAATAAGAATTTGATCACAAGAATCGGAAGACCATTGGGTAGAAACAAAAGAAGTTGGGATAGTGAGCTAAATTTTGCTTTATGGACTGATAGAATATCTATCAAAAGAATCACAGGAAAATATCCTTATGAAATAGTATATGGTGAGAATTCTCTATTACCTCCTCAAGTGGAGAGTCATGCTTTATATTTGCTTCTTCTGGATCATGATAATCCAAATGTCTTGTAGAGAATACTTGTTCAAATTATGAAGTTGCAGGAAGATAGAAAGCATGCATTAATAAATATAGTTGAGTAGGATCACAAAATAATGCAGTTGTTCAATAAGAAATACAATAATAAACCTTTTTAGGGAGGAGATATAGTGTTGTACTAGGACCCCAAAAATGAAAATCATGGTGAGAAGTGGAAGTGGTAACCCAAATGGATTGGCCCCTATCAATTCCTTCAGAATGTAGGCCAACATAATTAAAAATTATAAACTCTAGATGGTACAAAATTTTAAATTCCTATCAATGGCCAGCATTTGAAATTGTATCATTTTGCACAGAGGACTTGAGAATCCTAAAAAAATTATGTGTTTCAGTCTTGTTATTTCTAGGTGATTAAGGTATCATTTTTAGGTGATTAAGGTGTTCAGGTTAGGTGATTAGTTTAGTTTTTGAGTCCTTGTGGTTTGTTGGATATTTTGGAGTTCTTAGGTGATTCATTGTTAAAGAGTATTTTCATCACCTATCCTAGTCGGAGCCTGTGTTGGATCCTCAAAATCCAACTTGAGTTTACCCCAAAATTTTGAGTTTTTGGTGTCCTATGGTCTTTTCAAATTTGCAATACCCATTTGAGTTATTTCCAATTATTTCAAATTTTTGGTCCTTTTGAAGTCCTATTTCACCCTCCAATATCAATGAAAATTTTTATGTCACCAAGGTTAGGCCTTTGTTTTTGTTTTCCTAAGGTCTTTTTGTCAGTAAATGTTTGGCCTAACTAAGGTTGATGCAAGAGCCTATCTTCTAGAGGGCATAACTTTTGATCCGATTGTTGGATCGACTTGAAATTTTATAAGGAGTTGGATAATAAGGAGGACAATGATGTGGCTAGGCCAAAAAAGGGCATAGATTACCATTTTTAGGTCTTTTTGAGATTTTTTTGAGCCTTAATTCCTTCATCTAGTGCCCCAAAAATGGATTTTAGTGGTTTTTTTAGAAAAGTCCAAAAATTACTTCTAGACATGGGTAGGTGTTGATATTTTAGATAAGGCTTAATTTGGATGATACGATGATGGGTTTTAATTTTTAGGGCCATTTGAGCTTTATTTGTGACTTACTAAAAATAGGGTTGTTTTTGGCTAAAAATGGTAAATTTTCTAAAAATAGTAATTTCTTATATTTAGGGCTTTAAGATGTAGGGTTTTGTTTTAGGGTTTCTCGCATTGTAAAAAGGAGGGAAAAACCCTAAAATCTAAACCTGAAAACCCTAAACCCTAAACCTAAAAACCCTAAACTCAAAAACCTAAACCCTAAAAAAAAAAACTAAAGGTGATGGATATAATGGCTATTATGGATGATTTCCAATTATGGGCCTATTGAGCAAGGTACAACAACAGTATTGTCATTGTTGTCAATACAGTCAGATAGATCTGTTGATGTAGTGGACAAGAAGTTCAAAAGCTATTCAGATGCAGAAGACATGAGTTCAAAGGTTATTCAGAGTATGTACAGTGATTTTCTAAGAAGACCGAAGTGGCCCATATGCAAAAGATCAAAGAACAAGACAAGTAAGAAAAGTGTCACGATATCACAACATATACAGTAGGCAAGAAAAATTATCGTGATTTCGTGACATGTTGGAAGAGAGAAAAAGCAGGAAAAACTATCGTGATTTCGTGACATGTTGGAAGAGAGAGAAAAAGTAGGAAAAACTTTCACGATTTTGCAACATGTTGGAAGAGAGAGAAAAAGCAGAAAAAGCTATCATGATTTTGTGACATGTTGGAAGAGAGAGAAAGCAAGAAAAACTATCACAATTTTGCGACATGTTGGAAGAGAAAAAGGCAAGTGAAAAACTATCACGATTTCGTGACATGTTGGAAGAGAAAAAGGCAAGTGAAAAAATTGTCGCGATTTCGCGACATGTTGGAAGAGAAAAAGGCAAGTGGAAAAACTGTCTTGATTTAGCAACATGTTGGTAGAGAAAGATAAAGCAAGAAAAAGTGTCGTGATTTCACAAAAAGTTCGAAGAAAGAGAACAAGTAAGAAAAGTGTCACGATTTCGCGACATGTCACATTTTCGCGACTAAAACAGGAGAGAGAAATTAAGTTGGAAAAGTGTCACAATTTTGTGACATGTCGCATTTTCGTGACTAAAATAGGAGAGAGAAAGTAAGTTGGAGAAGTGTCGCGATTTCACGACATGTCACTTTTCGCAACTAAAATAGGAGAGAGAAAGTAAGTTTGAAAAGTGTCGCGATAACACGACATGTCGCATTTTTGCGACTCGAAAAGGGCAGGCTGGCAGAGAAACAAAAGTGTCACGATATCACGACATGTCGTATTTTCGTGACTCAAAAAGGCTAGGCAGGAAGAGAAACAAAAGTGTTGCAATATCGCGACATGTCACATTTTTGCGACTCAAGAAGGGCAGGCTGGCAGAGAAACAAAAGTGTCACGATATTGCGACATGTCGCATTTTTGTGACAAAAGAAAGAGAGGAAGCGTATGGAAGCAAAACTATCACGATTTTACGACAAAAGTAGAGAAGAAGACCTCGAAGGCAGAAGTGTCACGATTTTGTGACAAAAGCAAAGTCGAAGTCTATGGAAGCAGAAGTGTCGCGATATCACGATAAAAGAATAGAGAAAGCGTACGGAGGTGAAAGTGTCACGATATCACGACATGTTGTATTTTTGCTGGCCAAAGCTAAGAGAAAGAGCAAGGAGAAAAAGTGTTGCGATATCATGACATTTTGTATTTTTGGTTCAATGCAAAGAGAAAGAGCAAGGAGAAAAAGTGTCGCGATATCGTGACATGTAGCATTTTCACGGTCCAAAACAAGGAGAAAGAGAGAGAAAGAAAAAGTGTCGCGATATTGTGACTGTATTTTCGCAATTGAGTTGAAGACGACAAAGACCGATGACAATCGACTAAAATTAGGGTTTACAGTTGTTATGAAAGCCAACTAAGATTAGGATTTACAGTCGACTAAGATTAGGGTTTTCATCATAAAAATATTGTTATAAAAGGAGGGTTGTTTGGAGAATTGATTGGGTGTCGAAGGTGTGTGAGACACGGTCGATGTGCGTAGAGAGCAAGTTGTGTCGAATCATGCTAAGTGCGAAATTTGCAAAGAGAGCAGAGTGCACAAAAGGGAGAAGATGATCGTGAAGTTCGATTGTAATGAAGCAGAGTGTGCAAAGTGATTATGCAGAGAGAGTAGAGTGCGTAGAGAGCGAAAAGGTTGAAGTTCAACCAGGTGTTGTTGTGATTGCACAGAGAAAGCAGAGTGCATAGAGAACGCAAAGGTGAAGAAGACCAGTCAGGGTCTTACAAAAGCAAAGGTATTTTACTGTTAATCTTCTAGTTTCAAAATTGAAGTCCAAGTTGGTGCTTGGCATCAGGGGTTGGTGCTCCTTCTAGTTGGTGTTGGTAAATCAGGGGTTGGTGCTCCTTCCAGTTGGTGCTGGTAAATCAGGGGTTGGTGCTCCTTCCAATTGGTGCTAGTAAATCAGGGGTTGGTGCTCCTTTCTATTGGTGCAGATAAATTAGGAGTTGGTGCTCTTTCCAGTTGGTGCTAGTAAATTGATTGTGAAGTTGGTGCTTTGCAAAGGCTAGATTTTGATGGTAGTCCAAGCAGTCAATTTTTTAGGAGTAGCCACATTGGTGAACCTTATTAAATATTGTGTTGTGTGATGCTCTTTTGTTATACTTGTTGTATCTAGTAGTAAGTTTTAATTGTTACGGTATTAAGAGCTATAAATTCAAGTTTATAGAGCTACACTGATTCACCCCCCCTCTCAGTTTCATTGTAATACTAACAATTGGTATTAGAGCTAAGTTCCTGTAAAAGCTTAACCGGCTAGGGTGATCTTAGAAGTAACACAATGGTAGGTGGTGAAGCTCTTTTCATGGCATTTGAAGAAGTAAAATAAAAAAAGGAAGGAGTGAACTCTAAAGTATGTGGTGAAAACCCTGAGGCTGAAGTAGATCTAGAAGGTGAGTTGATCTCTACACTTGAAGAGTGGAAACTAGAGAAGAAAAAGAAAAAGAAAATTTTAAAAAGGCTTGATGATGCAAACGAAATCATAACCAGTCTGAAAGTACAGACAGAAGAATACAAGAAAATATCTGAAGATATTGAAGTACAAATTACCATGAAAATAGATTATTGCTGCAAACTAGAAGAAGAGAATGTTGGTTTACGGATGTAGATAGAAGAGATGAATCACAAAATTAGTTGCTATCACAAATACGAATAAATTTCTATGAATCTAGATAAGATTATAAATGACCAAAGGCCTGCAGGCATCAAATTTGGTCTATGTTTCGTCGAAGGAGAATCATAAAATAGATCAAAGGCCAAAAATGTAGAATCCATAAAGAATGAAGATAAGAAACAGGTTGATCAAGGAAAAACATCTCATGCAAAAGAAAGCAATAATGTCAGGCACGAAATGAGAATTGACAATGATGGATTCACCAATGTCACACATCAAAGAAGAAGAAGACCTATGGCTCCTACGACAACATGGCAAAGACCATCACCCAGGTTCAATTATCCCTTTTCTAGTTTCTATTTTAAATGCAATGGCTATGGACATAAAATCTCAGATTGCAAATATAATGTAAGACCAAGGAATTTCACCAGTAGAAATGCTTTTTCTCCTCTGATGAATTATATAGTAGAATGTTATAACTATCATAATTTTGGGCACATTGCAAGAAAATATAGAAGTACATTTGCATCAAATCAGTTTCAGGGAAGAAAATTTCAACCAAATAGGATGAGACAAAATAGAAAACTTCCCAAAAAACATGCACAAGCTATTGATAAGGGAAATGCAAAACAAGAGCCCAAAACTACTATCAAAACGGAGTGGAAAGGAAAAGAACGACTTAAGGAAGAAAAGGAATCCTTAATCGTACAAACAACATTTAAAGCACAAAATAAATATGTACCATGGATACTTGATAGTGGATGCTCCAGTCATATGACAGGTGAAAAATAGAAATTTGAGAAGTTACAAAAATATGAAGGTGGTTCAGTAAAGTTTGGAAACAATGATGGAGCTAAGATAGTTGGCAAAGGTTCAGTTAAAATTATTGACAAAAAAATTAAGTCAGAAGAAGTCTTGTTTGTGGATGGTTTGAAACATAACTTGTTGAGCATAAGTCGATTTGTGATAAAGGTCATGAAGTAGTTTTTAAGAAGCAGGGTTGTGAAGTCAGAAAAACAAACAGTGAAAAATTGATAGAAACTGGATCAAGGACATCTGGAAACCTGTACATGCTCTCAGAGACTTCAAAAGAAGCTTGTTTTATTGGATAGGAAGAAGAAATTTGGTTGTGGCACAAGAGACTCGATCATATCAGTTTTGATAATCTAGTAAAAATCAACTCAAAAATGGTAGTGAGAGATATTCCCACCATCAGAAAACCTGTAAACAACATTTGTGCTTCATGCCAAAAGGGGAAGCAAACTAGAGTCACATTCAAAATAAAAGAGTACTACATGAGCAAACCTTTGGAACTAATACACACTGATTTATGTGGACCCATGAGAACACAAAGCATAAATGGTGACAAATATTTTATGTTGTGCATTGATGACTATTCCATAATGACATGGATATTTTTCTTGAAGCATAAATCAAAAGCTTTTGAAAGGTTCAAGATTTTCAAAAACCAAGTTGAGAATGAAACATGAAGGAGGATCAAATTTTTAAGATCAGATAGAGGAGGATAATTCATTTCAGAGGAGTTTGTAGAGTACTGTGAAAAATATGGTATTAGGAGATAGTTTTCAGCAACAAGGACACCTCAGCAGAATGGAGTGGTAGAAAGAAAGAACAGGACAGTGCAGGAAATGGCACGGACTATGTTGGCTAAAAGTAGAGTAGTAGACAAATTTTGGAGAGAAGCAGTCCATACTACAGTGTATATCCAAAATAGGTACATGCTGAGAACACATGAAAGAAAAACTTCTTATGATTTGTGGTTTGGTAAAAGGGCAACAACAAAATACCTCAAAGTTTTTGGCAGCAAGTGCTACATCAAAAGAACTGAAGATAATCTGGGTAAGTTTGAAGATAGAGCAGATGAAGGTATTTTTGTTGGTTATTCACCAAGAAGCAAAGCTTACAAATGCTACAACAAGAGGCTAAAGAAAATTGTGGACAGTGCCAATGTTAAATTTGATGAAGGTAGAGAACGAGTAATTAGCTATGAAATGAACTACCCAATTTATGAAGAGGTTATTGAAGGAGATGAGGAAAATGAAATGGAAAAGATACAAAAAATTGACTTAGATGATTTAAGTTGTGATTTAGACGTGGAAGAAAATAAAAAATTCAAAACAGTAGATTGTGAGAAAAATCATCCTAGAGAGCAAATAATTGGAGACCCCAAAGTTGGTGTTCAGACAAGAAGAAGAGTAGTAAGTAACTACTCTCTATTATCCAGCATTGAGCCCAAAAATGTTGCTGATGCAAGCAAAGATGAAATTTGGATGAAGGAAATAAATGAAGAATTAGATCAGATCGAGAAAAAAGAAACTTGGGAGTTAGTACCTAGACCTGCAAATAAAAATATAATCAGGACTAAATGGATTTTTCGAAACAAATTGAATGAAGATAGACAGGTAGTCAGAAATAAAGCAAGATTGGTATGTAAGGGTTATGCACAAGTTGATGTTGGCAATTTTGGGTACTTTGGGTACATTGCCTTTGCTCAAGTATATAAGTTGTCATTGATGTTAAGAAGCTTTTGAAGGAATTTGATTTGATGTCAAATAATTTGTTTTGATGAAGGTTACGGCATGACAGTTTCAAAAGTCTTTTGCAAACCCCAAGCTGACAGGTTCGAGAGAAAGAGCTCGCAGTGAAAAAGTGTCGCGATATCACGACATGTCGGGTTTTCGTGACCCGAAGAAAAGAAAAGCGCTAAGGAGAAAAAGTGTCGAGATATCGCGACATGTCGGGTTTTCAAGACCCGAAGAACAGAAAAGAGCTGAGGAAAAGTGTCACGATATCGTGACATGTCGCATTTTCGTGACTTAAGCAGGAGAGAGAAAGTAAGTTAGAAAAGTGTCGTGATATCGTGACATGTTGCATTTTCGCGACTTAAGCAGGAGAGAGAAAGCAAGTTAGAAAAGTGTCGCGATATCGTGACATGTCGCAATTTTGTGACTCAAAGAGCAAAGAAAACGTACGAAAGCTAAAAGCGTCATGATTTCGTGATGGGTTACAAGGAAAGCATACGAAAGCTGAAAGCGTCGCGATTTCGTGATGGGTTGCAAAGAATGCGTACGGATGCAGAAAGTGTCACGATTTTGCAACAAGCAGAAAAGAAAGCAGATGGAAGCAGAAGTGTCACGATTTCACGATAGAAACCGAAAGCAGGTCTTCTATAGGAGAAGTGTCACGATTTCATGACAAAAGTAGAAAGGAAGGCTATGAAGATAGAAGTGTCACGATATCATGACAGAAGTGAAGACGAAGTCTGCAGAGGTAGAAGTGTCGCGATATCGTGACAAAAGCCAAAAGAAAGTGTACGGTTGCAAAGGTGTCGCGATATCACGACATGTTGTAGTTTTGTGGCAAAAGCTACAAAAGAGTTACAGAGGCAGTTGAAGTCGACAAAGTTAAATGTGAGCCGACGAAGATTAGGGTTTGCAGTCGACAAAGTTTAGGGTTATGCAGTCGACTAAAGATCAGGGTTATAGTCGACTAAGATTAAGGTTTTGATCTTGAAAGTGATATTATAAAAGGTAGGCTATTTTGAAGAGTTGGTGGTGTTGTTGGTGGTGACGTTCGCAGATAGAGCACAGAGTGAGAAGTTCAATCATCGAGAGCAGAGTGCAAAATTTGATCGAAGTGTGTAGAGTGAGCGAAGAGTCATGGTGAATTGTTCTAAGTGCCACTGTGATTGCGCAAACAGTGCAAAGGTTGAAGTTTGACCAAGTGCGGCTATGAGTGTGTAGAAAGAGCAGAGGGCGTAGAGAGCACAAAGGGCAAATACGAACACGGAGTGCTACTGTATGAGAATAGAGGTGCACTGGTTCTTTGAGAAGAACCTGAGGACAGATTTGGATAGTCTTTGAGAAGGCTTATGTGTAGAGGATTGATTTTTTCAAGTGTTGGATAGATCTGACAGACAGAGGAAGACTTGTACTAGACCGACTAACTGTGTTTGGTACAGGTTTCTGAGCTGTTGTGGACGTGATCATAGAAGACAGAGGTCTCTTAGGCTAAGCATTGAGGACAAAAGGTCTTCGGGGGAAAGGAGTTCCATGTGCTGGAAAGAGGTAGAGGCAATTGATATTCTGAGGGATCATTTCTAGAGCAGAGGGGAAGGTATCTCCTTTGAGCAGAGGCTCATAAATTTTGATTGGGGGAAGGTATCTCCTTTGGGCCGAGGCTCATAAACATTGTAATTGGGAAGGATTCCCAAAGAACTTTGAGATAAATTTTAGAGAAAAGTTTTGTGGACGTAGCCCAGCCATTCTGGGTGACTACGTTAAAATTGGTGTCACTTTGTGGATGATATTGTGCATTGCTTTGATATTGCTTTGGGTATATTGCTTTACTATTTTGAAGTATAAAGGAAAAAGTAAAAAGAGGTCTTATACTGATCACCCCCCCTCTGAGTATAAGCTTGTGTTCTTCAGTTGAAGGCATTGACTTTGAGGAAACTTTTGCACCAGTAGCTAGACTAGAGGCAATTAGAATGTTTCTGGCTTTAGCAGTATACAAGAATTTCAAAGTTTATCAAATGGATGTGACATCAATGTTTTTGAATGGGAAACTTGAAGAAGAGGTTTATATTGAACAACCAGATGGTTTCCAACTTGGTGATGATCTCAACTTGGTTTGCAAGTTGAATAAAGCATTATATGGCTTAAAACAGGCACCCCGAGCATGGTATGCAAGGCTAGACAACTATCTCACTCAACAAGGGTTTAAGAAAGGTATGGTGGATAGTAATTTGTATGTCAAAATAGAAAATGGGCATCTTATTGTTCTTGTTGTATATGTAGATGATATCATATTTGGTAGCAGCAAATATGAGTCATGTAAAGGTTTAGAAAATAAGATGTAGAAAGAATTTGAAATGTCAATGATTGGTGAACTTTCATATTTCCTCGGGTTGCAAGTTAATCAAAATAAGAAGGGCATATTTATTTCTCAAGTTAAATATGTGAAAAAGATGTTAAAAAAGTTCACAATGGAGGATTGTAATCCAGTTAGCACTCCCATGACGACAGGTTGCAAGTTGAGCAAGGATGACAAATCTCCACCTATTGATCAAACCATGTACAGATCTATGATTGGGAGCTTACATGCACTGACGACTACTGGACCAGATATTTTGTAGGCAGTATGCATGGTAGCATGATTTCAGGCTAGTCCCAAGGAGACTCATGTGACAATAGTAAAGAGGATTCTTCAGCACCTTAAGGGTACTATGGAGTATGGGTTATGGTATTCGAAAGGTAAGGACTTCACCCTTATTGCGTATTCAGATGCAGATTGGGTAGGATGTGTAGATGACAGAAATAGTACCAGTGGAGGTGCATTCTATCTTGGAGACAGATTGGTCGCATGGCACAGTAAGAAACAAGAGTCAGTTTCTTTATTGATAGCAGAGGCAAAATATATTGCAGCGACAACATGTTGTACGCAGGTATTGTGGATGAAACAAACCCTGAAAGATCTTGGTATTAGATTTAGTGAGCCAATATCAGTTAAATGTGATAACACCAGTGCCATTAACATCTCCAAGAATCCGGTTATGCATTCACACACAAAACACATTGCTATCAGGTATCACTTTTTGAAGGAGAAAGTTGCGAAAGGTGAGGTTAAGTTGGATTTTGTTCCAACTACAGAGCAAGTAGCAGATATCTTCACAAAACCATTGCCCAAGGAAGTTTTTGAGTACCTTCATAATAAATTGGGAGTGGTCACACTTCCCAAGAATTGACTAGCTATAGGGATCACATTCTCGGGGGGAGCATTTAAGTATTTGATTATCTTTTTGCTCATGTTCATGAT
This sequence comes from Wollemia nobilis, assembly GCA_028583015.1. Classification (NCBI taxonomy): domain Eukaryota; kingdom Viridiplantae; phylum Streptophyta; class Pinopsida; order Araucariales; family Araucariaceae; genus Wollemia; species Wollemia nobilis. Next base: position 625,739 of record JAQPPZ010014908.1, read on the forward strand.
TTTTGCTAAGTGTAATAAATTTTGCCTGAGAATATTGTGCATGGACTCAGGGGGAGTCTGCAATAGCCCTTTGGTATTATTGTCAAAGGGGGAGAAGAGTTACAGGAAATTGCACATGTGTTGCCAACAATTCCAAAGTGGGAGATTGTTGAGCAAGGTACAACAACAATATTGTCATTATTGTCAACACAGTCAAATAGATCTGTTGATGCAGTGGATAGGAAGTTCAAAAGCTATTCAGATGCAGAAGACGGGAGTTCAAAGGTTATTCAGAGTATGTACAGTGATTTTCCAAGAAGACCAAAGTGGCCCATATGCAAAAGATCAAAGAAAAATACAAGTAAGAAAAGTGTCATGATATCGTGACATATACAACAGGCAAGAAAAACTATCACGATTTCATGACATGTTGGAAGAGAGAGAAAAAGCAGGAAAAACTGTGGCGATTTTGCGACATGTTGGAAGAGAGAAAAAGCAGGAAAAATTGTCACGATTTCATGACATTTTGGAAGAGAGAGAGAAAGCAAGAAAAACTGTCGTGATTTTGCGACATGTTGGAAGAGAAAAAGGTAAGTAAAAAACTGTCATGATTTCGCGACATGTTGGAAGAGAAAAAGGCAAGTGGAAAAACTATCACGATTTCGCGACATGTTGGAAGAGAAAAAGGCAAGTGGAAAAACTGTCGTGATTTCGTGACATGTTGGAAGAGAAAGAGAAAGCAAGAAAAAGTGTCACGATTTCGCGACAAGTTTGAAGAAAGAGAACAAGTAAGAAAAGTGTCACGATTTCGCGACATGTCACATTTTCGCGACTAAAACAAGAGAGAGAAAGTAAGTTGGAAAAGTGTCACGATTTCGTGACATGTCGCATTTTTGTGACATGTCGCATTTTTGCGACTAAAATAGGAGAAAGAAAGTAAGTTGGAGAAGTGTCACGATTTCGCGACATGTTGCTTTTTTGCGACTAAAATAGGAGAGAGAAAGTAAGTTTGAAAAGTGTCGCGATATCACGACATGTCGCATTTTCGTGACTCGAAAAGGGCAGGCTGGCAAAGAAACAAAAGTGTCACGATATCGTGACATGTCACATTTTTGCGACTCGAAAAGGCCAGGCAGGAAGAGAAACAAAAGTGTCACGATATCGTGACATGTCGCATTTTCACGACTCAAGAAGGGCAGGCTGGTAGAGAAACAAAAGTGTTGCAATATCGCGACATGTCACATTTTCACGACAAAAGAAATAGAGGAAGCGTACGAAAGTAGAACTGTCATGATTTCATGACAAAAGCAGAGAAGAAGACCTTGAAGGCAGAAGTGTCACGATTTCGTGACAAAAGCAAAGTCAAAGTCTATGGAAGCAGAAGTGTCGTGATATCACGACAAAAGAATAGAGAAAGCGTACGGAGGTGAAAGTGTCGTGATATCACGACATGTTGTATTTTCACGAGCCAAAGCTAAGAGAAAGAGCAAGGAGAAAAAGTGTCATGATATTGCGACATGTTGTATTTTTGCAGTCCAATGCAAAGAGAAAGAGCAAGGAGAAACAGTGTCGCGATATCGTGACACTGTAGCATTTTGGCAGTCCAAAGCAAGGAGAAAGAGAGAGAAAGAAAAAGTATCACGATATCGTGACATGTTGTATTTTTGTGGTTGAGTTGAATCCGACGAAGACCGATGATAGCCGACTAAAATTAGGGTTTACAGTTGTTATGAAAGCCGACTAAGATTAGGATTTACAATCGACTAAGATTAGGGTTTTCATCATAAAAACATTGTTATAAAAGGAGGGATTTTTGGAGAATTGATTGGGTGTTGAAGGTGTGTGAGACACGGTCGGTGTGCACAAAGAGCAAGTCGTGTCAAATTGTGCTAAGTGCAAAATTCGCAAAGAGAGTAGAGTGCGCAAAAGGGAGAAGACGATTGTGAAGTTCAACTGTAACGAAGCAGAGTGTGCAAAGTGATTGCACAGAGAGAGCAAAGTGGGTAGAGAGAGAAAAGGTTGAAGTTCAACCAGGTGCTGTTGTGATTGCGCAGAGAAAGCAGAGTGCACAGAGAATGCAAAGGTGAAGAAGACCAGTCAAGGTCTCACAAAAGCAAAGGTATTTTACTATCAATCTTCTAATTTCAGAATTGAAGTCCAAGTTGGTGCTTGGCATCAGGGGTTGGTGCTCCTTCCAGTTGGTGCTGGTAAATCAGGGGTTCATGCTCCTTCCAGTTGGTGCTAGTAAATTAGGGGTTGGTGCTCCTTTCTATTGGTGTAGATAAATCAGGGGTTGGTGCTACTTCTAGTTGGTGCTGGTAAATTGATTGTAAAGTTGGTGCTTTACAAAGGCTAGATTTGGATGGTAGTCTAAGCAGTCAATTTTTGAGGAGTAGCCACATTGGTGAACCTCGTTAAATCTTGTGTTGTGTGATGCTCTTTTGTTATACTTGTTGTATCTAGTAATAAGTTTTAATTGCTGCGGTATTAAGAGCTGTAAATTCAAGTTTATAGAGCTACACTGATTCACCCCCCCTCTCAGTGTCATTGTAAGACTAACAGGGCCATCATCGAGGCAAGTATAATTTTTTCAATTATGGACCAAGTGATCAAACTATTTAAGAGATTTGCTGCAACAAGAAATATCATCAAGTTTTTGCACAGTAATTTTGCAAGAGGTATACCAGAGTGCCCATCCTTGTCAGTTGTATTTTCCTTTGTGTGTCTTGTCTAGTTACCCCTTTTTATTCCCCATTATTATATAGGTTTTTGCTGAGGATGTATCCAATTTATTGAGATTAGTTCTAGTGGCTAGGATCGAAAGCTAGGAGGCTCTTTGTTACATCATTTGGAAAAAGAGTTGCAGTTATCTATTGCATCATTTGAATGGAGAAATCATTTGTATTTTCTTAGTGAGATCTGATTACATTGATCAAACTCCGATTGTAATGCTTTAGTGGATAATACAATCTTGCTTCCTCCTTTCAGTAGTTCTATGTGTAGTTTTTCTTGTTGTCCTATTTACATGTTACATCATTTGAATGTGTAAATGGCATCTTATTTCACTAGTATGTTTAATCACCTTTGTTGCATTATTTGAATTAATGTGGTTGGCTCAGTTTTATCTTCTCCCTCCTCTCTTTACCATATTTTAACTTTGGCTAAAATTCTCCAATGGATAAGGCACTAATCTACTTTTTGAAGCACTAGCTAGGAGCTACTTTAAAGCTTGGTCAACTTTTATGTTGTAGTTTTATTTTATTTTTTGCAATCTAGATGATCATGAGCATATAAGATATATTGTAGCCTCACATCTAGGGTTTCCTTAACTTACTCAATCTATCTAGAGTCTTAGGATAATATTTTCCTGAGTTAAATAGATGGATCTACCAGAATCCACAGTGCTGATTGGATCAGGGAAGTCTTACAACATGATAAATCTATTAAGGGTGTAGGAATTTATCCCAATAGAAGCCAACACAACTTGAAGTTTATCATCCAAATTTTAGAGGAAATACTAGACAATGGGAGACTCAAGTCTTAAGGAGGGGAATATCCCATTGACATCCATCGAGTCCACCAAAAGCTTGGTATTTTTCTTCATTGGCCTACTTTCATCCAAATCAGACACTTCTTGAGAGGAGACTCCTATCTTTATCACCTTCAACGAGATGCACTTAAAGTGACATATTTGAACCTTGATGGTGCCACTAGGGGAAGTCACCACCTTGCTTATGAATTTAGCCTTTCCTTTCACAGAAGAGAAGGGAGTATTGAAACCATCTGACTCCAAATCAAAAGATTCACTTGAAGACCTAAAACACGTCAAAGGCATATCAAAGGCCGGGGTGATTTTTTATAATTCAATATTCACCAATGCCTCATCCATTGCAATTCCCCTATATTTAACCATTTCTAGTATTTTAGACGTAGGATTTAGGTTGTTTAATTGTAATATTTACATTGTATACTTTGTCATAACATTGATAGCTGCCCCTAGGTCAATAAAATTATAGATGCAAAAACAAAACACCAAAATATAATAGTTAAATGAAACCAAGAGACAATATTGCACAAAAGAGATAATTTTATTGATATGGGGGAGCCTCAAATCTCCAATTTTACAATAAAGAATTTTATTTCTTTTGATATAAAGTATTACAATACTAGGGTTCTCCAAAACCCTAGTGAACAGAGTTGGTGGTGTCTTCAAACTCACATTTAATCCCAATAGAAGTGAGTGGGCTTTGTGCTATCCAATACTGGGCCACTCTAGCTTAAGCAGCTACACAATGTAGATGTAGTACTTCTAGATCTGCACACAAAATATAACAAACAAGTCAGTAGCAATTGTGAGGACTCCACAACATGAGATCCTCAAAAATTAATACAAACCCTAGATATGCAATATAAAAAAAGTGAGCAAAATCTAAAAATACATGCAATAAAATAAAAACCAATATTGGATTTATCTTATTCACTTACTATTCTCTAATTTGTTGTAGTTATTGCAAGAAAACGGTGTGGTGATGCCCTAGCGACACCCAAGGATTAGTAGGGCTGCAAAAATCTGGTCTGAAATGCTCACGAGTACTCGATGGTAGTAGAAAATACTCGTGGGCTCTCAAGAATGGTAGAAAGCATCCAAAGGTGTTTGGTAGTGGAAGGAAGTGCCTAGAGATGCTCAACAATGATAGGGATTACTCATAGGCATTCGAGAGCTAAGATAAAAATTTGCATAAGCAGATCTGGCTAAGTGAATTGGGTGGTGATGGATGTGGAGGCTATGGTGAGCGAGGGTGAATGGCAAGAATGCTTGGATACTCTAGGGTAAGCACTTAGGAAATTATCAAATTTATTAGGGCTTAGGATGAAGACAGCATGGAAAATACGGGGGTTGAGCCATCAAAATGAATCCTATTTATAATCTCACCTAGGGTACATTAGGGTTTTGATGACACAATTTGTGTGGTCAAGATTAAAACGTGATGGAGGGTGGAGATTAAATCTGGGTAAGTGGCATGGATTGATGTGGATAGATGGCTAGGATTTATTTTTATATATATAAATATATATTTATTAAATATATATATAATATAATATTAAAATATTAATATTAAAAATATATTTAATAAATGTTCGTAAATATATATAAATAAATGGGTAAAAATGGTAAGAAGACCTGGATAGATGACAAGTGGCTAGATTTTGATGTCTACAGATGCCCCTTTTTGTACTGTATTGTGTGAAACACAATGCGGTGCAAAAACATAAGACACCTACTTGGGCTAGGTGCAAAAGCAACTTTCTCTTGAGATGAAAAATGAACTTGAAGATAAAAGAATTAAATAATTTGGATTTGCCTAGCTTACCCCTTCAATTGGTGAATGACTTTGCGGATGCATCTAATGAGCCAATTGAAAATGTGTGCAAATTATTATGGACGATATGAATGATCTAAATGTGATACCATTTTTATCCCAATGGGGAGAGGGGATTGGTGGATAATGTGAAATTATTGCATCTATTTATGCCCTAACAGATGAAGGATTTTATGAAAATGTGATGAAAATATGTTTGTTTTTGTCTCAATAGATGAAGGGATTTGTGAAAATTGGATGAAAATGTGTTTGTTTTTGCCCCAACAATGAAGGTATTTTTTTTTTAAGTGTAGATGCCATGATCATGTAATATGATCCCATTGTGGGAAAGTCAAAACCAAATGTGGTTACCCCAAGTTTGGGGTGATTTGATGTTGTTGAAGAATGTGCCTTTGGGCATCATTAATATGCAAGGATGAATATGCAAAGATAAAAGTAGTCAACTTCAGAGGGCCAACTAGTGATTGTTAGATAATTCCTATGATCGAAACCAATCACCCTAGCTAAGGCCAATCACCATGATGACTATCAAGGATATGTGAAATGATGAAATGTAATTTTTTCCATGTTTTAAGCCCCATGAACTAGGCCATCAAAGATAATTTTTGTGCAAATTGTTCTTGGCAAGGTTTCACGTAAAATATGAAGTACCAAATGTGATTGTAATTTTGAAGAAGGATATATGGGATGATGAAAATAACCAAATTTCCTTATGGTAGGTTATTAATATTACCGAATTGCATGGATGCAAATTGCTACAATCACCAAGTATATAGAATAAACCACTATATACAAGGTTCACTTGAATGTTTTTGTTTGAACTTGGAAAATGTGCAAATTTTATGATTGATGATTGAAAATGATAATCATGGTTGTTTTGTGAAAATTTGGACTATTTTGGACCGTTTTGGAATTTGATAAGTGATTTTGTGCCTTTTGGATGTAAATAAAAATTATGCATCCAGATCGGGTTTAATCTTCTCAAAACATGATAATATGATGATATGGATGCAAGAGTTCAACATGGAGTGATTTGATGGGGGTAAGCCACTATTTTGCATTGATTTGGCCCTTTTGTCAATTTTTATGCTAAACACTGGTTGGCGCTTTTAGCATGCGTAGATGCCCACCAGTGTTTGGACACTTCACAAATGCCTCGGTGCACTTCAATGCACCAAGAAATGCCCATAGGCATTTCAAGGCACCTAAAGCAGCTATAAATAGCTTTCAGGGTGAGAGTTGAGCTCATTTGTGTATTTTTGAGTTTGTGAAGCTGCATCTGGGAGATTGGGTGGAGTGACATGAAGTGAGTTGGATGCAAAATATATGGTAGCAAAGGGAGAAAATGCAAGGGTTGGAGCTGAAGCTGGAGTGCAATTTGCCAAGGTAAGTACTTTATTTGAAGCTCTTTTTATTTTGTGTAAAAAAATTATGTTTTTTTTTAACATGTGATAATAACAAATTTTTTATGTTGTGTAGTTGAGTATTTTGGAGGCTCGATATGAGTTCTCACCTTACATCCCTGGGATGAGGAAGGTGCTACAAAAGGATGAGTGGGAAAATTTTGGTGGCTGTGTGGCTAGAGGAGGTAGCCCGAATTGATGTTGTGAGGGTAGATGAGGGATACCTCTCTACCTTGGTAGAGAGGTTAGATCTGGATAGGGGAACCTTTTATCTCCCCACTGGAGAGGTGACCCTTACACTTGAGGATGTATACCACATCCTCAAGCTATCGATGGATGGGATTTGTATCGACGTTGGACATGATCAGGGGGTAGATATGAGGAATATGTTTAGTGATAGCTATCGAAGTCTGAGGGTGGAGTGTGGGGTATTCCATATTTGTCCATGTATATGGATAAGGAACTAGATGCCCTTCAAGCTTTGGTAATGCTCATGTTTGCCAACATCATGGTCCCAAATAGTAATGGTTGTAGGTTCCCTTGGAACCTGATAGGGTTGGTGAGTGATATTATCACTACATCAAAAGTGTATGCATGGACTCCTATCATATTGGCATGGAAGTACCAAGAGCTCTATGATATGAGGAGGCAAGGGAGGAAGGGATTAGTTGCAGTTTGCTATTACAATGCTAGGGATGAGAGCATTTTAGCATGGCTCAACCAGAGGGTCTACCATATATAGGTTGGGGTAGGGAGCAACCCTATGCTAGGAGATGGATGGTGGTAGAGGAGGTACAATTGAGTCATCTTATGTGGATGAGCGAGTGGTATAGGGATTTGTGGGTTGGATTGGCATCCATCCAAGTTATATGGAGACCATGTCAGGGTACTAGGGGGATAGGTGATGGAGAGTAGTTGTGATAGGTCAGACATGCTAGGTGGGTGGTTGGGAGGTATTAGAGTTAGGTTGAGTATATTCAGTTCTCACATGTGCTCCAGTAGTTTGGTTTGAGATAGGGGATTTCAGATGAGCCAATGCTCTATAGGAGGCATCGAGAGGAGATAGGGCCATCATGTGCTGAGCCATGGAGGGAGGCTTATGAGGATGATGAGAAGATAGATCTCCTAAATATGGGTAATGGAGTAAGATGTATGGTTTTTTGCACATCCTCCATGGGAACCAACTCTAGTAGTAGTTGATGGAGATAGGTATGAGATTGAGGAGACTGAGGAGGCTCCTAAGTGACTAAGGAACCTTTGATATGACAATAAAAGGAGGAGGACTAAGGGTGTGGAGAGGTACACTCTAAGGAGTGGGGAAGATAGTGGTTATGGAGATGATATGGAGGGGTTTTAGGATGGACCTCCAAGTCAAAGTGAGGAGGATTGGATGAGGCTGGAGTAGTAGGTGGCAGAGTGGGATGTGATGGTGACAGCTCAGGATGAGAGGGTTATAAGGCTTCAGGAAGAGATGATAGAGAGGGAGCATCATCATAATGTTTACATAGTGCACCTTCAATATCGATAGAGTTATATCGAGGCTTTGGAGGATAAGTTGATAGAGCATCATATTCCACTTCCAGATCCTCTAGCCTCATTTGTATCTGAGGCTACTAGGTGTAGATATTCTAGGCATAGTGCTAGGTCTAAAGATCCTTCTAGGTGATAGGGGTCCTCTTGGAGGGTTTAGGTATTTCTTAGATAAACTTTTTGTATATGATCCTTGGTGCTCCATTGTATGTAGCATTTTGGCACTCATTGTATATGTGATATTTATACATATATATACATGGATTTTATCTTTTGTGTTATATGTTTGTGTGAATGTTTTTTGTGGAATATTTTTTGTGGAATGCATGTTTATATGGATTATTAATGCATATGATATGTTATGGATGATTAATGCAAGGTATGGCATGCAAATATTCTAATGATCATTCATATTTTTAGATTTTGCTTGGCCATTTTTAGCATTGTTGTTTAATTAGGGGCACCAAACTTGGCGGTATGTAGGGTGGAAGAATCATGAAATGACATGGATTTTGACATGGAAGAAGATATGGATGTTGATATGGAATAATATATGGATGTTGATATGGAAAACAAATGGTTTTGTAGAGACTCAAACATACTAGTGGCATCAAACAAACTCACTAAAACTACCTGATCCCTCTAGGACCAAATGTGTGTGCAGTGAATTCATTTACTGAATAAAAAGCATGGTAATAACTTGAGGTAATCAATAACCAATGTTTGTGCAAGTGAGTTTATTAATTCATCTTGAGTAAATTGGGTGTGACCTATTATGGATGAGACTAAGAAGCTAGCTTGTTTGTATGTGTGGTCAGAGGTCTCTTTAAAAGAGATGTGTCACCACGCATGAGCATACTCCATTGTGAGTCAAGCATCTATAGTTTTGATTGAGGCTAAATCCATAGTCCAAGTATTTGATCTCTTAATTTTTGGGGATGACTATCTAACTGTCTGACTGGAAATCTAGTACGATCCTTATAACATAATGATCAGTGGTGTGTGATGTAAAATATTTAGAGTTTTTGTTAGGTATTTTTCCCTACTCTTTCTTTTATTTTTGGAATTGTGATAGTGGTGAAAACCACTATTTTTGTGGATTATGTTGCATGATGGGACAACTGATGATTACCCTTTTCACTTAGAGGTTCAGTCCAAGTATGGTGTTATCCCTCTTTGACACAAGATGTTAATAAGATGTGAAATTGTGTTTGGTTCAAGAATGTTTTGAAGTCAATTACCAAAACTCAATATTCTCTTAGTGAAGATGTGTAATGGTCCTAAGAAGAACTCAACATGTATTGGCAGTTTGCTTAAAACACTAGGAGTGGTTGAGTGACTGAAAATACCTAGGAATTATGGATGTATGGAGGCAAATGATCATTTGACTTGGTAGAATTGTGTGGATGATGTTGTGAAGGTGCTCTTGATTAAGGCAACATAAATTTATTGGAACAATTAAGACCTTGAACTTAATAAATTATCCCTAATATGAAATATAGAATTTGGATGTGTGTATGAAGTGCAATTTGTGTTAATGGACTCTATTGTCATGGACTCCAATTTTGAAATCAAACAACTAACTTATCCTGAATTAGGATAGAAGTTTGTTAGGAATACATTTATGTGTTTTTATGCATCCAATTGATGTGGAAGGATTTGATATTTTTGAGATTGTTTCAAGCCTTTTTTATATTTTTGATATTTTTGGCCTTTCTAAGATTTTTTCGAGCCTTAATTCCTTCATCTAGTGCCCCAAAAATGGATTTTAGTGGTTTTTTAGAAAATTCCAAAAAATAATTACTTCTAGACATGGGTAGGTGTTGATATTTTATAGAAGGCTTAATATGGGTGATATGATGATGGGTTTTAATTTTTAGGGTCATCCAAGCTTTTTTGATGACTTACTAAAAATAGGGTTGTTTTTGGCTAAAAATGGTAAATTTTCCAAAAATAGTAATTTCTTATCTTTAGGGATTTAATATGTAGGGTTTTGTTTTAGGGTTTCTCGCATTGTAAAAAGAGGGAAAAACCCTAAAATCTAAACCTAAAAACCCTAAACCCTAAACCTAAAAACCCTAAACTCAAAACCCTAAACCCTAAAAAAAAAAAAACTAAATGCAATGGAGATAATAGCTATTATGGATCATTTCCAATTATGGACCAAGTGATCACCAATTTTTGGTTGTATTTTCCTTTGTGTGTCTTGTCTAGTTACCCCTTTTTCTTCCCCATTATTATGCAGGTTTTTTCTAAGGAGGTGTCTAGTTTACTGAGATCAGTTCTAGTGGCTGGGACTGGAAGCTAGGAGGCTCTTTGTTACATAATTTGGACAAAGAGTTGCAGTTCTCTATTGCATCATTTGAAATAAAACTCATTTGTTTGCTTACTGAGATATGATTACACTGATATGACTCCCATTGTAATACTTTATTGGAGAATACAATCATGTTTCCTCCTTTCAGTAGTTCTATGCGTAGTTTTGCTTATTGTCCTATTTACATGTTACATCATTTGAATGTGTAAATGGTGTCTTATTTCACTAGTATGTTTAATCACCTTTGTTGCATTATTTGAATGAATGTGGTTGAATTAGTTTTATCTTCTCCCTCCTATATTCACCATATTTTAAGTTTGGCTATAATTGTCCAATGGATAAGGCACCAGTCTAATTTTGAAGCTCTAGCCGAGAGTTACTTCGAATATTGGTCAAATTTTATGTTGTAGTTTTATTTTATTTTTTGCAATTTGGATGAGCATGAGCATATAGAAATATTGTAGGCTCACCTCTAGGGTTTCCTTACCTTACTCAGTCTATCTAGAGTCTTAGGATAATTTTTTTTGAGTTAAAGAGGTGGATCCACAAGAATCCACAGTGTTGATTGGATCTACTAGAATCCACAGGGTTTCCTTACCTTACTCAATCTATCTAGAGTCTTAGGATAATATTTTCCTGAGTTAAGTAGATGGATCTACCAGGATCCACAGTGCTGATTAGATCAAGGAAGTCTTACAACATGATAAATCTATTAAGGGTGCAAGAATTTATCCCAATAGAAACCAACACAACTTGAAGTTTATCATCCAAATTTTAGAGGAAAGTATAGAAAATGAGAGACTCAGGTCCTAAGGAGGTGGATATCCCATTGACATCCATCGAGTCCACCAAGAGCTTGACATTTTATTCATTGGCCTACTTTCATCCAAATCAAACACTTCTAGATAGGAGACTCCTATCTTCATTGCCTTCAATGAGATGTGCTTAAATTGATGTGTTTGACCCTTGATGGTGCCACTAGGGGAAGTCACCGCCTTGCTTATAGATTTAGCCTTTCCTTTCATAGAAGAGAAGGGAGTATTGAAACCATATGACTCAGAATTAAAAGATTCACTTGAGGACCCGAAAGATGTCAAAGGCATATCAAAGGCCAGGGGGATTTTTTAGAACTCAATCTTCACCAATGCCTCATCCATTGCAATTCCCATAGATTTAAACATTTCTAATATTTTAGGCATAGGATGTAGGTTGTTTAATTGTAATATTTGCATTGTATCCTTTGCCATAACGTTGATATTTGCCCCTAGGTCAATTAAATTATAGATGCAAAAATGAAACACCAAAATATAATAGATAAAAGAAACCAAGAGACAATATTGCACAAAAGAGATAATTTTATTGATATGGGGGGAGCCTCAAATCTCTAATGTTACAATAAAGAATTTGATTTCTTTTGATACAAAGTATTATAATACTAGGGTTATCCAAAACCATAGTGAATAGTGTTGGTGGTGTCTTCAAACTCGCTTTTGATCTTAACAAAAGTGAGTGGGTTTTGTACTATCTAATACTGGGTCACTCTAGCTTAAGCATCTACACAATGTAGATGTAGTACTTCCAGATCTACACACAAAATATAACAAACAAGTCAGTAGCGACTATGAGGGCTCCATAACATGAGATCCTCATAAATTAATACAAACTCTAGCTATGCAATACAAGAAAAGTGAGCAAAATCTGAAAATACATACAATAAAATAAAAATCAATGTTGGATTTACCTTGTTCACTTGTTGTTCTCTGACTTGTATTTTTTGTAGGAAAATGGTGTGATGATGCCCTAACAACACCTAAGGGTTAGTAGGGCTGCAAAAATTTGGTCTAAAACATCCGCGAGTGCTCGACGGTAGCAAAAACGACCCGTGGGTGCTTGATAATCGTGAAAAGTGCCCAGAGGTGCTTGGAAATGGAAGGAAGCTCCTATAGGTGCTCAAAGGTGACAAGGAGTGCTCGAAGGTGTTCAAGAGCTGAGATAAAGATCTACAAAAGTAGATCTGGCTTAGAAAAACTGGTGGTGACAGATGCAGAGGCTATGACAAGCAAGGGTGAATGGTGGGAATGCTTGGATACTCCAAGGCAAACACGTAGGAAATTCTTAGCTTGCTTAGGGCTTAGGATGACGACTTAGGATGGAAAACTCACGGGTTGAGCCATCAAAATAACTCCTATTTATAATATCACATAGGGCATGTTAGGGTTTTGACAAAATAGTTTGTGCGGTAAATATTAAAATGTGATGGAGGGTGGAGATTAAATTTGGGTAAGTGGTATGGATTGATGTGGATGGATGGCTAGGATTAAGTCAAATCGGATGGCTAGGATTTATTTACATATATATATTTATTAAATATATATATAATATAATATTAAACATATATTTAACAAATATATATATATATATATATATATATATATATATATGGTTAAATATGGTGGGAAGACTTGGATGGACGACAAGTGGCTAGATTTTGGTGTCTATAGATGCCTCTTTTTGTACTACATTGCATGAAACACAATGCAGTTGAAAAATATAAGACACCTACTTGGGCTAGATGCAGAAGTAGCTTTCTCTTGATATGAAAAATGAACTTGAAGATAAAATAATTAAATAATTTGTATTTGTATAGCTTACCCCCTCAATTGGTGAATGATTTTGTGGATGAATCTCATGAGCCAATTGAAAAATTTGTGCAAATGATTGTGGACGATATGAATTATGTAAATGTAATACCATTTTTTCCCAACAAGAAGAGGGGATTGGTGGATAATGTGAAATTATTGCATCTATTTTTGCCCCAATAGATGAAGGGTTTTGTGAAAATGTGATGAAAATATGCCTATTTTTATCCCAATAGATGAAGGGATTTGTGAAAATGTGATGAAAATGTGTCTATTTTTGCCCCAATATATGAAGGGATTTTTTTGCCAAGTGTAGATGCCATGATCATGTAAGATGTATCACATTATGGGAAAGTCAAAACCAAATGTGGTTGCCCCAAATTTGGGATGATTTGATGCTGCTGAAGAATGTGCCTTTAGACGTCATTGATATGAAAGGATGAATATGTAAAGATAAAATTAGTCAACTTCGAAGGGCCAACTAGTGACTATTAGATAATTTCTATGATCGAAACCAATCACCCTAGCTAAGGCTAGTCGTCATGATGACTATCAAGGAGATGTGAAATGATGAAATGTGATTTTTTCCATGTTTTAAGCCCCACGAACTAGACCATTAATGATAACTTTTGTACAAATTATTCTTGGCAAGGTTTCATGCAAAATGTGAAGTGCCCAATGTGATTATGATTTTGAACAAGGAGATATGGGATGATGAAAATGACCAAGTGTCCTTATGGTAGGTTATTTATCTTACCGAATTACATGGATGCAAATCGCTGCAACTAGCAAGTATATATAATAAACCACTAGATACAAGGTTCATTTAAAATTTTGTGTTCGAACTTGGTAAATGTGCAAATGTTATGATTGATGATTGAACATGATGATCATGGTTGTTTTGTGAAAATTTGGACCATTTCGGAGTGTTTTGGAATTTGATAAGTGATTTTATGCCTTTTGGGTGCAAATAAAAATTATGCATCCAAATCAGGTTGGATCTTCATAAAACCTGATAATATGATGATATGGATGCAAGAATGCAATATGGAGTAATTTGGTGGGGGTAAGCCAATATTTTACAGTGATTTAGCCATTTTGTCAATTTTGATGCCAAATATCGATTGGCACTTTTGACATGTGTAGACGCCCACCGGTGTTTAGGCACTTTGCAAATGCCCAGGTGCACTTCAATGTACCAAGAAACACCCATGGGCATTTGAAGATGCCTGAAGCAGCTATAAATAGCTTACAGGGTGAAAGTTGAGCTCATTTGTGTATTTTTAAGTTTGTGAAGCTATGTCTGGGAGATTTGGGTGGAGTGCATTGGAATGAGGTGAAGTGAGTTGGGCACGAAAGATATGGTGGTGGAGGGATTAGATGTGGGGACTAGATCTAGAGATGAAATACGATCTATCGAGATGATTCCCTTCTTTTGAAGTTGTTTTTATTTTGTACAAAAAAAAATATATTTTTAGTTTTTTTTTTTAACATGTGTTAATAACAAATGTTTTATATTGTACTACAATTGAGGATTTTGGAGGCTCAACATTGGTTCTTTCCTTACATCCCTGGGATGAGCAAGGTACTACAGAAGGATGAGTGGGATTTATTGGATGTTGTGGGGCTAGCAGAGGTAGCTTGGATTGATGTTGTGAGAGTGGATGAGGGATACCTCTCTACCTTGGTAGAGAGGTGGGATCCAGATAGGGGAACCTTTCAAGTCCCCACTAGAGAGGTGACCCTTGTACTTGAGGATGTATACCACATCCTCAAGCTATCGATGGAAGGGATTCATGTTGAGTTTGGACATGATCAGGGGTAGCTATGAGGAATATGTTTGGTGACATATAACATAGTGTGAGGGTAGAGTGTGGGGGTATTCCATGCTTGTCCATGTATGTGGGAAATAGAATGGATGCCCTTCAATATTTGGTAATGTTCGTGTTAGCCAAAATTATGATCCCAAATAGTATCGACTATAGGTTCCTTGGGAACATGATAGGGTTGGTGAGTGATATGCTCGTTACATCACAAGTGTATGCATGGGATCCTATCATATTGACACAAAAATACTAAGAGCTATATGAGGTGAGGATGTGGGGGAGGAAGGGACTGGATTGTAGTTTAATGTTATAGTGTTGGGGATGAAAGCATTTTAGTATGGCTCGACCAAAGGGTCTACCAACTGTAGGCTAGGATAGGGGGTAGCCTTATGCTAGGATATGAGTAGTGGTGGATGAGGTACAGTTGAGTCATCCTATGTGGATGAGCAAGTGGTATAGGTATTTATGATTTGGATTGACATCCACCCAAGTGATATAGAGATCATGGTGGGGTGCCAGGTGGATAGGTGACGAAGAGCAGTTGCAATAGGTTAGATAGGCTAGGTGGGTGGTTGGGACATATCGAAGTGAGGCTAAGTATATTCACTTCTCACGGGTGCTCTGGTAGTTTGGTTTGAGATAGGGGATTCCAAATGAGCCAGTTCTCTATAAGAGGTATCGAGAGGAGACAAGGCTACCATGTGCTGAGTCATGGAGGGAGAATTACAAGGATGACAAGGAGATAGATGTCCCAAATATGGATGATGCAAGAAATACTATGGAGTATGATACATGGTTTGCTGCACAGCCTCCATGGGCACCGAATCTAGTAGTATCTAGTGGAGATGGAAATGAGGTTGAGGAGACTAAGGAGGCTCCTAAGCTATTGAGGTGTTTTTGATATAACAGTCGAAGGAGGACTAAGGGTGTAGCGAGGTAGGCTCTAGGGAGTGGAGGATATGGTGGAGATGGGGACATGTGGAGAAGACTCAAGATGGGCCTCCAGGTCAAAGCAAGGAGGTGTTGGATATTTTCAGCTCATTTAGTTGTCATTGATGTCAATATGAAAAGTTGTCATTGATGTCAAGGTGAACACATGAAGCTATCATTAATACCATGGAGTAAACTATTACTGTTGTCAATAACAATGCAAAGAGTTGAAGAGAAGTTATCAAAATATTGTTTTATAAGGGTTTGTGTTAAAACCATGGTGGAAAATTAAATGATTTTTATTAAAATCATTATAAGGATATAAATGCTTCCTTAAACATTGTGATGAAAGAATTGAGGTTTTTATTAAAACCATGGTGGAAAAATAATTTACATCAAAACCATGGAGTACAAAGAAATATTTAAATTTTATCTCAAGAAGGCTTTAATTTTTATTAAAGTCAAAGGTTTATAAAAATAATTTATAAAATTTAAATTCTTTTAGAATTTAAATAATTTATAAATTATAAAGGTTTAAAAAGGCACCAACGCCATCAATTGAATCAAGCACCGACGTCCATGAAAAATGGTGAAATTCATATATATAAGCCATGCCAAAGGGACATTAAACTCACCCTTCATCGATTAATTTGATGTGACCAAAAGAAAATTAATCTGTGCGATCGTTGAGGAAGAAGATGAATTTCGTATTGTCTTTTAGCACCAGGAAAAAGATGAAAAAATGGGAGGGCTTTGTTGGAAATTTGAGGTATTTTATGTTGTCATTGATGTCACATGGATCATTGATGTTACATGGATCACATTGAGTTTTGGTGGCCAAAGTATTTCATAAATAAGCATTTATGATATTTTGGAAAGCATGGATATATACAAGGTTTTTGTGAAAACCAAGGCAGGAAAAATAAAATGTTTTATTTAAAACCATGGATGGCAGATTTGAAATGGATTTTTATTAAAACCCAGGTTGGCTTTTCGTTTCATCGAAAAATGTGCCCTAGTGATGGAGATATTTAATTTTAAATATTTAAGTCTAAATTTTAATTATTTAAAATTAAAATTAAAATTTAAAATTAAAAGTTAATTTATAGTATTGATGTCAAAAAAAGGAGGAGGCACATAATATTAAAGTTTAATTTATAGTGCCAACGTCAAAAGAAAGGAGGAAGGCATATATAAATATGCCATCAAATGTTTTGATTTCCCCCGATTTCCTCGATGATGGTGATACATTTGAATTTCTAAGGGAGCGAAAGGTGCCAGTGTGTTAAAGAGTGTGCAAAGGGTGTTCGTTCAAAGAGGGAGCAAAGGCGTCGCAACTTGTTTGAATCTAGCGGAGAAAGGAGCAATAAAAGTAAGGGAGATCCCTTACCAAGCACTATAGGCATTTGTGGCCTAGTAGTAAGAGGAAGGCACATAAGGTGTTGAAGCGCTAGCAGATCCGAAGTTTAAATCCTGCCGATGCTGGTTTTGCAAAGTGAAATGGAGGACTCTTTTGGTGCATGTGGTATTTGAGGACATGCTCAGAGCAAACAAATAGAAGGTTTGCACTCACTGTTCTATGTGAGTGGTTGGCTCACATGGTTTTTGGCACCACGGTTAGAGTGGTGTAGGGGCCGTGACTGAGGATCGAATCCCACTGAGGACAAAGACAAGTTAATAATTTTTCCTAATATTTTATTTTCTAAGGTTGCCCTAGGAGAGATAAGGGTTGTGATGCATGTTAAGAAAAAGAGAGATTTTTGGTGATTTTCCTTTTAAAATTATATCATATTATATATCGTTGGAAAGCTTATTTCGAGGGCTATTTGATTAACTTGCTTAAAGGGAGAAATAAGGTGTATGTAAAGAGATATTTCTATTTTTGTAAAGGGATTCAAAAGTGAAGGTTTTTTTGTTCTTTCATAAGGGGACATGATGCATTTTGTTGAGTAGGAGTGATAAGGTGTTATTTGGATATTGTTGTTGTGATATTAATCATGATCTCTAACCCTTGTTGAAAGTTGAAAAAGAATTTTGTTGAGTGTGGCAGATTTCCAAAGAGGTTTCTTCATCTTCATAAAAGGTATGGGCACATTCTCCTATTGATTGATTATGGTGGTTGATTTCTGAAATATCATTGGAGAGAAAACGATTGATTGTGGTTTCCTTTTGAAAAGTGGTTGGTTGAATGCTTCAAGGTTTTATAGTTTGAGAGTTATGTTTAAACCTTGTTTTATAAGCATAGTTATTGAAGCCCATTGGTTATGCAAAGAACTTGAAAAGAACATGAGTATCATTGTTATGTGAGATTTGTGGTTGAGCATTGTTGGAAATATTTGAGTTGGTTGATACATGCTTGGACTAGGGTTTTGTGAGAAAGAGATGTCTCTTATGATGATTGGTTGAGTTGAGTTTATTGAGCCTAGTCAAGTGATGTGTGAAGTGATTGTTCAATTTCCATGAAACAAACTATTCTATAAATCTGATTTGAGTTGAGATTGAGCTTAGAACATATTGAGTCTCTAACAATTCTCTTTATGCTTTTATGAGTTGACTTGAGTTGAGTTGAGATTGATTTGAGTTGAGATCATTGTGGATCATTGTTGTCATCCATTGTAGAGTGCTTTTCCATTAATTTTTGAGTTCATCATTGAGCCTTGCCTTTGTAGATTTGTGGATGATATTTGAATGCTACTTGAGCATGATTGGTTGAGCCTTTGAGAAGGTCTTTGGGATAGATTTTTGGATAGATTTGTGGTAGTTTTTGTGCATGATTGATTGAGCCTTGAGAAGGCTTTTGGGATAGATTTGTGGACAATTTTTGGATAAATTTTGAGCAAGTTCTTAGTGAGCTTGTTGAGTAGATTTGGACAAGTTCTTAGTGAGATTGTTGAGAAGATTTGGACAAGTTATGTGTGAGCTTGTTGAGCAGATTTGGACAAGTTCTATGTGAGCTTGTTGAGCATATTTGGACAAGTTCTGTGTGAGATTTTTGAGCAGATTTAGACAAGTTATGTGTGAGCTTTTTGAGCATATTTGGACACGTTCTATGTGAGCTTGTTGAGCATATTTGGACAAGTTCTATGTGAGCTTGTTGAGTAGATCAGTGGAGTGCCTAGCTGAGTAGATCAGTGGATTGCCTACCTGAGTAGATCAATGTGTTGCCTAGTTGAGCATATCAGTGGATTACCTACCTAAGTAGATCAGTGTGTTGCCTTGTTGAGAATATCAATCGATTGCCTACCTAAGCATATTAGTGTGTTGCCTAGCTAAGCATATCAGTGGATTGCCTACCTGAGCAGATCAACGTATTGCCTAGCTTTGAGAAGATCAAAGTAATCATTGTATTGGATAAATATCTTTCTTTCTATCTAAAATATTATAAGGAGATTATCTTGAGGAGTACCCCATATTGGGGGAACCATGTTAAATATTGTGTCTCAATTGTGTGTGGTGACTTGTGCTCTTGATTACTATTTCTATCTGAGTTATTAATGCACACTGCTATATTTGGTTATTGCAATTAAGGACATTAATTGATATTGGTTTGGAAATAAAGTAAAAATTGGGTGTTATACTGTTCACCCCCCTCTAAATATAAGCTTGTGTTCTTCAGGCTTAAGCCTCACTCCCATCGGATGCAGTGGTCTATTTGCAGTGCACATTTTGTGAAAGCATTGGGAGTGGAAGTATCCATGATCGATATGCATGGAGGTTGTTTGCATGTGTGTCTTGAGTGTTGCGGAGGAAAACGTTTTGAACGCGCTCATTTTGAGTGCCAATATTGGAAGAAAGAGCATGAAGTGCTCTTTGTATTCCAAGTCTACGTCTAGCACAGGCAGTGGTCTAGCCCGTGTCTAGGGAACACGAGGAGGCAGATATTGGGGGTTCAAATCTCATAAAGTGGCAAAGGTAGTTTTTGTTAAATAAATTTTTAATTTGCCAAAAGTATTTCCTAAGGTATCAAGGGAGTTATAAGGGTAGAATGAAAATTTGCTTGTTTGGTAATTGATTTATGTTATAGGAGTTATAAGGAAAGTGGATTTAATTTTTGCAAAAGTTCTTCTTGCTATTAAAATTTAATTGAAGAGGTTTTTGAATTAATTTTGGTGGATGTTAAATTTATTTTAATTGGGATATTATAAGGTGTTATTTGGAAAATATTTTATGTATGTTGAGGGTTGTTTTTAAATATGGAGTGATAAGGTGCAATTGAGTTTTTGCATTACATTGTGAGAAAGATTTAATTTCTAACCTCTTTGAGTTTGGCATAGAATTTGTGTTGTTTTTAGGAGATTTATGATACCCCTTAATCATCAAGAAAAAGGTATGAGCACATTCTTCTATATATGAGTTGACTGATTGGTTTTCTAGAAAATAAGTTTGGAGTGAAAAGGACTTGATTAGGATTTACAATTGAGTATATTGAGTTAATGCTTCAAGGTTTTCTGAAATAAAGGTTTGTTGTTAAAACCTTGTTTTATAAGAATTGTTGTTGAAGTCATTGGTTGTGTGAAGAACATGAACTAGGGTTTGAGTATCATTGCTATGTGAAGATTATTTTATAAGCATTGTTTTTGAAGTGAGTTGTTGAGCAAAGAACTTGAACTAGGGTTTGAAAAGAACATGAGTATCATTGATATGTGAGATTTATTGTTGAGCATTGTTGGAAACATTTTGAGTTGGTGTTTACATGCTTGGACTAGGTTTTGAGAGGATTATTTCATTGAGTGATTGGTTGAGTAAGAATTTGTTGAGCCTAGTCAAGTGGATGTGTGAAGTGATTGTTCAAGTTCCATAAGACAAACTATTCTATATTCTAAATTGAGTTGAGAAAGTGATTGAGCATTGAGTTGAATTGAAGCATATTGAATCTCTAAAAATTCTCCTTATGTTTCTAAGAGAGTGATTAAAAGTAATTGAGCATTGTGATAAGTATAGAACATATTGAGTCTCTAACAATTCTCTTTATATTTCTATGATATTGGACAAGTTTTGTGTGGACTTGTTGAGAAGATTTGAGCAAGTTCTGTGTGGACTTGTTGAGCAGATTGGACAAGTTCTATGTGGACTTGTTGAGCAGATTGGACAAGTTCTATGTGGACTTGTTGAGCAGATTTGAGCAAGTTTTGTGTGGACTTGTTGAGCAGATTGGACAAGTTCTATGTGGACTTGTTGAGCATATTTGAGCAAGTTTTGTGTGGACTTGTTGAGTAGATTTAAGCAAGTTCTATGTGGACTTGTTGAGCATATTGGACAAGTTATGTGTGGACTTGTTGAGCATATTTGAGCAAGTTCTATGTGGACTTGTTGAGAAGATTTGAGCAAGTTCTATATGGAATTTTTGAGCAGATTTAAGCAAGTTCTGTGTGGAATTGTTGAGTGGATTTTAGGATAGATTTTGGTGCAGATTTGAGGATAGAGTTTGGTGTATATTTGAGGATAGATTTATGCCAGCCTAGAGATAGAGATTGAGTAGATTTGTGCTAGACCAAAGGACTGTGTTTAGTGTAGATTTGAGATAGAGCTTTGGAGGTGACAAAGTAGAGAGGATAGAGATCCATTAGCCAGGGTAGTGAGGACAGGCTTTCTAAGTGGGGATAAAAGTCTTCAGTGGAGAGATATCCACAAGCCAATGTAGTGGAGGAAGTAGTCTTATAGAGGATCACCAGCTAGATCAGAGGAGAAGGAGTTCTCCTATGGATAGATATCCATGAACTTGATTTAGGGGATTGGTGTCTCCTTTGGACAAATTTCCATAAACATTGTAATAGGGAAAGGATTCCCAAGAGATTGATTGAGAAAATTTTAGTGAAATATTTTCTTCGTGTAGTAGCCCACATTGGGTGAACCACGTAATTTGTGGCATCTCTATTATGCATGGTGATTTGTGCATTTCTTTGATTACTGCTATTGACACTACTATCTATACATTGCATATATTAATTTGGAAATAAAAGTAAAAAGTGATCTTATATTGTTCACCCCCCTCTCAGTATAAGCATGTGTTCTTCAATTAGTATCAAAGCGATTTCCTTCAGAAGATTTTAACAATTTGAAGGAAAAACTAACAAGAACACAATGGATTCTAAGAATGTATCCTCAGATAATTTAGCACCAGTATTTGATGGATGTCACTATATATTTTGGAGTATGATGATGAATATTTACCTGATGACACTTGACAATGAAATTTAGGAAGTAGTTGAATTTGGATATGATCCTTTAATAAATCTTCCTACAGATAAGGAAGGTAAGCTTCTACAGGACTACAATTCAAAAGCAATGAATGCACTTTTGAGATGTTTGCATAGAACAGAGTCCATGAAAGTTATGCATTGTCAAACTGCAAAAGAAATGTGGGATAAACTACACAATATATATGAAGGAGATAAAAGTGTCAATAAAGCAAAGATACGAAATCTCAAAGGACAATTTGAATAATTAAGAATGAAGGATGAGGAAAACATTAGTACTTATTTAATTTGAATTGATGAGGTTTTTAATGATATGAAAGGGCTTGGAATGAATATTGATGAATTAGATATTTGTGACAAAGTCTTAAGAACTCTTCCAAAAAGATTTAGGGAAAAGGTTTTTTCTATAGAAGTGTCAATATATGGTGATATTTTGACAAGATATATGTTTTTTTTTTTGAAAATTTTGAAAAAACTTGTATTAAAACAAAGATCAGTTACAAGTTGGGATGAGACTTTTCCCAGCCATAGACAGAGAGAACACAAGATTACAACAGTAAAAGAAGATTTGCATTGGAGCCAAATCTCTTAAACCAAAACCTAGCTAACAGGGGAGTCGGCGAATCCGAGATTCAAGCGTGGAGAGACTCCTTCCCCATTGGCCTAAGGCACGATCCAACGAGTTTCAATGTTTGCACAATGTGAGATGTTGCCAGGGGGATCGGTTTGGTCTGTTGATGCAACTTGTCGCGATGTCGCGACACTTTTTCCTTCTTCTCGTTTGGCCGCGAAAATGCAACATGTCGCGATATCGCGACACTTTTCTCTTTTGGCCGCGAAAATGCAACATGTCGCGATATCGCGACACTTTTTCCTCTTTTGGCCGTGACGTTGCAACATGTCGCGATATCGCGACACTTTTTCCTCCTTTGGCCGGGACGAAGCAACATGTCGCGATATCGTGACACTTTTTCTCTTTTGGTCGCGATGATGCAACATGTCGCGATATCGCGACACTTTTTCTCTTTGGCCGCGACGCTGCAACATGTCGCGATATCGCGACACATTTTCCTCCATTGGCCACGACAATGCAACATGTCGCGATATCGCGACACTTTTTCTCCTTTGGCCGTGACGATGCAACATGTCGCGATATCGCGACACCTTTTCCTCCTTTGGCCGTGACGATGCAACATGTCGCGATATCGCGACACTTTTTCTCTTTTGGCCGCGACGATGCAACATGTCGCGATATCGCGACACTTTTTCTCTTTTGGCCGTGACGATGCAACATGTCGCGATATCGCGACACTTTTTCTCCTTTGGCCGTGACGATGCAACATGTCGCGATATCGTGACACTTTTTCTCCTTTGGCCGTGACGATGCAACATGTCGCGATATCGCGACACTTTTTCTCCTTTGGCCGTGATGATGCAACATGTCGCGATATCGCGACACTTTTTCTCCTTTGGCCGCGACGGTGCAACATGTCGCGATATCGTGACACTTTTTCTCTCTTGGCCGTGACGGTGCAACATGTCGCGATATCGTGACACTTTTTCTCTCTTGGCCGCGACGATGCAACATGTCGCGATATCGTGACACTTTTTCTCTCTTGGCCGCGACGGTGCAACATGTCGTGATATCGTGACACTTTTTCTCTCTTGGCCGTGACGGTGCAACATGTCGCGATATCGCGACACTTTTTCTCTCTTGGCCGTGATGATGCAACATGTCGCGATATCGTGACACTTTTTCTCCTTTGGCCGCGATGATGCAACATGTCGCGATATCGCGACACCTTTTCTCCTTTGGCCGCGAAAATGCAACATGTCACGATATCGCGACACCTTTTCTCCTTTGGCCATGAAAATGCAACATGTCGCGATATCGCGACACCTTTTCTCCTTTGGCCATGAAAATGCAACATGTCGCGATATCGCGACACCTTTTCTCCTTTGGCCACGAAAATGCAACATGTCACGATATCGCGACACCTTTTCTCCTTTGGCCGCAAAAATGCAACATGTCACGATATCGTGACACCTTTTCTCCTTTGGCCGTGAAAATGCAACATGTCGTGATATCGCGACACTTTTTCTCCTTTGGCCGTGAAAATGCAACATGTCGCGATATCATGACACCTTTTCTCCTTTGGCCATGAAAATGCAACATGTCGCGATATCGTGACACTTTTTCTCTTTTGGCCGTGAAGATGCAACATGTCACGATATCATGACACCTTTTCTCCTTTGGCCGCGATGAAGCAACATGTCACGAAATCGTGACACCTTTTCTCCTTTGGCCTCGTCAAAGCAACATGTCACGATATCGTGACACTTCTTCTCAGCTAGCCGTGACATTGCAACATGTCATGAAATCATGACACCTTCCTGCTGTCTTCAGGCTATCTCGGTCTGCTGCCCTTTCAACACCCTGCCTAATCACTTCATCCTCAATAGCCATGTCACTGTGCCACTGAACCCCTACCTCCTTCTCAGCACCCATCTTAGCCAGGAAGTCTGCCACTTTATTTAGATCTCTACTCACATAAACTGGAATCACATCATCTAATTCCCTCCATAATTCCTTAATTTGAGTGACAAGAATCCTCAGCCTCCATGTTTTCAAAGCAAAGTTCCTCATGCAATCTAGAGCTCCAACCATTATTTGAGAATCTGATTCTAGTATTATCCTCCTGTGGCCTTGTTTTACTGCCCAAATAGAAGCAGATTTGATAGCTAAGGCTTCTGCTTCATTGTTTGTGGCTCTTCCCAAGCCTTGCAGTTCCCAATAGAGCACTGTTCCAACATGATTCCGGCAAACCACTCCAATTCCAGCTCTACCCGGATTGCCTTTTGCAGCTCCATCAGTATTAATTTTAATCCAACCTTCTGGGGGTGGTTTCCAACTAGCTCTGTCCTGTCCCTCTTGCACTTCAACTTCCTTTTCCATTGCCCCAATAACAACCTGAGTTTCCTCTTTAGCATAGACTGCCACAGTTTCTGTGACTTTGCTCCAAATGACCTGCCAAACTCCATCTAAAGAAGAAAAAGTGTCTCTAAAAATTCTAGCATTTCTCTCCAACCACACTTGCCACCAAATAAAGTTTAATCCAAGCTCCCAACCAATACAAAGAGCTTTAGATTTAAATCTACCCCTCTTCCATCTTTCCCAAATATTAATCCGATTCAAATCACCATTAACTTGAATTTTATAGTGTAAAAACCATCTCTCCCAAATCTGGCGCGTGAATGGGCACTCAAACATCAAGTGATCAGTTGTTTCCTCGCTCTTGTAGCATAAAACACATTGATATGGACCAATGATTCCTTTACATCTGAGATTATCAAAAGTAAGAATTCCATTATGCATGAACTGCCAGGCAAAAAAGTTTACTTTCGGCCAACCCTTGGACTGCCAAATCTTTCTCCAATCCTCAACCTGATATGTATGAGGAGGAGGCTCTGGAAGGATCTTATCATATCCGTCCTTCACTTGTGTAGACACCAAGGCTCCCATAGCCCCAAGCTAATTCATCCTCCTCGTCTCTACCTGTGAGAAATATTTCTGCCAAGATTTTAGTCATGATGGGTGTCAAATCCGGAGGGATTGAAATTGGCCACTCATCCAACTTCTTAAACTGCTTAAACTTATAATCCCCCAGTTGACTAGTGTTGAAATAACTTTCAATATGGACCCATCCCTTGGTTTCTATGGCTATTTTTATTGGTTGCAATTCAGGAAATTCAACAATGATAGGTGGGTGTTGATCCCATGAATCTGTCCAAAATCGAGCCTTCTCCCCTCTCCCCACTTTCCAAAATAATCTATCTTTTACTACCTGAGATCCTAACTTGAGAGCCTGCCACACTAAGGATCCATTACCATCCAAAGGGAAATGACCCACCTCATTTGGGTTTACATGTCCCAAATATTTACTAGTTAAGACTCTATTGAATAAAGAAGTTGGTTGGGAAATCCACCTCCGATAAAGCTTTCCAACCAAAGCTTTATTATTTAACTTTGATCTTCTCAGTCCCAAACCTCCTTTTACCTTGGGCTGGCTTACTTTATCCCAACCAACTAAGGCCCATTTCCTCTCTCCTTTTACTCCTTCCCATAAAAATTTTCTAGCCATCTTGTCCAACTCTTTCCATATAGTATGTGGGGCAGCAAGGATAGAAAATTTATAAATTGGCATGGCCTGAATGACTGACTGTAAAAAAGTTAATCTACCCCCATAGCTTAACCATTTGTGAGACCAATGATTAATTCTATCCTTGATACAATCCAAAAGATTCCTCCAGATATCTATTTTTAGTTTTTTAAAATGCAAAGGGACCCCCAAGTATACCACTGGGAGATAAGTCCTTGTGAATCCCAAGATCTCTAAAACTCTGTCCTGAAGCCTTTGATCAAGATTGAAAAAGACCACTTTGGATTTTTTATCATTGATGACTTGGTTAGTAGCCCTGAGGTAGACATTAAGTGTATCTCTAATCATTCTTGCTTCCCTGAAGCTGGCCACTCCCACCAATCCTGTGTCATCCACAAACTGAAGGTGAGTCAAAACTTCCTCCCCCACCTTGATACCTGTTAGCAAACCTTGTTGTCTTCTCCTCAAGATAAGTCTACCCAATCCTTCAGCCAATATGAGAAAAAGATAGGGAGAGCAAGGATCTCCTTGACGAAGGCCTCGAGTAGCTCCAAACGGTTGCGAGGGAAGACCCTTGATTAACACTGAGTAAGTCGGAGTAGAAACACAACTCATGACCCATTCTATCCAATCCTGAGAGAAACCAAAGGCTGCCATCATCCTTGACAAGAAGCTCCACTCCACCCTATCATAAGCCTTTGACATATCTAATTTTATGAACATACCTCTATTACCAGATGTTTGCATTGAATGGATTGCCTCCTGAGCTAGAACCACACCATCCAAAATCTGCCTACCCTCTACAAAACCCCCTTGCTCTGAGGAGATAATGTTATGTAGAAGAGGTTTTAGCCGCTCAACCATTACCTTTGTGATTATTTTATATATGACATTGCATAAGGCAATAGGTCTATAATCTGAAATATGTACCCCCTCCTCCCCTTTTGGAATTAAGGTAATGAAAGTATGATTTAATGCTTTAAGCATTCTTTTACTACCTTTGGACTCCTCTATAACAACCATTACATCCTCCTCCAGGTTATCCCAAAAGGCCTAAAAAAACTCAATTGGAAAGCCATCTGGACCTGGAGTTTTTTCGGTGCTCATTCCAAAGACTACATTCTTTAGTTCCTCTCTATCAATGGGTTTAAGTAGGGTCTGATTTTCTTCTTCAGAGATAATAGAGGGTATGACAACAATAACTTCTTTTTGAGCCTCTTCATCTTGCACCATACTTTCCTTAAATAGCTTAGAAAAATAATCCATTGAATGGAAATGCAAACCTGGAAGTGTATCAAAGGAGTGTCCATTCTCATCTTGAAGGGCTTCCATGTTGTTCATCTGTCTCCTAGCACAAGCAATCCGATGGAAAAATTTGGTATTTTTATCACCTTCTAATATCCAAGTGGTTCTTGCTCTCTGTTTCCAGTAGGTCTCCTCTTGGTTGTCAATGTCCTCAACCGCTTTACGCAATGCATCATCCTCTTCTTTGAGCTGCTCTGTAATTGTTCCTTCCCTAAAGTGTTTTTGAACCTCATCCCATCTGGCCACCAATGGAGCTCTTTGGACCTGGAAGTCTGTCTTGTTAGCTCGCCTCCACTGTTTCAGTTGCACTTTGACATAATGAAGTTGTTTGTGGAATCTAAACATTGTTGTCCCATATGTTGGGCGACCTTCTTCCCACCACTGTGGAATTTTCTTTCGAAGTTCCTCTTTTTGTAACCAAAAGTTTTCAAATTTAAATGGTTTGTGATGTTGCATTGTCTTGATCCCTCCTTCCAACAAAATGGGAAAGTGATCTGAAACTGGACCCTCCAAAATCTGAAATTTTATATTCCATTTTACAAATGCCTCCTCTGAAACCAAAAAATGGTCTAACTTCACCTTCCCTGCTATGTGGCTCCCTCCTCTTATTAGTCCAAGTATAGTTGGTTCCGGGGCATTTAATATCCACCAAGTGTAATGCCTGGACTTGGGCAATCATAAGTCGATCCCCTGGGTCCAAAATTGGGGTTCCCCCTTCCTGATCTCTAGAGGATAATTTAGCATTAAAATCCCCAGAAATAATCCAGTCTAAATCTTCCTTTGAGACTCTCATGTTATGCACAACTTTCCATTGATGCATCTGACCATCTAGGTTTTGAGCCCCATAAAAATTTGTGATTAAAACATGTTCAGCTGTGACATTATTTCTAAAATGTGATGTGAGAACACCCCTCCAAGCTATATGTTCTATTGCAGTCCATTCAAGAGAGTTCCAAAGAGTAACTATCCCCCCTGAGGCACCTTGGGCAGCCACTTCCATATGACCAGCACCCCTCCAAATTTTGTTAACTATTTTACACATAAGATCTAACGACATTTTTGTCTCCTGGATAAGCAAAAAATCTGTTTTACATTTTTCTAAGAGTCTTCGAACAACAGATTGATGGGTTCTACTGTTTAAACCCCTAACATTCCATGATTGTATAATCATTGGTTACCTTGAGAGCAGTAAAAATCTATTGGCCTCACCGATCCTCCAGTGATCAGTTTGTCTCCTTGAACTGCTATCAATTCCTTATTTGATTTTCTACCCACTCCTTGAGAGTTGCTATTTTTTGATCTCTTTTCCACCTGAGTTATCCCTAAAGTTGGCCTTTCTCTGTTCTTTTCTGCTATTCCCATGCTGACATCCTTAATTATTGGTTGCTCTTGGTTATGCACTATCAATGCCCCTGCACTCTCTGACTACGGTAACTCACTGTACTCAACTACCTGCTCTATGACCGGGGGAGATGAAAGAGGAGCTTGAACATGGATGTTATTATTTTCATTATTCCCATCCACTCCTTCCATGAATTGTTCTTCTTGGTCCATTAGTGTCTTAAATATCTCATACCTATTGGAGGGCTTGAGTTGGGTTTGCTCTTTACCATCTTTTTTCTTTTGCCTTCTCCTTCTTTTGGGTTGTTCAAAACCATCTCTCTGTGCTTCTTTACCCTGAGAAATATTGGTTGGTTCTCTATTTATTGTTGACTTACCCTCCTTAGGAAGATTTGACATTCCTAGAGGAGCCTCCATTTTTATGTTCATATTATTTGGGAAAAATCGGGCCAAATGCCCATGTTTGTGGCAAACTCTGCATCTGAAGGGCAATGCCTCATAATCCAGCTGTTGAATCCAAGATAGTCCTGCAAGTTCAAGTTCCACCTCTATCGGTAGAGGCTGGCTAAGATCCATTTCCACACATAATCTTGCATAAACAGCTGTGTTTCCTTCTATTGTGTCTTTGGAAACACCCAAATGTCTTCCAAGGGAATTACCGATAATTTCCAATACCTGCTCACTCCAAAACTCCATTGGAAGTGCATACAAACGGATCCAAACCGGGACAGCAGTGGGTTCAATTCGAGGATCAAATCCCACTCTCCAGGGTTGAACAAATAATCCTGTCGGACCATGATTCCTCTTTTCTGATTCGAAAGCCCTATTTCTATCGACAAGTGAAGAAAAACTAACAATAAAATATCCATTGCTAATAAACCATAAAGAATACTCACCAAGAGGCTCCCAGTTTTGTCGGACCCAGGAATGCAAAAAATTTAGGGTAGGGCGAATACCCATGAATTTATAGATCAAATCATGATTGGCTCTATATAAAACTATTTCTTCAACCATCCTTTGCTCAATGACAATATTTGGCCTTGATTCTGACTGTGGCAAGCATCCATTAACTCGTTGAGATGTTGATCTATTTCCAGCAGCCGTAAAGAGCATTTTTAATGCAGTTTTTTGTGCTTCTTCAGTCGTTGATGGAGATTTATCCTTTAACAAATCTGCATAAGAACTATGTCTCTCTAGAAGAGGATCCGGAGGTGTCCCCATTGGACCCTCCCGGGGCAGGAATCTTGTCTTCAAATCCACAGTAACCAGAAATCTCTTCGGCTACCCAACTGATGCCCTAGTTTTTCCCTCGTTCCAGCTCCGCTAGGGTTTTATCCGAAATTCATATCCGATTTTCAGATTCTAGTAAAAACGTACATTCCCAAGAGTGGTTTATTGTCCATATTGACAAGATATATGTTGCTTGGTATGCTCACAGTATTTGGAATAAGAACTAAAGATCATATTACCCATAAGGAAGCAAAATTTAAAGCTATCAAGAAGACAAAGGGTAAGAAGTTAGAATCAAGCAATGAGTCATCCAGTGATGAAGAAGCTATGGTAGAAGAGATAAGGACTATAGAAGATCCAGAGATCTAAAATATATTAAAATTTTCAATTGTAAAGTATGGATATTTTGCAACAGATTGTCAAGAAGCTAAGAATAACAATGGTGAAGAAAAATAGGATCACAGGAACAAGGAATCAGAAGGATACAGGCACTAGAAGAAAAGTAAGGATGGACAAAGCAGACAAGAAAAGAAGTTCTTTCAAAAATAAAAGAGGAGCTACTATGCGGGTAAGGCAAGTAAGTACTCAAGTGATAGTGATGCTAGTTTTTCATACATTGATAGAGATGAAGTTCTTTTTATGATTGAAGAAAAATAACAAGTTAAGAAAAGGACTCCAATAATTCTCAAGTGTTTTAGATGTGGTAACTTTGGACATCTTGAATATATTTGTACAAAGGATGGTTAGCACAAGAAGGACCAAATGAAAATCAAATAATGGCATTAGAAGAAGAAGTGGGTGATCCTACAGAAGACAAGCCAATAGAAAATAAAGATGTGGACAAAGGTAAAAAAATAGAGGAATATTCATAAAAGGATGGATATGATCTCAAGGGAGAACTTATCTATGCTCTTGAAACAATAAAGAAGGTAAGAAAGCAAAACTCTAAACTTGAGTTTTAGTTTCAAGAATGTAAGAAAGCAAAACTCTATGATCTTAAGGGAGCACTATTAAGAGAAGATTTAGAAGACTTAAAATTCAAGATAAAATCATTCAAAAATTGCTCAAATATTGTGGATAAAATGATCGAGGTACAAAGAAGGTCAACAAAAAAAATAGGTCTTGGTTTTGAACAAAAGAACCAAGAAGGAAAGTCAACCTCAAGTTTTGGAGGAGAAGATACATAAGATGAAGATACTTCAAAAGAATATAGTGTAAAAGAGAGTAAGACATCTGAGAATGAGTTAGACAATAGAGAGTTCAATAAAGATAGGAACAATGCACAAAGAAGATACATATAGAACAACAATTAGAACATGTCAAGAGAGATTAAAAGACCAATGAGGTTAAGACAAGGAAACTTCAATGGAATATGCTTTTCATATCATAAGTTTGGGCACATGGCTTCATAGTGCAGGACACATGAAAGATAGGGATACGAAAACATAAAAATTTTCCATGGGTATTGCTACTCATGTAATCAGTTTGGTCACAAGGTAATGAATTACAGGATTCACGACAGAAGAGGATATGGCATCACTAGGATAAATTTTAAGATATTTACACCTCCAAGGAATAATAAAATTAAGTGTTACAAGTGCAATAATAATGGTCACACAACAAAGTGGTGTAGAGTAGACATTCTAGAATCAAGCATGAACAAGAACAAGAACATGGATATGAACAAGAATAGGAACAGGAATAGGAATGGGAATAGGAACAAGAACATGGACAGGAATGTAGACATGGATAGGAACATTGAAATAAACGGTCAAAGGAATCAGAAGGATCAGATAAGAAGAAAAGAGGATAAAGGTAAATAACAGTGCTTTTTGGGAGTACAAATACTCCCACCCCAAAATTAACCACCTCAAGAGGAGGTGGGAGAGGGGCTAAGCTAAGAGGCTCATTCTTAGCCCTAAGCCCAAAAGGTGACCCTTTTCCATTTATGTCAAAGGGGGCGAGATTTGAGTAAGGGGGAGATATTTGGTACTTGAGAGAGCATTGAGCCAGGGGGAGAAATGTCCCAGGGGGAGCAGAACAAAGGAAAGGTCAAGTTTTTGGTAAAAAGAATTTGGGTTGTCATAAATGACAAAGCAAGGAGGTGTTGGACATTTTGAGCTCATTTAGTTGTCATTGATGTCAATATGAGAAGTTGTCATTGATGCCAAGGTTAAAACATGAAGATATCATTAATACCATGGAGTACACTATTACTATCACCAGGAAAAATGTGAAGAGTTGAAGAATTTTTTTCAAAATATTGTTTTATAAGGGTTTGTGTTAAAACCATGGTGGAAAATTAAATGGTTTTATTAAAATCATTATAAGGATATAAAGGCTTCCTTAAACATTGTGATGGAAGAATTAAGGTTTTTATTAAAACCATGGTGGAAAAATAATTGACATCAAACCCGTGGAGTACAAATAAAGTTTTAAAGTTTATCTCAAGAAGGCTTTAATTTTTATTAAAGTCAAATGTTTATAAAAATAATTTATAAAATTTAAATTCTTGTAGAATTTAAATAATTTATAAATTATAAAGGTTTAAAAAGGCACCAACGTCATCAATTTAATGGAGCATTGGTGTCCATGACAAAAGGTGAAATTCATATATATATATATATATATATATATATAAGTCATGCCAAAGGGACATTAAACTCACCCTTAATCGATTAATTTGATGCGACCAAGAGAAAATTAATCCATGCGATCGTTGAGGAAGAAGACAAATTTCGTATTATCTTTTAGCACCAAGGAAAATATGGAAAAATGAGAGGGCTTAAGCCTCACTCCCATCATATGTGATGGTCCATTGATAGTGCACATTTTGTGAAAGCATTGGGAGTGGAAGTATCCATGATCGATATGCATGGAGGTTGTTTGCATGTGTGTCTTGAGCACTGTGGAGGAAAATGTTTTGAACGCGCTCATTTTGAGTGCCAAGGTTGGAAGAAAGAGCATGAAGTACTCTTTGTGTTCCAAGTCTTCGTTTAGCACAAGTGGTGGTCTAGCCTGTGGATAGGATGCACAAGGAGGTAGAAATTGGGGGTTCGAATATCATAAAGTGGCAAAGGTAGTTTTTGTTAAATACATTTTTATTTTTCCTAAAGTCTTGCCTAAGGTGAGTTATAAGGGTAGAATGAAAATTTGCTTGTTTGGTAATTGATTTATGTTATAGGAGTTATAAGGAAAGTGGACTTGATTTTTTTAAAAGTTCTTGCTATTAAAATTTAATTGAAAAGATTTTTGAATTAATTTTGGTGGATGTTAAATTTATTTTAATTGGGAGATTATAAGGTGTTATTTGGAAAATATTTTATGTATGTTGATGGTTGTTTTTAAATATGGAGTGATAAGGTGTAATTGAGTTTTTGCATTACATTGTGAGAAATATTTAACTTCTAACCTCTTTGAGTTTGGCATAGAAGTTGTTTTGTTTGTGGCAGATTTATGAGACCCCTTAATCATCAAGAAAAATGTATGAGCACATTCTTCCATATTTGAGTTGATTGATTGGTTTTCTAGAAAATAAGTTTGGAGTGAAAAGGACTTGATTAGGGTTTCGAGTTGAGTATGTTGAGTTAATACTTCAAGGTTTTCTGGAATAAAGAGTTGTTGTTAAAACCTTGTTTTATAAGCATTTTTGTTGAAGCCATTGGTTGTGTGAAGAACTTGAACTAGGGTTTGAGTATCATTGCTATGTGAAGATTATTTTATAAGCATTATTTTTGAAGTGAGTTGTTGAGCAAAGAACTTGAACTAGGGTTTGAAAAGAACATGAGTATCATTGATATGTGAGATTTATTTTTGAGCATTGTTGGAAATATTTTGAGTTGGTGTTTACATGCTTGGACTAGGGTTTGAGAGAGAGGATTATTTCATTGAGTGATTGGTTGAGTAATAATTGGTTGAACCTAGTCAAGTGGATGTGTGAAGTGATTTTTCATGTTCCATAAAATAAACTATTCTATATCTTGAATTGAGTTGAGAAAGTGATTGAGCATTGAGTTGAATTTGAAGAATATTGAGTCTCTAAAAATTCTCCTTATGTTTCTAAGAGAGTGATTAAAAGTAATTGATAATTGTGATAAGTGTAGAACATATTGAGTCTCTAAAAATTCTCTTTATGTTTCTATGAGATTGGAAAAGTTTTGTGTGGACTTGTTGAGCAGATTTGAGCAAGTTCTGTGTGGACTTGTTGAGCAGATTGGACAAGTTTTGTGTGGACTTGTTGAGAATATTGGACAAGTTCTATGTGGACTTGTTGAGCAGGTTTGATAAAGTTCTGTGTGGACTTGTTGAGTAGATTGGACAAGTTCTATGTGGACTTTTTGAGTAGATTTGAGCAAGTTCTATGTGGACTTTTTGAGCATATTTAAGAAAGTTCTGTGTGGACTTGTTGAGAAGATTGGACAAGTTCTATGTGGACTTGTTGAGCAGATTTGAGAAAGTTCTATGTGGACTTGTTGAGCATATTTGAGCAAGTTCTATGTGGACTTATTGAGCAGATTTAAAGAAGTTATGTGTGGACTTGTTGAGAAGATTTGAGGACAGATTTTGGTGTAGATTTGAGGACAAATTTGTGATAGACCAGAGATAGAGATTGATTAGATTTGTGCTAGATCGAAGGATTGTGTTTAGTTTAGATTTGATACAAAGCTTTGGAGGTGATAGAAAAAAGAGAAAAATAGTCTCTAGTGGATAGAGATCCATTAGCCAGGGTAGTGAGGACAAGTTTTTTGAGTGGGGACAAGAGTCTTTAGTGGAGAGAGATCCACAAGCCAGTGAAGTGGAGGCATTAGTCTTCTAGAGGATCACTAACCAAAGTAAAGGAGAAGGAGTTCTATTGTGGATAGATATCCATAAAATTGATTTAGGGGAATGGTGTCTCCTTTGGACAGAGATCCATAAACATTGTAATAGGGAAAGGATTCCCAAGAGATTGATTGAGAAAATTTTAGTGAAATATTTTCTCCATGGAGTAGCCCACATTGGGTGAACCACGTAAATTATGGTATCTCTATTGTGTGTGGTGATTTGTGCATTGATTTGATTATTGCTATTGATATTGTTATCTATACATTGCATATATTGATTTGGAAAGAAAAATAAAAAGTGGTATTATATTGTTCACCCCCCTCTCAGTATAAGCTTGTGTTCTTCAGGAGGATTGGGTAAGGCTAGAGTAGTAGGTGGCAGAGTGGGATGTGATGGTGATGGCTCAGGATGAGAGGATCATGAGGCTCCAAGAAAAGTTGATAGAGAGGGAGCATCATCATAATGTTGATATAGCACACCTTCGATCTTGGTAGAGGTATATTGAGGCTTTAGAGGATAAGTTGATATGGAATGCATGTTTATATGGATGATTAATGCAAGGTATGGCATGCAAATGTTCTAATGATCATTCATAGTTTTAGATTTTGCTTGGTTGTGTTTATTATTGTTGTTTAATAAAGGGTACCAAACTTGGTGGTATGTAGGGTGGATGACTCATGAAATAATATGGATGTTTACATGGAAGATGATATGGATGTTGATATAAATTTTTGATGATTTTGCAGAGACTCAGACATACTAGTGGCATCAAACAAACTCACTAAAGCTACCTAATCCCTCTAGGACAAAATGTGTGTGTAGTCAATTCATTTACTAAATCAAGAGAATGGCAATGACTCGAGGCAATCAAGAACTAATGTGTGTGCAAGTGAGTTCATTAAATCATCTTGAGTAAATTGGGTGTGACCTATTATGGATGAGACAAAGAAGTTATCTTGTCTATATGTGCAGTAAGAGGTCACTTTGAAAGAGATGTGTCACCACGCATGAGCATACTCCACCATGATTCAAGCATCTATAGATTTGTTAGAGTCTAACTCCATAGTCCAAGGATTTGATCTCTTAAGTTTTGGGGATGACTACCTAACCTTCTGACTAGAAATACAATACGATCCTTACAACCCAATGATTAGTGGTGTGTGATGTAAAATATTTAGAGTTTTTGTTAGGGATTTTTCCCTACTCTTTCCTTTATTTTTGGAATTGTGATAATTGTGAAAACCACTATTTTTGTGGACTATATTTCATGATGGGATAGGCAAGGATTACCCTTTTCACTTCGTGGTTCAATACAAGTATGGTGTTATCCCTATTTGACACAAGATGTTTTTAAGATGTGAAATTGTGTTTGGTTCAAGAATATTTTGGACTCAATTGCCAAAACTAAATATTTTGTTAGTGAAGATGTGTTATGGTCCTAATAAGAACTCGACATGTATTGGTGGTTTTCTTAAAACACTAGGAGTGGTTGAGTGACCGAAAACACCTAGGAATTATGGATGTATGGAGGCAAATGATCATTTGACTGGGTATAATTATCTAAAGGTTCTCCTAATTAAGGCAACATAAATTTATTGGACCAATTAAGAACTTGAACTTAATAAATGATCCCTAATATGAAATATAGAATTTAGATGTGTGTATGAAGTACAGTTTGTGTTAAATGAAATGTGTGCAAATGAAATGCAATGTTTTTGAATGAAATGTGTGCAAATGAAATGTAATGTTTTTGAATGAAATGTGTGCAAATGAAATACAATATTTTTGAATGAAATATGTGCAAATGGAATGCATTGTTTTGTGTATTAGCTATGTATATATACATATATATCAATCTCATTATGCATAGAATGATCCTAATTATATAATATTAAGTGGTTCATGTTCTTCCTCTCCCTCTAGACCAACAAGTCTATAAGTACCATTACCTACTCTTTGAGTGATAATGTATGGACCCAACTAATTAGTCATGAATTTATCATGAAGATGTGGCAGTGCATTGGTGTTTTGTTGGTTCTCTTTAAGGACAAGATCTCCTATTTGAAATTCACATAGATTAACTTTGGCATTGTAATAATGCTTTAGGTGGTCTTAATAAACTCGTAAATTCTCTAAATCATTGACTCACCTCTCATCAAGAAGTGTGAGTTGGTCAAGATGTGCTTGTCTAGCAATGTCATCATCTATGAATTCTTGCAAAGAAATTTGTGAGGGGATCTCAAGCTCAAGAGGTATGATTACTTAAGCTCCATAGACTAATCAAAATGGCATAGTCCAAGTAGACATGTGGATGGTTTTTCGATAAGCACATAATGCCAAGGGGATTTTGGTATGCCAATATCTATGATTTTTATTAACAAGTTTCTTGAGAATAGTAATTAAGGTCTTGTTGGTGGCCTCAGATTATCCATTGGCTTGTGGGTAATAAGGAGTAGAGAAACTGTGTTGGATGTTATATTTCTTGCAAAGTGCTCGAACATCCTTGTTCTTGAAAGACTTACCATTGTTAGAGATGATTTTTGAGGGGATACAAAAATGACAAATGATGTGGTGAAGTATGAACTCCATAATTCAAGGTCCTATCATACTGGTTGAAGGAATTGCATAAAACCACTTTATGAAGTATTCAGTGGTTGTGATGATGAATGTATGTTGTCCTGAGGAAGAAGGTGAAATTTTTCCAACTAAATCTAGACCCCATTGTGAAAAGGGCCAAAGGATTTGAATAGGTTGTATAGCTTGTGATGGCATATGAGTTAAATTAGCATGTTCTTGATATTTTTTACGATGTTTGACATATGTGCAACAGTAACATTCCATGGTGGGCCAATAATAACCCATGCGTAGAATATGCTTTATAATGACCACTAAAATGACCACCACAAGTACCATCATGAGCTTCAGTTATGGATCTTTGTGCTTCACTAGACTTGAGACAATGAAGGAGGAATCCATCATAACCACACTTATACAACATGTCCCCCAAGAGAATAAAACAGGCTAATTTTTTCTTGAAAGTGTATTTAGTAGTTCGAGACATGTCATATGAGAGTGTTCCAAACTTGAGAAAGGCTACTATTTGGCTTGACCAAGGCTCATATGGATCCGATTGGATAAAGCAAACATCCTTTTCATCTTTAGATTTAGTACAAACAATTGCATATTTAGAGATCATTGAAATAATAAGGGGTTGTACCCATCCTAAATATTATTTTGGAATCAATTTTCCAAGGGAGGCCATTGCATACACAAATCTATTAGTTGAACATGGAAAACTATTAATTTCATAGCAATCAAACTGAGAGAGCAAATTCATTGCTACTTCATGGTAAAGCTTAATGGTAGGTTCTTTGCATTGGTATTCTCCATTAATTTGCTTGACAACAAGTTGAGAATCACCAAATATCTTGATACGCTTAATGCCCATAGCTATGGTTAATTGAAGGCCTAATATTACGGCTTTATACTCTATTGTGTTGTATCTACATTGGAATTCAAGTTTGAATGATAAAGGGATAGTTACTCCCTGGGGTGTATGAAACATGACTCCAACACCTTGACCTTTCATGCACTTAGAACCATAAAAGAATAGTGTGATATCTACGTCTTCCTTCGGAATGAAATATTCTTCTTGTTAAGTGATGGTGAATACCGAATCATCTGGGAGCTCAATAATCAAAGGATGATCACTAGGTAGTAGAGATTCCACAATTTGATCGGCTATGACCTGATCTTTAATGGATTTTTGGTTAATGAATTCAAGGTCAAATTCAATAAGAAGCATTATCTATTTAGCAGTGTGGGTGTTATTGTAAGTGCGAGACATCATATAACATAGAGGATTTTCTCTAGCTATGACATATGTTGTGTGGCTAAGCATGTAATATCAAAGTTTCTTAGTGGTAAAAACCACTGCTAAGCACAATTTTTCTACATAAGTATATCTAGTTTCATAGCTTACCAATGTTCGACTAATGTAATAGACAACTTGCTCTCAATTTTATTCATTCTTTTGTGCAAGTATTGTCCCTAATGTAATATTCGTTGTTGAAACATAAACATAGAATGGGACCTCCAAACGAGGAGGAGATAAGACTAGTGGAGAAGCTAGGTATTACTTAATATCATCAAAGACTTTTTGGTTCTCATATATCCAAGAAAATAACACCATTTTTGTAGCAGGTGATTGAATGGCCTGCATTTGTCAAAAAGTTGTGCAATGAAACGATGGATTGATTGGATATTTCCTTGTAAACTAAGTAATTCCTTTACATTTGTTGGGAGAGGCATCTCCATGATGACCTTGACCTTATTTGGGTCCACCTCAATGTCTCTTTTGGAGACAATGAACCCTAGTAGTTTGCCAAAGGTAACACCAAAGACACATTTCTTGGGGTTCAACCTTACATTATGCTCTAGAAGTTGATCAAAGACTTTTTACAATACACCAATGTGCTCTTGTCAAGTTTTAGATTTTGCCAAGAGATCATCCACATAATATTTGATTATATTATGCATATAGTCATGCAAAATGTATGTCATGGCACGTTGATAATTAGCACCTACATTTTTTAGGCCAAAGGGCATCACCTTTTAAAAAAAATCTCACCAAGGTGTAGTGAATGTTGTTTTGTGTTGGTCATTAGGATTTATTTGAATTTGGTTGTATATTGAGAAAACATCCATGAGATAAAGCATTTCATGTCTAGCACAAGTTTTTACAAGAGTATCAATGTTTGGAAGAGGAAATTCACCCTTAGGACATGCTTTATTAAGATATTGAAATTCAGTGCAAATGTGTATTGCCCCGTTAGGCTTACGAACGGATACCATGTTTGAAATCCACTTAGGATAATGAATAAGTATAATGAAACCCACATCTAATAGCTTTTGGAGATCTTCTTTGACTAAGAGAGCAATGGTAGGATGCATACTTCTAAGTTTCTATTTGATCAGCTTAGCATCATGGTGCAAGGTAATATTATGGACAACCAAATTAGAGTCAAGACCAGGTATGTCCTTGTAGGACCATGCAAAAATTCCGTTCTTCCTCTTGAAGAGAACAATTAATTTCTCTTGTTCATTAGTGAATAATATTTTGCTAATTTTTACAATTTGGGGATTTTCTTTGTCTGAACTAAGGTCCACCTCGATGGTATCTTTTTCTGCCTAGAAAACCTCAAGATTTTAAGGTGAGGGTGAATGTGAAGGCAAAGGGGATGGAGAAATGTAGTTGGCTGAATCCTTTAACAATTCCTCAAACAAGACAAAATCGAAGAAGAATGGAGGTAACGAAATCTAGTCCATGTAAATAAGACTTATGTCAATTGGAATTGGTTTTACCAAATCGTATGGATTACAGAGTGGGGTGAATAAGTCAACAGGATTCATGTTGAATTATGGGAATAATGGATGGTGACTGGAATGGATGGGATGGATAGAGCCTAAGAACCGATTCTAGGAGCTTGGTAAACCTGGAAAGTAATAACCAACATAAATAAATACATTTAAATAAATGATATAAATGCAATGCTGAAAAAGAAAAATGCTTTTGTTTGATTTTTTTTTGTTTATAGTGGTGAAAACCACTATTTTTGTTTTTTTGTGTTATGTACATATATTACAAGTTTGGCTTATGAGATGGATTAATGATATGGAGGTGGTGGTTCACCGATAGGTGTGGCTTGCTCTTATGGAAGAAGCAAGTGAAATATGGGCTCATGGATGGGGAAAATTCTGAGATAAAACTCATATTTTTTGGTATGGGGAATGATGGGCTCTGATTTCTCTTCAAATTCATCAAAAATGATCGACATGAGTTCGAATTCTTCATAGATTTCATCATCAAAATCATCGAGGTGGAGATATCCTAAATTTAGATTAAGCCTTTGGAAGGCTTGTTCAAGAGAAGAGGTGGTGGAAAGTGGAGTGTAACCTAAGCCTGAACGGTCATGTGTTTCTCGATATGGAACATCGATAATATCGTGCATTCCCTGTTCATGCAGTCCTAGGCCATGTCCCTACCAATTAACTATGTGAAAATAATGGGATGAAAATCCTGACATATTTTGTATGTTGGTAGGTGTTGGTTCTTTGAGTTTTTCTAGGGGAGATAGATTGGACGAAGAATAAATCCCACCATATACAAAATTTATGTTGTTGGGAGCTGAACCCATGTCATAGACCTATCCTATAGATAAAGGTGGGTCACATGGATGATCAAACTCCTTAGAAGTTGGAATGGTGAGCGATGTAACTGTGATATCTTGGACCACATATTCACCAATACCAGGATTAGTGAGGTGGACCTCAACTTGGAATGATGTGGTAGTGGATGAGGGTATGGAAGGATCATGGTTGGATAATGGCTCGGGGAATGATGGAGATGAAGATGTCTCACAATCCGTCAACTCGACTTGTGAAACATTGGCTGATGGAGATGGATTGGATTGGGAAGGTTTTTGGATGGAGGATGATGATATGGAAGGCAAATATGTTGATGATGTGGATTGACTTTGACCACATGTGCATGTAGTCAATGATGAAGATGATGGGGGCATGGAAGCTTGGTGGGGATTGGTGATAAGAGGCTCCTCAAGAATGGGGGCTTTTGATGAAGAAATGGGTGGAGTGGTAGATGGATTGGTTGATGGTGATAGGAAAATGTGGGTGGAAGGAAGCATGGATTCATAAGGATTTGAGATAAAATTGCAATACTTAAATGGCTCGACATCTGCTGGTATGCAATGTACTTGTCCCTCATGAATGTATTTCAAGAATTGATGTAGTATGGAAGGGACACATATCATCTCCCTCATCCAAGGTCTTCCAAGGAGTACATTGTATGCCATGGATCCTTCCAAGATGTGGAACATAGTGTGCAACATTTTGACCCCCACTTTGATGGGAAAAACAATAGTGCCAACTATGGAACATAAAGCATCATTGAATGCTTTTAGGGTGAAATATGACTTGGTGATATGAGATGGAGGAAGGTTAAGATGATGAAGGGAATACGTGGTGATGATATTAATGGAGGAACTAGTGTTTATTAGAACTATTTTGAAAGGCTTCTTGTCAATTAGATGCCATGATGTGCAATGGAGGATCTACTAATTTTGATGAGATTGGCTTAATCTCAAAGTCATAAAATGTAATGGAAGGCTCCATGCATGTTTGAATGCTCCCTAAAAAGTTGTTGAAGGTATTAGCATCTTGAGATTGTAATTCAATGGATTTAAAAATGTCCATTAATGCCTCATGATGTGGGGGAGATTGTTGAATTAGCTCATATATTGACAATTTGGTGGAAGCCATCTTTAGGCTTGTGGTTAATCGACTACTCAATGAGATGACTGGTCATGGAGGATGATTGATGGGATGAATGGGGGGATTTGGTTGGCTAGGAATATGAATTGGAGAGGAAGGATTAGGGGAAATTTGAATGGGAGGTGATGTGGTAGGTTGTGACACACTTGCCTGAGGTTGTTGCCTTGCATTTTGTTGGTTATTTTGTTGACCTCTAGTTACCACATGAATGGCACCTACAAAACCTTGGTATTTTTGGACATGGTTAACTTTATTGGGAGGAGTTTTGGTGTTAGCCCCTCCCATAGTTGGTTGCACCTCCTCATGATGAGGAAGTGGTGTTTGGAAAATACCAAGATTTTGGTTTTGTTGAGCAAGGGGGTTGTCAAGCTTGATGGCCCCCAAGTCAATAAGGTCTTGAACTATGTCTTTGAATACATGGAAATTATTGATGTCATGCCCACTTTACCTATGGTAAGGACAAAATAAATATTCCCGATAATGTTTACCATGTTTAGCGAGATCATCTAGTCTGATTTCGGGTAAGGCAAGTTTATTTGTGTTGTACAACCTTTGAAAGAGGGAAGCATACGACTCGAACAAAGGGGTGTATTGGTGATTCTATCGGATAGACTATCATCGAGGATGGTTCTCCATAGTTGGCACTGTGCTTTGCATTGATTGAGATACTGAGGGCACCACATGATAAGAAATTTATTATAGTGGTTGTTGCACTGATTGTTGTTGAGCCATTATCGGCTAGCTCATGACCACTTGATTGACATGATTAGGTTGATTGGTCGGAGTGGCATGTGTTGATTTTGATTGGCCAAAATAATTTCTTTTGTATTGGCCCTTATTTTGCCATTCCTTTTTCCTAGGCTTAAGTATGCCCTCTTGGATTTTTATCTCCTCAATGACACTAGCCTATGCTAGAGCTTCTTCAAATGAGTGATATGTCTATAATTGAAGCATCCAAGAGATGGGTTTTAAACAACTCTTGGTGAATAGTTTGATAAGCTCTTCCATTGGTAGGGTGAATGGCAATTTGGTAATGATGACCCTCCAACGGTTGCCAAAATCATAGATAGACTCATCATCATGTTGTCTTAAAGCATAAACATCGAACAATGAGACTTTCTTTCTAACATTAAGGACAAAGCGCTCAAAGAATTGGTCAACCAATTGTTTGAAAGTATAAATACTATGACTAGGCAATTGGTTGTACCACTCTATGGTATCTCCTCCTAATGTCTGAGGAAATTTTCTAAGCATGAGAGCATTGTCATTTTGGATTCTAAAGCATGAGTGTACAAATGTGCTTACATGCTCTTTGGGGTCCTCAATCCCCTTGAATTTATCAAACTTTGGCATCGTGAAATCTATCGGATATGGTGGTGATGGTACCGAAGGGTGAATGGGTTGGTTAATCAACTAATGTAAGGTTGGATTCTGGTTTGTCATACCAGGAGTATATTGTATCAACTGATCTATTTATTATTGCATGGCCTTGATTCTAGGGTCTTCCCTAGGAATGTGGAAGCCTTGAATCACCTGATAATTTTGAGAAGGTGTGGTAGAGAAATGTTGTGGGGTAACTAGGTGATGATGGGATTGATGATGATGACTAGGTGAGGTTGATGGAAATTGATGAAGAGGAGATTGATGATGAAGATATGGAGAATGTTGGAATGGAGAAAATGCATGGGGACTATGGCTGGGTTGGCCTATGGGAATGGAATTGGTATGGTTTATGGGAATGGAATGGGTATTGGTATGGTTTGGTGGAGGAGTAGGGATGGAAACCATAGAATATTGTGGTACCCATGATGGACTTTGGTTAATGAGGATGGGTTGAGTAGAAATTGGTAGAGGCTTAGGGTTCACCTACACTTGTTGTTGAGCATCTTGATGTTGCTTAAGCAATTTGTTCAAATTTTCCCATGCTTCATGAATTTCTCTATCAGAAGTGGAAGGTATGGATGTATATGGCATGGAAGATGTGGCTAAGGGATAAGTTGCACTTGGCATGGCAACTTGGGAGGTGGAAACTTGTGAAGCAACATTTACATGTGCTTCATACAAGGGGTTGGTGTAGGTGGATGTGTATGAATATGGGATAGAAGTGCTAGGAGCACTTGGGTATTGGGGAATGGATACATGAGAGGAAGGTGCAACCGATGCCTCAAAAAGAGGGTTAGTGTACACCTGGGTAAAGCTGGATGGCTGGGAATGAGCAAGTTCCTACTGTAAAGTAGGATCT
Source organism: Wollemia nobilis (assembly GCA_028583015.1). Classification (NCBI taxonomy): domain Eukaryota; kingdom Viridiplantae; phylum Streptophyta; class Pinopsida; order Araucariales; family Araucariaceae; genus Wollemia; species Wollemia nobilis. The sequence continues at coordinate 670,393 of JAQPPZ010014908.1, forward strand.
TGACTAGGGGAATTATGAATGGGCTCTAAGACATAATTAGCCGATTTGTAGAGAGCCTCTACTTTGGCCATGTCTATGTGGGTGATATTGTGGTCAATGGATGGTGAAGATGATTTAGATTGAGGAAGGGAAGTGTTGGTATACCTGTACGAGACATCAGTAGTTTGTATAGTGTGTGATGGGCCCATAGACAAATCTATCTGTGTCACACTTGGGGAATCTACCATAGAAGTGGTGGGGAAGGTGGATGAATATTCCATGGAATTGTTTTGATTTAATGCTTTCTGTTGATTTCTTGTTAAAACCATAAGTAACTAAACCAAATACAAATTGTGCAGTAAAATGAAATGCAAAATTGAAACTTCACAAAAATCAAATAAAGATAAATCAATGCTAAGTTTATTCAATAGATGTGTCTTACCTCATTCATTGATTATCTCATTTTAGTGTGAATTCATTTTTTTAGATTTTGATTTTGTGTGTTTCAATGTGCTAATCTGAATTAGAAATGGGTGAATACTATGGCTTGGATAGGGCAACAAGATTCTTGCTGGTGATGAAATCCAACAAGTTTGCTCAGGGGTAATCTAAGGTGTCTAGGGGTAGATATTGGTGGATGGAGATGAAAGCCACCGTCACCAGATCTCAAGCAATGGTTGGTGATGAAATCCAACCATTACTGTTTAATATGAAATGTGAAGTGTGTGTGAGATTCCTTTTAAGGTTCTATTTTCTATGGTGCACATACAATATTAGAAACAACTGATTTCACTAGTCTAAATCAGAAGCCAACATTAAGAGTATCAATTTCTCCAAAGGATGTGAAGTACACTACTTAAATTCCTCTCTAAAAAATGGGGGGTTCACCCACTTTCCACATGGAATCACCCAACACGGGGATATTTTTGAAACACTAATGATGTTCCTACTTAGACTAGAAAAAAGAGGAGTTTCTAACCCTATAATGCAGTCTAATTTATGCAATTTAATAATCCACATGCAACCAAAATGCAAGATTTTTTTAATTGCAATACACTAGAAAAACTAGAAACTTTAAATGAAAAATGGAAATGTGTGAATGAATGTAATGACTAATATAATATCTAAAATATAAACTATAATGATGATTTGTTTTTACCAGATTTATTAGTGATGTTATTTTTAATCCAAAAATCTGAAGGAAAAAAAACGTAAAATGCTAGAATACGTAAAAAAAAGAGTTAGGGTTTGATAGTAAACTTACAAAGAAGCCTATGTTTTTGCTTTAACTCTTTGTAAAATACCTCTGTGCACTTTTGAAATGCCCTTGGGTATTTCTGAATGTTCCTCAATATTGTAGGGTGCTCGCACACCTTCTGCAACTTTTTGTGAATCTTCAAAAACCCTAATCTAGCAAAAATCATGCGATCTATGCTTCTGAAAATATTTTAAGATAAGATAGAAAATAACAAGTTAGTCAACAAAGTAAATAAAAGTGAGAAACCCTTAGGGGGTCCCACTGCTATGATTCTAGCTATGAAATAAACTATGATAATGCAAAAAGAAGGAAAATAATCGCAATTTAATAAGGAATTGCTAGTTTGTAAGGTAAAACACCTCAAATATAAGTAAAATGTATATTCTTCGATGCCTTTGAAAACACCTTAGATTATAATTAAATATCTACCTATGTGTGTGATTGTTGGTACCAATGTTAAGGGGGGAAGGCAAGGTTGAGGTGCCACTCGCGGTGTGGTGTGCCTAGCAAGCTAGGAACTTTCCTTTGTGCCTTAGCTTGATCTTAAATCCTTGTGCTACTTTTAACAGGAGCAATGTGGGATATTGCTTTATCTCAAAAAAAAAAATTAACAACCCTGCATCTGGTGCCATGAATTTTTTTTTTATTTTGGGGCTTATAACCTAAATTCAAACCTTAATATTTTTATTTTTATCAAAAAGCACTTTGCTTCACTGCTGTTTGAATTTCTCTATCAAAAAATGAACACAGAGTCATTTTTTAAACTAATTACTGGGAATTCTGTTAGGCAATTTGTTGAAACGAGTTTGCATGATCAATTTAGGCATATATAAAAAAAATTGTTTCCTACCTTATACTTCATCGACGTCATTGGATTTTTTTTTGAGTGCTTATCACTTCAGGATTTCATATTTTGATCACTGGTATCATAGTGGGCTGCGATGGCTGGGTGTATTTTGAATACTATCAGTTTGGTCACTGTTATCACAGTGGTTTGTGATGGTTGGGTGTATTTTGAACACTGTTGGTTGATCCCTAGAAAGTGCTCTGATGCCAGATGCTATGATGCTAGCTGTGAAATAAACTATGATAATGCAAAAGAAGGAAAATAATCGCAATTTAATAAGGAATTTCTAGTTTGTAAGGTAAAACACCTCAAATATAAGTAAAATGTATATTCTTCGATGCCTTTAAAAACACCTTAGATTATAATTAAATATCTACCTATGTGTGTGATTGTTGGTACCAATGTTGAGGGGGGCAGGCAAGGTTGAGGTGCCACCCGTGGTGTGGTGTGCCTAGCAAGATAGGCACTTTCCTTTGTGCCTTAGCTTGATCTTAAATCCTTGTGCTCCTTTTAACAGGAGCAATATGGGCTATTGCTTTATCTCAAAAAAAAAAATTAACCCTGCATCTGGTGCCATGAATTTTTTTTTATTTTGGGGCTTATAACCTAAATTCGAACCTTAATATTTTTATTTTTATCGAAAAGCACTTTGCTTCACTGTTGTTTGAATTTCTCTATTGAAAAACAAACACAAATTCATTTTTTAAACTAATTACTGGGAATTCTGTCAGGCGATTTGTCGAAACGAGTTTGCATGATCAATTTATGCGTATATATAAAAAAATTGTTTCCTGCCTTGTACTTCATCGACGTCATTGGATTTTTTTTTGAGTGCTTATCACGTCAGGATTTCATATTTTGATCACTGGTATCACAGTGGGCTGCGATGGCTGGGTGTATTTTGAATACTATCGGTTTGGTCACTATTATCACAGTGGTTTGTGATGGTTGGGTGTATTTTGAACACTGTTGGTTGATCCCTAGAAAGTGCTCTGATGCTAGATGCTATGATGCTAGCTGTGAAATAAACTATGATAATGCAAAAAGAAGGAAAATAATCATATTTTAATAAGGAATTGTTGGTTTGTAAGGTAAAACACCTCAAATATAAGTAAAATGTATATTATTCAATGCCTTTGAAGACACCTTAGATTCTAATTAAATATCTACCTATGTGTGTGATTGTTGGTGAAATGACATGACTGTCCATAAACATAAATAGAGGTTAATTAGTAAAGTTTAGGACTATGGTTCTAACACCCACTGTGATCACCATTTGTAGATGCAAAAATGAAACACCAAAATATAATAGATAAATGAAACCAAGAGACAATATTGCATAAAAGAGATATTTTTTTTTTTGATACGTGAAAGATTTTATATCAAAACGGGTTTTTCAGGTTGACCCAAAACCTTTGTACAAAGTCAACGTAAAGCTGGGGACCAGAACCAGAGACCAGCAGAGGATCCTTGACCTTCTAACCTTACTAGCCAAAGGTGGCTTACAACACCGCGAAAATGCAACATGTCACGATATCGCGACACCTTTTCCATCGTGCTCTCTTTCTGCTCTGTTGGTCACGAAAAAACATGTCACGAAATCGTGACACTTCTGCCTGCTTGCTACCTTTCGATGCTTGTAGCCACGAAAATGCGACATGTCACGATATCACGACATATTACCTCCTATGCACCTTCTCAAAGCTTCGGACCGCGATGAAGCAACATGTCGCGACATCGCGACACTTTTTCGCCTTAGCTCATTCTCTTTGGTTCGGGCCATGAAAAAACATGTCGCAAAATCGCGACACTTCTGCCTCCTTGCTCCCTTTTGATGCTTGTTGCCGCGAAAATGCGACATGTCACGAAATCGTGACACTTTTCCTTGAATGCTCTTTCTTGGTGCAACAGACCGTGATGATGCTACATGTCGCGATATCGTGACACTTTTTCCCCTTAGCTCTTTCTCTTTGCTTCGAGTCGCGAAAAAACAACATGTCGCGAAATCGCTACAGATCTGCCTCCAAGCTCCCTTTTGAAGATTGAAGCCGCAAAAATGTGACATGTCACGAAATCGTGACACATTTCCTTCTTTACTCAAGCTCCAAGCTTTGGGCCGCGATGAAGCGACATGTCACGAAATCGTGACAGTTTTTCCCCTTAGCTCATTTTCTTTGCTTCGAGTTGCAAAAAAACATGTCATGAAATCGCGATACTGCTGCCTTCTTCCTTCCTTTTGATGCTTGAAGCCACGAAAATGCGACCTGTCGCAAAATCGTGACACTTTTTCATCTTTGCCCTTACTCGGAGCTTCGGACCGCGACGGAGCAACATGTCGCGATATCGTGACACTTTTTCCCCTTAGCTCTTTCTCTTTGCTCTGAGTCACGAAAAAGCAACATGTCGCGATATCGCGACACCTTTGCCTCCTTGCTCCCTTTTGATGCTTATAGCCATGAAACTGCGACATGTCACGATATCGCGACACATTTGCTACTTTGCTCTTTCTGGGTGCTTCGGACCGCGATGAAGTAACATGTCACGAAATCGTGACACTTTTTCCCCTTAGCTCTCTCTCTTTGCTTCGAGTCACGAAACAACAACATGTCGCGATATCGTGACATTTCTGCCTCCTTGCTCCCTTTTGCTGCTTGAAGCCACGAAACTGCAACATGTCGCGATATCGTGACACTTTTCCTTCTTTGCTCTTTCTCATTGCTTTGGCCCGCGACGGAGCAACATGTCGCGATATCGTGACACTTTTTCCCCTTAGCTCATACTCTTTGCTTCGAGTCACGAAAAAGCAACATGTCGCGACATCGCGACACTTTTGCCTCCTTGCTCCCTTTTGATGCTCGAAGTCGTGAAAACGTGACATGTCGCGATATCGTGACATTTTTCCTACTTTGTTGTTTCTGAGAGCTTCGGACCGCGACGAAGAAACATGTCGCGAAATCGTGACACTTTTTCCCCTAAGCTTTTTCTCTTTGCTTCGAGTCGCGAAACAACATGTCGCGATATCGCGACACTTCCGCCTCCTTGCTCCCTTTTGATGCTTGAAGCCGCGAAACTGTGACATGTCACGATATCGCGACACTTTTCCTTCTTTGCTCTTTCTCATTGCTTCGGCCCGCGATGAAGCAACATGTCGCGAAATCGTGACACTATTACCCCTTAGCACATTCTCATCACTACGGGCCGCGACAAAGCAACATGTCGCGATATCGTGACACTTTAGCCTCCTTGCTTCCTGTTGATGCTTGAAGCCGCGAAAATGCGACATGTCGCGATATCGCGACACTTTTCCTTCTTTGCTCTTTTTCATTGCTTCGGCCCACGATGAAGCAACATGTCGCGATATCGCGACACTTTTTCCCCTTAGCTCATTCTCATCACTTTGGGCCGCGACAAAGCAACGTATCGTGATATCGCGACACTTTAGCCTCCTTGCTTCCTGATGGTGCTTGAAGCCGCGAGAGTGCGACATGTCGCGATATCGTGACACTTTTCCTTCTTTGCTTTTTTCCATTGCTTCGACCCGCGATGAAGCAACATGTCACGAAATCATGAGACTTTTTCCCCTTAGCTCATTCTCTTCACTTCGGGCCGTGACAAAGCAACGTGTCGCGATATCGTGACACTTTGGCCTCCTTGCTTCCTGTTGATGCTTGAAGCCATGAAAATGGGACATGTCGCGATATCGTGACACTTTTCCTTCTTTGCTCATTCTCAAGGCTTCGGGTCGCGACGAAGCAACATGTCGCGAAATCGTGACACTAATTTCCCTTAGCTCTTTCTCTGTGCTTCGGCCCGCGAAACAACAACATGTCGACACTAGGAGGATCGAAGCACAACTGACAAAGCAAGAAGAGACTCCTCTTCCTTTTTTTGCCCCCACAGATGCAACATCAATGGCGGTCATTTTGAATAATCCCTTCCACGTCCGACGGTAGGTTACCCGTCCATGTGATCAGTCTGTCAACGTCCATGCCTATGTTTGCACATTTGTCTGCCACCTTGTTGCCTTCACGAAAGACGTGGTTGGCCACGCTGTCATTTCTATTTTGTAGAAGGATCCTTGCTTCCCTAATGCAGGCCTCAAATTTCTAGGGAGGATCCTTATCATTGTTGAGGAGATTGACAATCACTTGGGAGTCTCCTTCAACCATTAGCCGCTCTCGGATGTTCTGAGTAAGGTGAAGACCATGCCAAACTGCTCTGGCCTTGGCTACATTGTTGGTGGAGAGACCCAGGGGCTCTGCATAGGCCATGATGGTGTGACCTTGATGGTTTCGAACGATACCTCCAGCCCCAGCACGACCCGGATTGCCCTTGGCAGCTCCATCAAAATTCAACTTAAGGTGCCCGACGGGGGGAGGGATCCACCTAACCTCGCCTCTAGGATTGGGATTGCCTCTTTCATCATTACAAGGGAGATTCAGGGACTGGGCTAGACATTTTTCTCTAGGGGGAACAGAAGGGTCCTCACCAGAGGACGACAAGGTGTTTTCTCTGGCAAAGGCGAGGATTTTGTTCGTGATGGTACCAGAATCTCTGGACGATTCATTGAAAACTCTAGAGTTCCTTTCAAGCCAGACCTGCCACAAGAAATGGTGGAGACAAATCTTCCACATGAAGCTCAATTGGGGGCTGGTAAACGGTTTTGGCCATTGATGGAAAAAATCCTGAATGGAGCCAGGTCTGACCCAGGCTATATTGAAAGCTTGGAGGATACCATCTAGGATTGAGGAGGCAATCGGGCACTCTATGAAGAGGTGGTGGATTGATTCCCAATCTGCCCTGCATAAGAAACACCTGTTAGGAATAGTCAAACCATGCTTCATCATGTTGTCAATAGTAAGGATTTTCCCTTGGACAACCAGCCAAGTGAAAAAGGATACTTTGGGAATTAGTCCCTTGATCCACACCAGGCGGGTCTGGAAGCGAGGAACATCAGGATGGATGAGCAGATTATATGCGGATTTGACTGTGAACCTCCCACTATCTGTGGCTGTCCATCTCATCTTATCATCGTTCGGAATTGTGGGGACAAATTGATGTTCCAGAATACCCTTGAGCTTTTGAGTCGCTGCCTCCATCCCCTGAACGACAATCGGCTTCCAATGGAGACTGCCCCTGTCCAACATAAGGAAGTCAGCCACCTTAGTCCCAAACCTCTCAAGAGTGATGTTTCTTAGCTGAGCCAAAGAGGGATCGGAGCAAAGAGCCTCTGCCCCTACCCATCTGTCCTCCCAAAAGTTGATTTTTTGGCCATCACCAAGGGTCCACCTCATGCCATTCCTCAACACGTCCCTGCAAGACAAGATTGCTTTCCAGAAGGCTGATCCCCAGGATGGACAGGCGTTTCTCAGGAGATCAGTGCCTTGGAGATATTTTCGGTTAAGGATAGTGGTCCATTCGATCCTCTCATTGGAAATCAGACGCCAGGCTTGCTTAGCAATAAGAGCCAGATTGAGAAGAGAGACTCTCCTCAGGCCAAGCCCACCAAGATCCTTAGGTTTGCACACCTTGTCCCACCCAACCAGGTGGATTCGCTGCTTTTCTTCAGAGCCGGACCAAAGGAAATTCTTTTGGAGCTGTTCAATTGACTGATATACCCGAGCAGGAGCTTTAAACACCGATAGGAAGTAGACCGGGATACTTTGAAGGGAGGCCATGGTAAGAATAGCCTTGCCTGCTTGGGAAAGCAGGTGGCCCTTCCACCCGGCGAGCTTCTTTTGGATCCTCTCCAGGACGATGTTCCACATGGAGACCGTCGAAACCCCGATGAACAAGGGGAGACCAAGGTAAGACGTAGGAAGAGTGGAAATGGAGCACTCAAGGATCCTGGCTATTTTGATTTGCCTCTGGGGGGGTGTTGAGAAAAAACACCTTGCTTTTATTGAAGTTGACTTTTTGCCCTGCAACATCTTCATAGAGCCTAAGGATATGCTTAATGTTCTTGGCCTCTGCCACTGACGCCGCAGTCAGCAGTAAGGTGTCATCCACGAATTGCTGATGGGAAACCGGTTCCGTGAGAGAAGTAGCTTTAATACCTGAAATTAATCCAGAGGCACGGGCAGCTTTGATGGATCTTCCTAAAGCTTCGGCCACGATGATAAACAGCATAGGGCTAATAGGGTCCCCTTGCCTGAGCCCCCTCCGACTTTGGAAGAACTCGATCGATGACCCATTGACCAACACTGAGAACCAAGGCGACCGAATGCACCCACTGATAAGTCTGACCCAGTCGGGGTGGAACCCAAATTTTAGCAAAATGGCATTCACAAAGTCCCAGCTGACACGATCGAAGGCCTTATTCATATCAAGCTTCAGCGCTAAAGCCGCCTTCTTGGTCTGGGACACAGAGTGAAGAGCTTCATGGACAGTGATAACACCATCCAGGATCGACCGCCCCTGAACAGAAATGCCCTGGCAGGAATCAATAATCTGGGGCAGAATCCCTTTCATACGATTTGCAATGGCTTTAGTGAGGACTTTATATAGCACATTGCAGAGGCTGATTGGTCTAAAGTCAAAAATGGTTCTGGGAGCCGGACCTTTTGGGATCAGGGCTAAGAATGTGGAGTTGTAGCTACGGGGAATATGCTTAGAGACTTGGAACTCCCGGATGGTGGAACACACCTCATCTCCAAGGATGTCCCAATAGGTTTGGAAAAACCTGGGGGGAAACCCATCGGGGCCAGGGGCCTTGTCAGGGTTCATGGAGAAAAGGGCCTGCTTGATTTCCTCATCGGAGAAGGGAGCAGAGAGCATTTGGTTGGTGTCATCCTCGATCCTTCGGGGAATGAATTGGAGCATAGAATCTCGGGCAACAACCTGACAGGGAGGCTCCTCTCCAAGGAGGGCACTGAAGTGGGACAGGGCTTCGTGCATAATGTCCTTGTTACCCCGAGCACTGGATCCATCAGATTTGAAAATCTCTTTGATACAGTTGTTGCTCCTATTTTTGAGAGTGGTGACATGGAAGAACTTAGAGTTAGAGTCTCCATATTTGAGCCAAAGGGCTCTCGATTTCTGCCTCCAGAAAGTTTCCTCACTCGCCAGGATGTTGTGGTAATCAGCCAGAAGCTTCCTCTCTTCGACCCTGGTCTCTTCAACAAATTCACCATGTTGGATCTTGCTATCAATGGCTTTCAGCTTTTCACCCACTGTCTTCTTGTTTTCGAAAAGGTTTCCAAACACCTCTTTGTTCCACCGCTTGAGATTGAGCTTGACCACTTTCAGCTTTTGGGACAGTTTATAGGACGGACTTCCCTGGAAGGGCTGATGCCACCAGTTGATGATTTGGTTTTTCAGGTCCGGGTGCTTGATCCACATAGCCTCAAACCGGAACGGACGGCTGCCCCTAGAGTTGGCCGCTTGAGGGACCTCTAGCAGGATTGGGTTATGATCAGACCCAACCTTGGGGAGGGAGTGCAGAGAGGATTCTCCGAAGACCTGGATGGCTTCCTACGAAAGCAAGACCCGATCAAGCCGCTCTTGGATGAGGTTGCTGCCCAGCCACCTGTTGGACCAAGTGTACTTAGCATCCTTGAGCTTGATATCCATCAGCTCATGGGAGTGGACAAAATCACTGAATTCCTCCATGCTCCTAATCGGAAGCCCTGATCCCCCCCTTTTGTCCGACGGGTACAGGGGGGTGTTAAAGTCACCTGCAATCAACCACGGGATGTCCTGAAAGGCCTTGCTCATGTGGCTCAGAAGCTCCCACAGCATGCCTCTACCTTGCACGGTGTTGGGCGCATAGACATTTGAAAGGATCCAGGAGTTATTGCTGGTTATGTCATGAAACAGGACAGTAAGAACACTGTCATCCACCTGAATGACGTTGCCTTCCAATCTCTTGGGGTCCCAGAGGACCATAAGACCACCAGAGGCTCCTCTGGCAGCCTTGAAAACCATTTCCCCTTGATCCCAAATTTTGTGAGCTAGAGACAAGGAGCACGCTTCATCTGATTTCGTTTCTTGGAGGATAAAAACAGAGGGGGAAGTCTCTTTCCTTAAAGCTTTGATAGCTCTCTGCTTGGGCAGGCCATTAAGGCCTCTCACGTTCCATGAGAGGACCTTCATTTAGACTATTTTGGATTCCTCCCTCTACCCCGGCCTTGGGGTGGGGGAGGTTTGCTGATCTTGTTGGCCTCAAAGGTGGCCATGTCCTGAGGCACCAGAGTGCTTTGCTTTCTGTTTGCAATCTCATTTTCAATTTTCATTCTGTAGTGTTCTGCATCTGGGATTCTTCCCCTCCTTTTCTCGCTGCCACAATCTATAGCAATAGTTGAACTACGGGTTTGCTTTGGGCTAAACTTTGGGGTGGGGATTTGTAGCTGGGTCGGGCAAGATCCACCTACACCCACTGACGGATCTGCCACTAACTGCTCGCCATTCAAGCTCTGGCCGACACCATCAGACTCCAGGGGCATGCCATAAGGGCAGCTTGGGGTTGGGTGGGGAGAGGGCCTACACGGGGAAAGGGGAGGGGAAGCAAGGGTTTCAGGGAGCCCCAAGGCTGGATCTTCAACAGGGGGGCTAGCCGAATCGATGACAGGCACAGCAAGGATTTCAAAAAAAATTGGGTCAAAAAATGAAGGACGAACCTGAGAAGCCGGGCCGAAATCCATGATCTATTTTCCTTTCCCTTTCTGAAGCACAGGATTTTCTTGGGGTTTCTATTGGTAAATGCCTCTGGGAGCTGCTTTGTTGGGCCTGGCCCAGGGGCGGAGGGGTCTTCCCTGCCTATTTGCAGAGGGACCTTTAGGATTACTTCTAAATGGTGCTTCCTTGGTAGCCTCCAGATCTGGACACTGATTCCTCAGGTGTCCTTGGGATTTGCACTCTGAGCAGAAGGCCGACTTGTTTTCATATTCAATGGGTTGCCTTCTTGAATAGTCCCCGTATTCCAGATCTATGAAGGACGGGAGCTCTGACTCCAGGTTTGCCGTTACACACATCCTTGCATGCGTCATGCGAGACCTAGCAAGGGTAGGGTTGTCAATCACGACCAGATCCCCAATGGCTTTGGCGATTCCTCTCAGGAAATACTCATGGAAGAACTGGGCCGAGAGGTTGGGAAGCCTGACCCAAATAGGGGCTGAGTTTATGCTCTAATTTTTTGAATCGAAATCCTCTCCCCAAGGCCTAAGGAAAAGGCTGCGCCTGCCCAGGAACCACGGCCCGCCAGAGAGAATACGGTTTGCATCTTCTTTATTCATGAACTTGATCAAAAAAAAGCCCCTGGCCAATGCGACGATTTCCAAGCTTCCTGCAAGGCGCCATTTGGACAAAGCCCAGGACCTTATAGTTTCAATGTCGGGCCTCCCACCCAAAAACTTGTCGATAAGGGACGAGGTCTCGAGGGACAGAAACTCTTCCATAGTGGAAGCATCAACCCTAAGCTTATTATTTTTTGGAGACAAATATGGGAGAGATTTTGACGGGACGGTCCCCTTACCTTTCAGGGTCTGGGCGAAAGAAAGTTTCCTCGGGGGGACCGAAGCCTGGGACCCATTGTCCCGATTTTTATCAGGTGGGTCCGGATCCCACAGTTTGTCGACTGACGCCGGAGGGCCCTCTGCGTCCTTCGATGGCTCCGAATCCTCGCCTCCCGTGCAACCAGGGGCACTACCAGCCAAGATCCCAGATCTGCCGGGTCTGCCTAGCCCACCTGGCCCGCCTGCCCCACCAGCTCTGCCTGCGTCCATGGCCAGGAAACCCTAGCTCCTCCTCTGCGCTCGAATCTCCCGCTCCGCTCCGCTCCGATATTCCCGCTCCTATTCAAATTCAAAAATCAGCGCACTCCAATCTTCTTCTACTATTGGTCATAAAAGAGATAATTTTATTTATATGGGAGGAGCCTCAAATCTCCAATGTTACAAAAAAAAATTGATTTCTTTTGATACAAAGTATTACAATGTTAGGGTTCTCCAAAACCCTAGTGAACAGTGTTTTTGGTGTCTTTAAATTTGCTTTTGATCCTAACAAAATTGAGTGTTTTTCATACTATCCAATACTGGGCCACTCCATATTAAGCAGTTGCACAATGTAGATGTAGTACTTCTAGATATACATACAAAAGATAGCAAACAAGTTAGTAGAAAATATGAGGGCTCCATAGCATGAGACCCTCAAAAATTAATACAAATCCTAACTATGTAATATAAGGAAAGTGAGCAGAATCTAAAAATACATGCAATAAAATAAAAACCAATGCTAGATTTACCTTGTTCACTTGTTATTCTTCAATTTTTAGTAGTTGTTGCAAGAAAATGGTGTGGTGATGCCCTAGTGACACTTGAGGGTTAGTAGGACTGTAGAAATTTGGTCAAAAATTCTCGTGGGCACTCGAAAACAACAAAAAATGCTCATGGGTGCTCAGGAATGGCGAAAGGCACCCAAAGGTGCTTGGCAGTGGAAGGAAGCATCCAGAGGTTCTCAACTATGATAGGGAGCACCTAGAGGCATTCGGGAGCTAAGATAAAGATCTGAAGAAGTAGATTTGGCTAAGAAAAATGGGTGGTGATGGAAGTGGAGGCTATGGCGAGTGAGGGTAGATGGTGAGAATGCTTGGATACTCTAGGGCAAACACTTAGGAAATTCTCAAATTGCTTAAATCTTAGGACAAATACTTGGGATGGAAAACTCAGGGGTTGAGCCATTAAAATGACTCCTATTTATAATCTCACCTAAAGCACATTAGGGTTTTGACGTCACAATTTGTGCTGTCAATATTAAAATGTGATGGAGGATGGAGATTAAATCTGGGTAAGTGGTATGGATTGATGTGGTTGGATGGTTAGGATTAAGTCTAATCAGATGGATGGGATTTATTTACATATATATTTATTAGATATATATAATATAATATTAAAATATTAATATTAAACATATATTTAAAAAATATTCCTAAATATATATAAATAAATGGGTAAATATGGCGGGAATACCTGGATGGATGACAAGTGGCTATATTTTGGTGTCTACACAAATAATTAGATATTTGCATTTATCCTATTGCTACTATGACTATAGGGCAACCTGGATCACCATACTTCGATGGAATAAGCTTTACTACAAGGAGATTTGTTAACATCCCATCAGTTTTAGGTAATGCTTTCTTTTTTCTTCTTGGTTTTCTAGTACATAATTCCTAAATAGTTTTGTTGATTAATGGTACATATTTGATGGCTTGTAGTAAAGGAATTGTGATATTTAAATTCTACAATTCTTGTACCACATTTGATTAAGAAGTTATTGATTTGAATTTTTCAAATCATTTAGGATATGGTACTTATTCTAATGAAAAAGGGAGATTATATTGAGGAATGTTTTCTTTTTCTTTTCATTTTTAATATTTTGTTGTGATGGTGTATATGGGTCCTCTAGTTTGCTTTCTTTGGCTCCCATTTCTATAATAATATGCAGAGTAGGTTCAAGAAGTGTCTTTCCTAAATATAACTGGATATTTTCACAATCAATAATGTTTATCATGGTTGTTTCTTTAGATTCATCGATGTAGATAGGGGCTACCTTTCTAGTATTATTTGTATTGGCCAGAAGTGGGGGTTGTTTTACCTATTGTGATTATTGTTGTCTTGAGGGTAATTTTGAGTAGTACTATGCATCAAGTTTTGTTGTTGATTTTGATACCTACATTGCCCTTGGTATGGTTTATCCTATGGTACCCATTATTGTCCTATGCATCCATGGTGGTTGATTCCATTGTTGATTCATCCATCTAGGTTGATACCATTCTTGGGATGATGTCCATGGTGGTTGATTCCAAGGTTGTGGTTCTGAATTAGACCATGGCATAGTCCAAGGGTTATTTTCCCAATTTATGGAAAATCGAGAATTGTTTTGGTATGTATTTTAAAGGAAATTACCCCCTTATCTTAGTCTCACAAAGTTAAGTTATTTTGTAGGTTGAGACTATTTCTATAATATATTCTCAAGTCCTAGTCACAATTGACATTGATCTATGGGATATCCTTTATCACAAATGCTACATATAGTAGATATGAAATTTTTTTTCAAAGGACACTTATGGAGAGCATGTTTATTTCTACATCTTGGATAATAGATGGCTAATGATTCAGTAGATTTGAATTTTGTATTTAATTCACCTAATTTCATGTTTAGATGCACTAGGATGTTAGTTTTTATTGGTAAATTATTCCATCAATTCTTTAAAATAATTCATGTTATTACCAGTTTGCTTTATTCTATGTTTTATGCAAGAATAATTTTTACAAATTTTCATAATTTCTTCAAGTGCGTACATCTCCTTTGTCCATGAGATCTAATACTTCTCTGGATTCATCTTGTAACCCTCTCAAAAATATGGTTTTACTAAGTTTTGGTTCTACACCTCCACATATATTATGGACAAATGAAAATCTATCCAAGTACTCTTCCAAGGTTTCATTCTCTTCTTTTTTTATCCTAAACAATTCATCCTTTTGATTCTTTACTTGACAATATTCTTGGTATTTCTTCAAAAATACTCTTTCTATTTCATCCTAGGTTTGAATTGAATCAGGTGCTAAGCTCATGATACATCATAACGCTAAGAATTTTAGCATAGAAGGAAATACTTTGAGTTTTTTATTATCATTTATATAGTCATAGTTTTGGCATACAACCTTAAATTCAAATAAAAATTGATCAAGATCCTTAGCCATAACTCCCCTAAATTTGGTAATACTGACGATGAAATGGTTTTCATAAGATATTTTTGAGTGGGATTTAAGTGGATAGGATACTCAAATGTTCGAGCAAGGGTGTGGGTATTACCTATATTAGGAATGTTATTGCCCCTATCCACATTTCCTTGTATATCTTCCATGATACATTCCTAACAATAATTATAGATTATCCTAAACTGGTCTAATCATATCGATCTATCAAGAGTAGATGAGGATGAACTAACAATTTTCTCTTCTCACAATTCTCTCTCAGGTTTTTCTACACTTCCTAACAATGATGATTGTGTTTTCAATCTAATATTTTTAGAAATTTTAAATTTAGGTAATTCAGCTATAGCTTCAACCCCTCATTTTAAATATCATCTTCTTGTGACTAGTGGGAGGTTTGATCTAATGAATCTACCTCTTTTATATACTAACCTATTCATACATTATAGTAAAGAAAGAAATCATATTCTAATGTCTTAATATCTGAGATACAATCCCAAGCAATGCAACTATTTTCATGTAAAGTTGATTTTGTTTTTATTTGTTTTTTGTGGTTTTTGCAACTTTAGAAGATGATATTTAAATAACTTCTTTTTTCTCTAACAACACCAATTTACACAAAAAATGATGAGTGTCATTAACATTGATAATTTAATTTAATTTTTCAATCCAAGGTTGCATCCAAGTCTATATACGATAGAGATTGATGGAATTGTGGCTTAGAAATTAGGGAATTAGGCTACTAAACCATAACAGAGAATCATAATGTCTTTGTAGAAATTGAATTAAATAGCATACTTGCAAAAAATAAACTGACTAATTGTAGGAATTGAACTTGATAAAGAAAAAATGCTATATTATATTTGTTAGAATGGAAATGATATTAAAGTAAAGTGCTTGAATTGAAAAGACATAAATGTAAAGTGCTGAAAAAGTAATGCTTCTTAAACTAAGATGGTGGAACAAAACTGAATTATTGAAAACAAAAATTGAATGCTGAAATAAGAATGCTTTGAAAAAAATGGAAAATACAAGCATAAATATAAATCAGCTAGTTGTGATGGAAACAAAATGCAAACATATGAAAACAAGGGAAAAATAGGGGAGAAACATGGGAAATAGAGTATATAGTCTACTTGCAAGAAATAACAAAAACAATAGTACTAAAAAACTATAAATTTATTGTACATATGTCCTTCCACTAGCCTTGAGAGTGGTCTCTTCCTCCTAGGTCCAATAAATGGCATAAACTCACCAAATCCTATGCTAAATTATGAGATCAAATTGACATGAAGACTGCCAAATAAACTTTTATGAAAATCCTACACTTTATTGACTGTTGACTTTTACAATAATTGACTAAATCACATATTTCTATTCTAATTTCCTATTAGCCTTTTATGAGGGTAGACAAGGAGTATTTATATGAAATACTCCAATTTTCATGCTTACAATTGGGAATGAAAATATAAATTCTCTTTTGTCAATGGACTCCTTCAATTTTAAAATAAAACAACTAACTTGTCCTGAATTAAGATATAAGTTTGTTAGAAATAGATTTGTGTATTTTTATGCCTCCAAATTATGTGGAAGGGCTTAGAATAGGTATTATAAATATTTATGCTTCATTCCAAGTCACAAAATTGTCTTCCCTCCTTAGAAATATTTTATAAACCAGTTCTATTGTTGTTGCAAGAATTCCTATAACTACTCCAAAACATGTGATTGATTATCTGTTGTGTGCAAATGCTCCGGTAATTGGTTGTTGGGTTGACCTTCTATGCTTAGAAATATTCTACCTTATATTTTTTATGTTGAAAAATCAAGGTTTATCCCAAAATTAGTATACAACACCCATTATGTAGGATTTGGCAGCTTGTTTTCTAGATGTTTCAGAGCAAAACCTGTAGGTTCTGTTACAGCAAGCTACATAGTCCAAAATTGGTGTAGTTTTGACTCTTTGGGTGCCACATCATCTAAAACAATTTTCTAAGGGTGATATAATTATTCAAAAACTCTCATGTTATTTTTACAAATGTGCATTAAGACCCTCATTCATTTTGCTCTCTTTTATGTCTTATTTATGCCTACTGAATATTGAAAATCATGCAAAATTGATGACAAAAATGCAATAAAATAATAAAAATAGAAAAATAGTATTTATCATCACTTTACTATGCTAAAATTAACATTATCATGCATAATAATCAAATTACTTGGTATTATACTATAATATTTAGACAAAAATGGTAGTTTGTATGTATGATAATATTGAAATAATGAGACATTTTGGTGTCTCATCACAATGGAGGAGACCTACAATTTCAATAGGACCGCAAGAACTCAATAGAATGTTATGGAAATAAAATTAGATCTAATGGCTTAGATTTAATTTTTCCATTCCCTGTATGTTTTGTAACTATTCACTTTGTGTAATAAAATATTCTTTAAAAAAATAGTCTAGTTACCACGCATATTCCAAGTTGAGCATGTAATTGTGTACAAATGAGGAAACCTCACAAAAAATTTTAGAGAACCCAAATCATATCACAAACAACTTGTATTTACCCATGTAAAACTTACCATTAGGTAACTTTTTATCCCTTAGTAGACTATAGTATTTCTTTAACAACTTGCGCATATTTTCTTTAAGCCCATTCATGATAGGGTGGCATACAACATCATAGAAATCATAGGTTATTTTCCTTATACTTTGCACGGAACATTAATATAATCTTTAATTATCATTGGCTTGTTTTTTGTGCCAATATGGGTCATCTATAACTTTGTAAACTAGTGCTATTTATAGTCTATAATAAATTAGATGAGATATGATGTGTTGTTAAATTGTCTAGTTTGTTTAAAATTCTTGAGCTACTTATTCGTATAGTTTGTTATATACTTGGCATATTCAATCATTTTTTTATTTCTTAGGGTAGTGCTCTACTGCATGAAATAGGGCCACATAATCTTATTGAACTAGCTCATTCATAATCTCCCTAAACACAGTCTACACTTAATACTTGAATTGCTCTATCATGAATGGAAGATCAAAGTTCTATGTATTTTGAGGATTTTTTAGTTAGGTGGCCAAGAAATAACTCCATATTTTGTAGTAAAAAATGGTATAATAATCAACCCATTCCTTTGGGTTATAAGTGACCTAGTATGCCAAAATATCTTCCATGTTCAACATGATGAAGATGACCATATGACCCTAGTAGTAAGGAACAATAATAGGGAGGCTCTTATCATGCTTATTGGTATATTGCTCCACTATATCTAAATAATCCTAAACCCATGGACTAGATTCATAGCTAGAATTAATGTCCATATCATTTTGCTCCAAGATTCTATTTTAGGCCCCATCCTATGACATCTATTTTTCCTTCCTTTTGAATTTTATAGGGGAGTGTTTGAACTACCCCTAGTTCAAATTTTGGTAACAATTTCCATACATATCTTGAACCTTTTTAGGCTTAGGGGATTTCTTATATCTTGTCTTGGAGTGTCTTGCTTGTTTAGTTTGTGTCTATATTTGTATATATTATGCCTATGCCTTTGTATCTATTTGGACTATCATAGTAGTGGCTAGAGGGTTCATAGGAGTCACTTCTTCCATCATACCATTTATTGCCAATGCATTTTAACCATCTTAAATTTTGGGAATTTTTAGTCTAAAATTGATTGATTCTAGAGTAAAGTAGCAACTTGCTTTCTTTTTGGTTTACAACTAGAAAATAAATTTATAAATACAAAAATTAGTGATTCACTACTTTATTACTTTCCTTTTATTTTCCTAAAGGAATTATTTTCTCAATCCTAAAACTAGTGATTCATTAGTTTAGAACTTAGGATTTTTTTTGTGAAGATCTTTTCACGATTCAACCCCATGGTAAAGAATCACAACCCATAATTTCTAACTACATGGGTAGAGGCAAAGGAAAAAATAGCTTTGGCCTCATAAATGCTGGGATAAGAGGGTTTATAAGTGATGATCATAGCAAGATAGTCACATAAGGGAGTGGTTTTATGAAGGCCATAATAGGCTATGGCATGATGGTCACTATTCAAAGTGGACCCAATAGGATTGGCAAGGCACCATAAAATAGAGTCAAATCTTGTCCTCTTTTCTTAAAAATATCCATTGGATTATTTTCACTCTCATTGGATGTCTTAAAAATAATATGCTTCTTCTATTTTACTCTACTCTGATTATCACAATGGTAAAAATGAGGAGGAAGAGGTTAAAAAATCCTACACTTGCATGATCATTTGTCTTTACCTATGCATTAATTATACTTAGGGAGATATTTGCTACTTATAAAAAATAAATTTTTGCTATTTTTATTTTATCTTTTCCCATTCTCTATATTTGAAAATTTAGTTGATAATTGGATCGACAAAATTTACAATTCGCTAGTTTTAGCAAATCACTAAGTTTTAAAAAGAGTGATTTGCTACATTTTTTAAAGTTAGATAATTTTTGACAAATTTTAGCAAAAAAAATGAGAAAAGGATATAAAATAGAGAAAGAAGTAGAATGTTTAGGTTCCCTCTTCAAGGTTTTTGATTGAACTAAGAAGAAACTTTTTTTCCTTTTGTGTTTTCCCATTTTTTGTATTTCTCTCCAAAAGAAGAAGATACAAGTGGAAAATAAAAGGTATGAAAGAGGAAAAAATGGAGACTACATATATTTATAAGTGTATCTTCTTGAGTTTCTAAAGATGCCATAGGTAATATTTATTTATAAAGATGATCTTCCATCACACATCACTAGTTTACAAGCATTGCCTCCTTTGAATTTATCAATTTGGTATGGCTCACTATAGAGGGATTCAATTGTATCGTTGCTCCCAAGCTTGGTCCATCTTCATCCCATTTGAAAATTAGAACTCCTTTGGACTCAACATGAGTCATTTTTTTATCAAATCATCTCTTGACCACTGAGTGGTGCTACTTATTGAAGACCTTTTATCTTTATTTTTCTAAGGATAATAGTGATTTAAACCATGCTTACATTATGATGATGTAAATATCCTTAAATTTAATTATTGAGATATTTGGAGAGAACTAAGATCTAAATTTATTAACAACATTGATTTATTTCCAAAAAAAATGTTTATACGGTGATGTCTCAGTAGAAGCTTTAGGTGTCACTCTATTTGCTCATAATGCCCTTTTCAACTTTGTGTGCTAATTTCTCTAGGATTTAAAAATTTTCCTTTTTAAGATCTTGTCAATATTCTTATTAGTGTATTCTAGTAAGTTATTGCCTTGAGTGTAATAACTAGAAGATATTTTCAAGATAAAATCATATTCAAGTGTAAAACACATCAATTTGGTCCTTGTAAAGACTGTGTCATAATTAGTTATTACTATTGAGGGGGTTCCATATCTAGTGATGATATCTTTCAATATTTGGATGATAACTGCTTGGTTTAATAAATTTACTAGAACTACTTTTGTCTACCTAGTGAAGTATTTAGTGGCAATAAAAATCCTCTAGTATCCTACCCTAAAAAAGGGACTAATATTTCCAATGACATCTAGACTCTATCCTTGGAAGGGTCCTATGACAATTATGGGCCTTGGAGAAATTGAATCATTATTTTTTTTCCTATGAACATGTAAAAATACTTGCAATCCTTTACCCATTGAAATAATTATATAAGATGGTATGTTGGATTTTACACCTATTTTTAAAAATGAATAGAAGCAATCCATTCACTCAAATATTATATAGAAAACATAAAACATGATAATATATATATATAAAGATAGATAGTGGGAACCTATAGGCACCATAGATAATCACTAAATTATATGTAGATAAGAATCACAATACTTCAATACAATTTTTGGAGTGGTGGGGGTATTTATGACAATGCTAAAACCCCAATTATATAAATGAGTTTAACCTAAGCTAACATAACAAGATTTTTTAAGGTTAATGACAAGTTATAAGGTGGTTTTAATCATAACAAGGTTAAATACAACCCATAGAGATTATATAATAAAATATTTTAATAAACTAAATTCATTTATACAATGATTTCCTTTAGACCTATAGAATATTACATCATACAATGTTATCCTTGGTCATAAGTTAGATTACACTTTCACCACCCCCTAATAATCTGAATTAAGGGTCCAATGAGAAAATATATTAGTGATAAAAATATCTTCTCCTCTATAATGAATGCTTTAGTGAGCCTTCACACTTGAGGTATACTCATCTAAATCCCCCATCACTTGATTTTTTTTGCTACAAAAATGCCTCTACATAATAATATCCTTAAATGGATTGTAGTCATCACTATCACTACCAAATACTCCACCACATATCCAAAGAACACTTTCACTAAGACTCCAAATAAGAAAAATAAGTCAAGAGTACCACCTCTAGAGAAAGCTAATTCAAACGTCTATAATTACATATGGTAAAACATAGATGCATAGTTTTCCCTTTTACAAAATGTATCACCTTATTTAAAAAATTCAACATACCCTTAGACCACTTGATTTATATCATGAAAAGAGGATTTATATGGACTTAATAAAATAACTATTACAAAATTCTAAGAGTACCTAGATAAGAAATGAAAGGAAGGTATTATTAATGATTGAATCTTCATGAATAAGCTAAATCAATAGCCCAAAGAATGATGAGGGATTGACATTCTAAATCCTTTTTCTATATGCCTCTAAAAGACTCAAAATTTCTACAACTATCACAAATCCAACTACATATTACAAAATGATAGACCAAAGATTCTAGTTATATAAAATATGGTAAGTCTTTCAAAATAGGGAAATAGAGCTTGAATACTATTCTAAATAATTTTACCCCTACAATAGAATAATTTTATAAAATAATGTCACCAATGCATAAAGCTTGAAAATCATACAATTTGAAAAAGGGTCAAAATAGTTTTGTATGTAAAAACTATAGCCTTTGAAATATTTTCCCAAATAACCCCCAAAAAATAAAAAATTAAAGCCTCAAAATTAAAAAAAATGACATCCAATATTAGCCTACCACATCAATCACTAATTTGTAGATATTTACCATTCAATTTGTCCCACCTAGACATAATTGTACTAACATAGTTTGTGGTTGTGGCATTTTTCCTCTCTTGATTGATTGAAGGTAGGTAAATAGAATAAAATATGTATTATATGGTACATCAATGTTCCAAGTTAGTTGCCATATCAGCTGAGGTAACTGCCTAGCCAGGATTTTTTAAAAAATCCAATGTAGGGGATCAAACCCTAGTCTCCTATAAGCTAGAATCTTCATGATAAATAGTGGGTCCACCTTGCATGTGAGGGGTAAACACATCATCCACTAATAAAGTTAAAATTATATCAAAAAAGGAGTGCAATATAGTCAAAAGAGATGCTAAAAAATAGGTTTATACTAAGAGGGAGGTGAATAGTATAAGATAAAACTTTTTATTTTTCTTTCCAAAGAAGTATTATCCAATATTATCAATTACAATAGTGAAACATTGCACATATCATCACACATATGAGAGACACAGATTTAATGTGGTTAACCCAATGTGGGCTACATCCACGAAGAAATATTTCTTATAAATTTCTAAACAAATATCTTCAAAACAAATTCCCTATTACAATGTTTATGGGAACCAACCCAAAGGAGACACTAATACCCTATGCTCAAATTTGTGGACCTCTATCCACAGGAGACATCAATACCCTCTGCTCTGGTTCGTGGACCTCTATCCATAGGAGACACCAATCCCCTTTGCTTTGGTTCATGTACCTCTTATCTATAGGAGACCTCAATCCCCTCTACTCTAATCTGATCCAAGCCTTAACATAAGGCTTGCTAAAATATTATCCAAGCCTACACACAAAGATTGATCAAATCTACTCCAAAACCTACTCTCAACTCTACTCAAATCTAATCCAATCATACTCATAGAACTTGTTCTCAACTCTTCTCAAATCTACTTCAATCCTACTCATAGAACCTACTCTCAACTCTGATAAAATATGCTCTAAGCCTACATATAAGGCTTTCTCAAATCCACTCACCAAAACCTACTTAAATCTACTCCAACCCTACACAAGGCTTGCTCAAATCTACTCCAAAACCTGCTTTTAAATTTGGTCAAATTTACTCCAAGACTACACACAACTATTTTCCAAATCATCTCACTATCACTGCTCAAACCTGCTCAAATATACCTCAATCCTACTAACAAATAATGCTTATACCCTTCCCAAAAGTGTTTTCTTTGACTAAAGTAATTCAGACATATTCTACCCAGAATTCTTTTTCTTCATGAACATATAAAGAATGATATGCATTAAAAATACTCAATATGTTCTTTCACATTCATTAAGTCTATCACTTTCACATGTCTCACATTTATTGCATTCAAAATATAGCTCTAGTCTAGCACTTGATGATTGACCTTCTTATGTACTCCCAAAATCAATCAAAACCAATGCACAAATTTGCTTCACAAATATGGTCTATAACCCTTGCAAATTTATTCCTAATTTCATTCAACACTAATGCACAAATTTATTCTCAAACCCTTGCACATATATTCCCAATTTCATTCAACACTAATACACAACTTTGTTCTCAAACCTTTGCACATATATTTCCAATTTCATTCAAAACCAATGCATAAGTTTACTCATAAATATGATCTATAATCTTTGCACATTTATCCTCAATTTCAAGCAAAAGAATGCACATCCATTAATTCCTTATACCTCCAATTATATGACAACAAGAATAATTCTTTCAACCAAAACCTCCTTGAGAAAGGTATTATATCTCCATACCTCTGAATCTGCCACAATGATGATGAGCCTCCCAAACCTATCTTTAACAAAAATTGATTCCTTTTGTTCCTTCAAAAATTTGGTTAGTAATATTCACTTTCTAGCATAGATTTTAAATCATCCACTTATGAACCCCTTTTTAATATGCACAATACAATTTAAAAATCAATCACATTTACACCTTATATCTCCTTGTTTAGATATGCAAAAATAACTCCTTCACACACTATTACAAAATACAATTTTCAAATAAACATAACACACCTTATAACTCCCCCTCAATCTAATTTAATTTAAAATAAAAAATTTAAACTCCTTATGCACTGTCGCGACCCACTCAACTTAAATTAATTCAAAATAAAAAATTTAAGTACCTCATGTACCGTTGAGAATCGAAATCGTGACCTCCAAGAAGCACCGCTTCCACAAGCGCCTCTAACCGGCTATGCTACCACAACAAGTAGCACAAAAGGGGTACACATTAATTTTATCCCTATCCTCTATGTTAATCCCAAAACTTAGAACACATGAAAAAATAATGTCAGGGATTTTTGACCATGAAACCTCCACTACAACAGTGTTCACACAAGCCAGCAACCACTGGGCCACCCTAGTCGGATGAGATGTATCAGGCGCACATACATATTTGTCATTTTTTGGCACTTGCACACCTTGAAACTGTCATTGTCATTTTCTCTACCATTCACATAAATCACAATGAGAAATATTTTATCTTTTGAGTGCTTGCGTTAATTGAAAGGTGGAAATCAACAATGTATTTATATGCTTCGAAAAGGTTTTGTCCAAGTCAGCTCACAAAAATGATTTTCAAAACTTTATTAAAACCTTCATGAACGTTGGCGCCTTTGGGTTATAATATTTAAAATAAATATTATAACATAATATTTTTAAAACCTTATATTATAATATTAAATAATATTATAATATTAACCTTTTTAAAACTTTGGCCTTCTTTCTTTTAAACTTTAAACCTTTGGTCTTACCTTTTAAACCTTTGCCTTCTCATTAATATTTAAACCTTACCTTCTCTTTTAAACCTTTGGCCCAATCAACTTTGTTCCAAGTAACTCTTAAACCTCTTTGTCCTTCTTTATAATATTTAAATTAAATATTATAATCCTTTTCTTTACAACAATTTTCCTTGCTTTGAGATATACCTTGCCTTGAATAATTGTCCAACCTAAGAAGAATATTTTTGCCTTAAATACCATGCTCCCTTTGACATCAATTACAATTCAATATTTCCAACAGATGCTTTCTACCCAACCCCAAACCTTAGTCCTCTAATTTGTTAGAACATTAGTAGTTATGAACCAACCATCTAAGCACTTCTTATGCAATGAAAATCCCCATGCTCCTTAAAGTGCATAGGGAATACCACAAAAAAATAACAAAGCCATGTCATCCATGCATTAACATATTATTTTTCTTTATTTTGTTCTCTAATCTCTAGCAAAATGATAGGTCTTGTGTATCGAACATGTGATACATTACTCCCTCCACCGTAATTTTCCTTCAACTAGCCATTTGAGTGCCATCCTAATTTGGTCACTCAAACCTATATTTACCTTAAAAAATACTAAGTATAACTATGATAAAACTAAAAACTTACAATTAAGGATCATGCATAATGACAAGCATGGATGAAAAGTTACAAATTTAAAGCTAAAAAAATCTAGTACCAAAAATAGTTTGAAAACTCTTCTTTCTCCTTTCCTATAAAAGACGAAGAAAGAGGGCACCAAATATGAATTGATGAAATTGCAAGCAACAAATTATAATTACCTTAGTAAAATTTAAGTAGATTTTCTAGAAACTCTTAACAATAAGCTATCAAATTGGATCTCCTCTCTACTTATTATGAAGAATATGCTTATGAAGCTTTGAAGAGTAATTTTTCTTGAATTTAAGAGGAAGGATTAGAGGCTCCAAGTTGACCTACTATGTGATCAAGTTACACTACTCCATGCCCACTCTTCTACCATGTTGGATTTCACTCTTTTTAAAAAATGAATAGAAATAATCCATCTACTCAAATCTTATGTAAAGGGTATAAAAAGGACAAAAGAGAGATATAGATAATGGAAACTCAGAAGCACCATAAATAATCTCTATCTTATCCATATATAAGACTTACAACACTCTAATACAATGTATGAAATGGTAGGGGATATTTATACCATTACCAAAACCCCAATTACATAAATGATTTAAAGCTAAGTGAATATAACAAGAGGGCATAAGGTTAATTAGAATTTATAATGTGGTTTAAACCATAGAAGTTAACTATAGTCCATAGGGATTACATAAAATATTATAATATATTAAATACAATTGTACAATATTTTCCCTTAGGCCTGTGAAATTTGACATCATATAATGTCACTCTTGGCAATAAGTTATATCACATTTTCAATATGGTAGGCCATAGTTGATCCATTCTTGGTTAAGAAGCATGGTTAATCAATAGAAGGAGGATAAGATGATAGAGGTGTAGAGGGCCATATAATTATATAACAATGTTTACCAACCTTTAAATCATTATGCTTGATCAACGACCTTATCTTTTCTTCCATCTCAACTAGGTGATAGATAAAAATTTATTTCCAAAGTACCTTACTATTAAAATATTTAGCCATAGTTTGTGTCGAATAATAGATCCCTTCATTATGATATTATTTTATCAAGAATTTTGTTCTTTCTTCTTTTGTCCATCTTAGAAATATTCCATCATATCCTTTCCAAAAAGGACATTGTCTACACAAGTGAAGTGAGTCACATTTTATGTAAATTGTGCCCTTTACTTAACCCTCCTGTGATCCTACCCATCATCATGTATATGTTGATATCTCCCATCCATCACGTTTGTTCTTTTGTTTTAAGTTCTTCTACTAGTTCTACTTACTCTTTTAGGGATAACATAACAGGGTTTTCATATAGAGATATACCCCTTACCAATTTTATTGGCTTGATTTCTATGTAAAAATTTTGAGTTTTATTTATCCTACCTACTCTCTTTTCTCCTAATTCACCGTGCAACACAATAAACCTCATATTGGGATGGACTACAAAGACACCCCTATTACTTTTAGACAAGTAATACTAAATTTCTTTAGGGATTTCATCATGGAAATTACCTACTTTTATATGAATGTGTACCACTCTTCATAGTTATGAAGTATTTGACTCATGAAGGATGTTTTATGTTCTTATTCTTCATCCTTTAGGTTAACACTACAATGATACTTTTATTAGTATCAAATATATATAGCTTAAAATCCCTAGAAAAATCTTGGTTGATTAGCATTGAAGCTTTTATGATTGTATATTTTATAGCTTAAAATTTTTATCTTTCTTCTTTGGTTGAAATGAAGGTGGAATATTGGTGATGGGTTGAACTAACTATGAAAAGTTAGTTATAAATTTGGCCATAAATTAAATTTTTCTAAGGAAATATTTAATACCTTTGATTGATGGGGGTAGATGTAGCTTTTGGATTACTTTAATTCTATTATTATGAATTACAAGATTGATCTTAGATGGCACATGCCCCAAAAACTTCCCTTTTTGAACCATGAAGATAGATTTTAGAGAATTTGATAAAATAATATAGTCCCTACATCTTTGAATATTGACTCTAGATGTTCAATATACTCATTTTTTTATTTCAAGGGGACTCTTAATTCATAAAGGTATATGAGTATGTTTTCATCAATCAACCAAACAATAAATTGGCCATCGATCTTTAGAAAATGGTCATTGCATTGAATAAGCTAAAAGGCATCCTTTGGTAGGCAAAGGTTCCACATTTTGTGGTATATATCATCTTATTTTGATAATAATATTTGACCCATATCTCATAACATCTAAATAAACAATCAAACAATGATAGAAGTTTTGACTCTAGTACTTTCTACAATATATAATCAATTGATGGTAGTAAATAGTGATCCTTCAAAGAAGCCTTATTTAATTTTCTAAAATTGAAACATAGTATAGACATCCAATTTTGTCCACCTTAGTTTTCCCATCCACTAAGAGCATATTCGGAGAATTAGTATTCACTATAATAAATACTTCTAGAGCAAGCTCAAAAAGAGCTTTCCAACAACTATAAACTTATATTTGTGGACCCCTGTGTGCACTCCTATCCATACTATAGAATCCTATCCATACTATGAATCTACATATACAATCTTGTCCATACTATAGACTCTCATCCACATTGTAGAATCTATCCACACTTGTGTCCACACAAAAAACTTCTATTTATAATGAAGTACCATGGACCCTTTATACACATAGATAAAATATTGTAGAACCTTCATCCATAGCAACAAAAATTGTAGATCATATAACTTCCTCTTTGTGAATTATAGTCAAACATCCTCCTCATCTAAACCCTCCATGTGTCAACTCCTACGTTGAAACATATATCGATTGTGTGTCTAGCATGCACCTGAAACACTCCTAGCTAGGTACATCTTGTATGACATAATTGTATTGGCTAGATTGGTAGGACAAGTCGACATGACATGCATCTAATGTATCTATCACCATTTGATTCTAGAATATCCATAAAAAAATATGATCAAATAATTTGAATTTTGATAGCAAACTGATCATGCCATGTTTACTAGTTAATGCATTTACCATCCAATTTAATCTTACCTTTTATGTCATTGCTAGAACTGAACACATATTGCTTCCTCATTTTCCAATTGATCCTAATGATATTTATCTTAGTTCCATATTATTTTCCACTTGAAGACCATATCCAAGCATGCCTCATAGTTGACCATCCCCCCAACATATTTCCATTGGTTGATCATACCTAGAACCATCTAAGGTGCCTTCATACCATTTCTCAATAGGATCCACCTAGGAATAAACTATTCCTACTTGGCATGATGACACCTAACATGAAACTTCTTCCATATAATGGTCTAAAACCATATAAACTCATCTACAAGTATCACCTTGCTAAAAATCACAAGGGATAAATTAAAAAAATTGTAACAAAACATTGCCAAAATTTTGAGCAATCTATTATTTAACCACTATTTGTTAAAACACCATCTCTTGCTACTCAGTTTCCTATGCTTCCATTCTTCTTTATATGTAGTGTACCTCTCAGCTTAGCTATTTTAGTAAACCTTCATCCTAGGGATGAGGTTGTCTATCGACCTTCAAACCAGTGCAATTTTTGATGTAAGATTTCATCCTTTCTATCCCTTCTCGGTTGCACCTAGTAATATCCTAAGATTTATCATACTAACGTTTTATATCTCTATGTTTCATTGCTCTATTATTTTGTTTACTACTTTTTTGGCATTGAATATCATTTATTAACCATCTACCAAGTATTTTTGCATCATCCTACCTTCTAATTTCATAGAAGATTAGTTGTCTTGTTTATTTATTATATTTTTGTTGCACTTAAAGATATTCTCTGTATCCCACATATTTGATTATATATATCAATAATATACTTTTTATCTGTCTATTCTACTCCTAATAGAAAAAGTCTTTACTAGAGAATAAACTAGGTCTTGCATGTGTCTATATTTACATATCATTTATTTTATACACTCTCTTAAATGAAACATGGGTCTGACCCTCCCATCAAGGAAGATACATATCCTTCCTTAAGATTGGAAGGCCCCTTTATGCTAATCATAATTGTTGTATTTTTACAATTATCCATTCTACAAGTTTTTACAATGTCTTTGGTATCAAGAAGGATCACCCCATCATAGATATACATACTTTGTAACTAGACCAAAAACTAGGTGCTACCTTTCTAGCACTTTCTATTCCAATTTTATAGACTATTTAATTTTAAGATTAAAATGGAAATCTATTTTCATTTTAGTTTTTATTGGTTAAAATGTGAATATAGTTGTTTTTATATTAGTTAGTTATAGAATTATATTTCTATTCAAGGAAATAAAACACAACACTTTAGAGGTATTTAGGGTAATTTTGTTATTATCGGTGTTTCCATATTTTGTCTATTAAGAGAAACATTATGTTTTATTTTCTAAATATCATCAAAATTTAAACTTCATCTAGAATTAGTTATCATTTTATTGCATTTTGTGTATTCTTAGTTTCCATTGTTCTACACTTATGCATTCCCTGTATTCTAACATATTATGTATTCTTAGTTGTCATGAACTTGATGTGAACACCTATGTGGGTCTCTAAGATTCCCTGACTTTGGCCTTAGCCTAATAAAGAGAAAATTTGATTATAATTTTAATCAAAATGATATAATGAAGAATAGTAAGAACATAACCAATTGATAGTCCTACTAGGGGTTGTACACAGCCCCTTGAGTAACCACTATATGATTCTTGAGGTTATATTGTGATCTTGGGATGCTAGCCTCCCACATAGGATAACACACATTCTTTAAGACTCTTAAGGATTATATTGTAGTGGACTAGTTGAAGTCATAAGGAGGGATTTCATATTACATCTCATGTACCTATAGACCCAAAAGGGGCCACATACTTAGCAGAATTATGAAGTTATGGCTATAAAAGAAAGGAGTGTTCATGACAAAGCAGAGTTCTGTAGAAAGTATAAATTCTACATTTGTTATATAACGAAATCTAAAGGAGCTAAAAAGATGATTTTAGGGTGAACCAATTTCTTGTTATAGAATCTACAAGTTCTTACCTAACGCTAATATACTCTGAGGTAATAGAGCTTGGGAAAGATAAGATACTCTAATGGTCAATCAAGATAAACTTTGTGTTATTTTCCACTAGTCGGTGATGCAAGGAAATATCCACGATCAGTGTAGTCAAATTTGGCTAAGTGAAATTCAGAGTTGTGGAATACAGAAGGAGCAATGCTGGTACATGGGAAGTTTTCATGATGGAATTCACAAGGCAGAATACAAGGTTGTGGATCCTATAAAGTAGTGTTAATATCTTCCAAAAGGCCAAAGTAGAATAAGAGTTTTGCAGTCAAACCAATCAAACCCAACCTAGCAAAAATCAAAGTAGTGGATATTGCAAGAGGTTGTTGGTAGCCATAGATAAGCTAATTATATAGTCAGCATAGTCAAACCTTACTCAACAGAAATTAGAGTTGCAGATTCTTTGAAATATTATGAGATATCTAAGATTTCATACTCTACAGTCAATATGGTCAGGCTAGGATTAGAAAACAATAAACCAACGCATTCTGAGGAGTACAAAAGACAACAAAACCTGATAAAGGTAGTGCAAATATTTGAGAAGATGAAACATCACCAGAATCAAGATCCAACTACAATTTCAGTTGCAGATCAATGACGAAAGGTTTTTGCAAGAACAAAAAGTGGTCCAGATTGATCTGAAACCTCTCTATCCATGGAAATCAGTTGAGGAGATGAGCATTTACAGAGTCTAGAGATACAATATTAGTGGATTATAGGTTAGTTCTCTTCTTGAAAATTCATGAGAGGCCGCCACCGTAGTACTTTGTTGTTTTTATAGGGAAAGTCCTTGTAATATTGTAGTATGTTAATCATTGTAAAATCTATATAAGGAGATTGAACCCCCATGTTTAAGGTTTGGCTCTGGAGTTTTTACCTAATATATTAATGTAATTGCTGAGAGATCAATAGAAGGAGCATTACTTGGATTTTTACCTCTAATTTTTCATCTTTATCAATTTCAAATTCATTATGTGAATGCATTTATATTACTGCTTTATGGTTGGTCAATTATGTTGATATTGGATTGCTAATTTGGAGCACCTTGGAATGGTTCATATTTGATTAGATGCTGCAGAAAACTTATATTTCTATTAGTTTGAATGTTGATCTAAATTTACTATTTGAATTATTAGCATTTTAGATGTTTGAAATAGTTTTCTAAGCATTTCCTTATTTTAAGCATTCACTTCAATGCATAGCTTTGTGACAAAATTTCTTGCAAGAAAAACAGTAGCCATGGAAAGTATTATGTAACCTGTTTTGATGCCTTGGATGATTGTTCTTCTTGTGACCAACTGGAATCCATCGTTCTTCAGGATGAAGATTGACCTTCGTTGTCTCTTCTTCCTGTCATGATGCTTGAGAACAAAACTCTCTTCCCTAAATTTTTCTTAAAGCCTAGAAGAATTCACTTTTGAGATCGAACTTAACCTCTTCATCCTTTTTTGAATCTGTATGTTCTTCTGATAGATCCTTCTCCAAGCTGTTAGGCTTTTTCTGGAGAGACCTGCTCTGATACCAATTGAAGAACACAAGCTTATACTGAGAGGGGGGGTGAACAGTATAAGACCACTTTCTACTTTTTCCTTCAACTTAACTTTTAATACAATATTATGCAGTGTATAGAAAGTAGTATCAAGCAGAAATCAAAGCAATACAGAAAACACCATCCACAATAGAGACAACAATTTACGTGGTTCACCCAAGGTGGGCTACTCCACGGATAAAATTTTCACTAAAATTTTATCAACCAAATCTGGGAAAACCTTTCCCGATTACAATGTTTATGGGTACCAACCCAAAGGAGACACAAATCCCCTAACTCTACTCTAGCTGGTGATCCTCTAGAAGACCTTTGCCTCTACTGCCCTTTGCAAGTGGAACTCTATCCACAGAAGACACCTGTCTTCCTT
This sequence comes from Wollemia nobilis, assembly GCA_028583015.1. Classification (NCBI taxonomy): domain Eukaryota; kingdom Viridiplantae; phylum Streptophyta; class Pinopsida; order Araucariales; family Araucariaceae; genus Wollemia; species Wollemia nobilis. Next base: position 702,671 of record JAQPPZ010014908.1, read on the forward strand.
GCTCTAGCTGGAGACCTCTATCCTCAACCCTATCACCTCAAAGCTGGTCCTCGAAAATGCACTAAACACAGTCCTTTGGTCTAGCACAAATGTCCTCTATATTTTTCTCTGATCTATACCAAACACAGTCCTTCGGTCTGGCACAAGTCTATCCTCTTCCTCTTTCTTTGGTCTGCACCAAACACAGTCCTTCGGTCTAGCACAAGTCTGTCCTCAAATCTCTTTTTTGTTCTGTTACAGCCACACTTGGTCGAAACCAACTTTTGCACTGATCGCACAAACACAGCAACACTTGATCGAACATCAACTTATGCACCTCTACGCAATCACATCAGCATAGTCTTCGCACACTCTGCTTCTCGACGATCGAACTTCTCCCATGCACTCTATCTGTGAATATCACACTTCGAACGCACACTTCGATTGATACAAATTCTCTTCAAACAACCCTCATTTTATACTAACATAATCAAGATCTAAACCTTGGTCTTAGTCGGTTGTTACCCTTAAACTACGTCAGCTACAAAACCCTAAGCTACGTCAGCCTAGATTTAACTCTATCGGCTTCAATAGCCTCTGTAGTTCTGTAGATTTTCTCGTGAAACTACATGTCACGATATCACAACACTTTTGCCTTTTTTTGCCTTGACTACGTTCTTGTCGCAAAATCATGACACTTCTTGCTTTGTCAACAACAACTTTGCTTTTGTCATAAAATCATGACACTTCTGCCTCTGTTGATGTCATCATCACTTTTGTCATAAAATCATGACATTTCTTGCTTTATCAACCTCTTCTCAGCTTGCACTAGCGAAACTGGAACATGTCGCAAAATTGTGACACTTACGCTGCCTTAAGCTCTTCTATGCCTTATTCCCGTGAAACTGGAACATGTCACGAAATCGCGACACTTTCGTTGCCTTGAGCTTCTCTCTACCTTACACCCGCGAAACTGGAACATGTCACGAAATCATGACACTTTCGCTGCCTTGAGCTTCTCTTTGCCTTACACCCAAGAAACTAGAACATGTTGTGAAATCGTGACGCTTTCACCTTCAAGCTCTTCCTTCTTGAATTCTTTGTGAAATTGTGATGCTTCTTCTATTGAAGACTTGCACACTTTCTCCATCTGTATGCTGCCATCTCAAACTATCGCGAAATCACAAAACTTTCTGCAACCGCAAGCTTTCTCTTCAACCTGTCACGAAATTGTGACACTTTCTGCATCCGTACAATTTCTTTGTAGCCTATCACGAAATTGCGACGCTTCTCATTACAAACTCTTCCCTTTTCTACATGTCACAAAATCACAACAGTTCTCACTTCGAGCTTTTCAGCATGTCACAAAATCATGACAGTCCTCACTTCGTCTTTTGCAGCATGTCGCAAAATCGTGACACTTTTCGAGATACTTTATCTCTCTTCGAACTTGTCACGAAATCGTGACAGTTCACACTGCGGACTCCCCCTTCTGCATCATGTCATGAAATCATGACACTTTTTTGTCCGTACAACCTTCCTTGCATTATGTCGCGAAATCGTGACATTTTTCCTTCTTTGCCTTCCTGCACTTTTTGAGTCGCGAAAATACGACATGTCGTGAAATCGCGACATCTTCCACCTTGCTTTCTTTCTCTGCCAATATGTTGTGAAATCACGACAATTTTTCCAGCTTCTTCTCTCTCTTCCAAAATGTCATGAAATCGTGACAGTTTTGCCAGCTTCTTCTTTCTCTTCCACCATGTTGCGAAATCGTGACACTTTTTCAAAAAGCTTTATCTCTCCTGTTTAAGTCGCGAAAATGCGACATGTCGTGATATCGTGACATTTTTTCAAAAATATTTCTCTCTCCTATTTAAGTCACGAAAATGCGACATGTCGTGATATCGTGACATTTTTCCAACTTACTTTCTTTCGAACCTGTCAAGCCGAAACTTCAACAAAACACATTATTTTACATCAAATCAAATTCTTTCAAAAGCTTCTTGACATCAATGACAACTTATTTACTTAAGCAACTGCAAAGAACTCAAGGTACCCAAAATTGCCAACAATCTCCCCCTTTGTCATTGATGGCAACCCTTTACTAAAAACACGTCTCGGGAGCTAAAACCGAAACCAAGCTGTGCTAACAACTGAGAATCTCCTTTTAAAGTTTTGCTCCCCTTGACTTGAAGCTTTCCTCTTCACATTGAAGCTCTCCCCCTTACTCATATCTCTCCCCCTTTGTCATCAATGGCAAAGGGTCACCTTGGGGCTCGGGACTAAGAATGAGCCTCTTAGCTTAGTCCCTCCCCCACCTCCTGATGAGGTGATTAATTTTGGGGTGGGAGTACAACTCCCAATTTCTCCCTTAGATACTCAAACGTATCTCTTAGAAGAGGTTTTGTGAAGATATCTGCAATCTGCTCTTTAGTAGACACATATTCTACCTTGACCTGCTTGTCTTGCACTTTCTCCCTTATAAAGTGATACTTGATGGAAATATGCTTTGTCCTTGAGTGCATTACCGAATTTTTGAAAATACTTATGGCACTTGTATTATCACAAAATATGGAGATGGGTTGTTCATGCTTGAATTTGAAATCCTCCAAGGTGGTTTTCATCCATAGAACCTATGTACACCCAGCCACTGCTGCTATGTATTCAGCCTCTGTTGTAGATAAGGAAACTGAAGGTTGTTTCTTACTTAGCCAAGAAACCAAACTCTTTCCCAGAAAGAATGATCCACCACTGGTGCTTTTCCTGTCATCATTACTGCCTGCCAAATATGCATCTGTATAGGCTATGAGAGTGAAATCATCACCTTTGGGATACCAAAGCCCAAAGTCCATAGTGCCCTTCAGATATTTGAATATCCTTTTAACTACTATAACATGAGAATTTTTAGGAGCTGCATGAAATCTGGCTACTAACCCGACAACCTGCATGATATCTTGTCTGGTAGCTGTAACATGTAATAAACTGCAAATCATTGATCTGTACAAACTTTGATCTGCCACTAGAGATTCATCATATTTACTCATCTTGCAAGAAAAATAGCAGCCATGGAAAGTATTATGTAACCTATTTTGATGCCTTGGATGATTGTTCTTCTTGTGACCAACTGGAATCCATCGTTCTTCAGGATGAAGATTGATCTTGTTGTCTCTTCTTCCTATCATGATGCTTGAGAACATAACTCTCTTCCCTAAAATTTTCTTAAAGCCCAGAAGAATTCACTTTTGAGATTGAACTTAACCTCTTCATCCTTTTCTAATTCTGTATGTTCTTCTGATAGATCCTTCTCCAAGTTGTTAGGCTTTTTTTGGAGAGGCCTGCTCTAATACCAATTGAAGAACACAAGCTTATACTGAGAGGGGGGGTGAACAGTATAAGACCACATTCTACTTTTTCCTTCAACTTAACTTTTAATACAATATTATGTAGTGTATAGAAAGCAGTATCAAGCAGAAATCAAAGCAATACGAAAAAACACCATCCACAATAGAGACACAGTAATTTACGTGGTTCACCCAAGGTGGGCTACTCCACGGATAAAATTTTCACTAAAATTTTATCAACCAAATCTGGGAAAACATTTCCCGATTACAATGTTTATGGGTACCAACCCAAAGGAGACACCAATCCCCTAACTCTGCTCCGCTGGTGATCCTCTAGAATACCTCTACCTCTGCTGCCCTTAGCAAGTGGAAATCTATCCACAGAAGACACCTGTCTTCCCTGCTCTGGCTGGAGACCTTTGTCCTCAACCCTATCACCTCAAATATGGTCCTAAAAAATGCACTAAACATAGTTCTTCGGTCTAGCACAAATTTCCTCTATCTTTTTCTCTAATCTATACCAAACATAGTCCTTTGGTCTGGCACAATTCTGTCCTCTTCCTCTTTCTCTGGTCTGCACCAAACACAGTCCTTTGGTCTCGCACAAGTCTGTCCTCAAATATCTTTTTTGTTCTGTTACAGTCGCACTTGGTCGAAACCAACTTTTGCACTGACTGTGCAAACACAGCAGCACTCGATCGAACATCAACTTATGCACCTCTGTGCAATCACATCAACACAGTCTTCGCACACTTTGCTTCTCGACGATCAATCTTCTCCCCCGCACTCTATCTGTGAATATCGCACTTCGAACACACACTTCAATCGATACAAATTATCTTCAAACAACCCTCCTTTTATACTAACATAATCAAGATCTAAACCTTGGTCTTAGTCGGCTGTTACCCTTAAACTATGTCGGATACAAAACCCTAAGCTGCTTTGGCCCAGATTTAACTCTGTCGGCTTCAACCGCCTTTGTAGTTCTATAGCTTTTCTTGCAAAACTACAACATGTCATAATATCGTGACACTTTTGCCATTGTCTGCCTTGACTACGTTCTTGTCATGAAATCGTGACACTTCTCGCTTTGTCAGCAACAACTTTGCTTTTGTCACAAAATCACGACACTTCTACCTCTGCTGATGTCATCGTCACTTTTGTCCTGAAATCATGACATTTCTCGCTTTATCAACCTCTTCTCGGCTTGCACTAGCAAAACTGTAACATGTCGCAAAATCATGACACTTACGCTGCCTTAAGCTCTTCTCTACCTTACACTCGCAAAACTAGAACATGTCACAAAATCATGACACTTTCACTATCTTGAGCTTCTCTCTGCCTTACACCCGTGAAACTGGAACATGTCACGAAATCGTGACACTTTAGCTGCCTTGAGCTTCTCTCTGCCTTACACCCGCAAAATTGGAACATGTTACGAAATCATGATGCTTTCACCTTCAAGCTCTTCCTTCTTGAATTCATCATGAAATCACGATGCTTCTTCTGTTGAAGACTTGCACACTTTCTCCATCCGTATGCTGCCATCTCAAACTGTCGCAAAATCATGACACTTTCTGCAATCGCAAGCTTTCTCTTCAACCTGTCGTGAAATCGTGACACTTTCTGCATCCGTACAATTTCTTTGTAGCCTATCACAAAATCACGACGCTTCTCATTTCAAACTCTTCCCTTTGCTGAATGTCACAAAATCACGACAGTTCTCACTTCGAGCTTTTCAGCATGTCGCAAAATCGTGACAATCCTCACTTTGTCTTTTGTAGCATGTCACGAAATCGTGACACTTTTCAAGATACTTTATCTCTCTTCGAACTTGTCATGAAATCATGACAGTTCACACTGCGAACTCTCCCTTCTGCATCATGTCGCGAAATAGTGACACTTTTTCGTCCGTACAACCTTCCTTGCATTATGTCGTGAAATCGTGAAATTTTTCCTTCTTTGCCTTCCTGCACTTTTCAAGTCACGAAAATGCAACATGTCGCGAAATCGTGACATCTTCTACCTTGCTTTCTTTCTCTGCCAATATGTTGCGAAATCGAGACAGTTTTTCCAGCTTCTTCTCTCTCTTCCAAAATGTTGTGAAATCGCGACAGTTTTGTCAGCTTCTTCTTTCTCTTCCACCATGTCACGAAATCGTGACACTTTTTCAAAAAGCTTTCTCTCTCCTATTTAAGTCGTGAAAATGCGACATGTCGCGATATCGCGACATTTTTTCAAAAAGATTTCTCTCTCCTATTTAAGTCGTGAAAATGCGACATGTGATATCGCGACATTTTTTCAACTTACTTTCTTTGAAACCTGTCAAGCCAAAACTTCAACAAAACACATTATTTTACATCAAATCAAATTATTTCAAAAGCTTCTTGACATCAATGACAACTTATTTACTTGAGCAACTGCAAAGAACTCAAGGTACCCAAAATTGCCAACAATCTCCCCCTTTGTCATTGATGGCAACCCTTTACTAAAAACACGTCTCGGGAGCTAAAACTGAAACCAAGCTGTGCTAACAGTGAGAATCTCCTTTTGAAGTTTTGCTCCCCCGAACTTGAAGCTTTCCTCTTCACATTGAAGCTCTCCCCCTTACTCATATCTCTCCCCCTTTGTCATCAATGGCAAAGGGTCACCTTTGGGGCTCGGGACTAAGAATGAGCCTCTTAGCTTAGTACCTCCCCCACCTCCTGATGAGGTGATTAATTCTGGGGTGGGAGTACAACTCCCAATTTCTCCCTTAGATACTCAAACGTATCTCTTAGAAGAGGTTTTTTGAAGATATTTGCAATCTGCTCTTTAGTAGACACATATTCTACCTTGACCTGCTTGTCTTGCACTTTCTCCCTTAGAAAGTGATACTTGATGGAAATATGCTTTGTCCTTGAGTGCATTACCAGATTTTTGGAAATACTTATGGCACTTGTATTATCACAAAATATGGATATGGGTTGTTCATGCTTGACTTTGAAATCCTCCAAGGTGGTTTTCATCCATAGAACCTATGTACACCCAACCACTGTTGCTATGTATTTAGCCTCTGTTGTAGATAAGGAAACTGAAGGTTGTTTCTTACTTAGCCAAGAAACCAAACTCTTTCCCAGAAAGAATGATCCACCACTGGTGCTTTTCCTGTCATCATTACTGCCTGCCCAATATGCATCTGTATAGGCTATGAAAGTGAAATCATCACCTTTGGGATACCAAAGCCCAAAGTCCATAGTGCCCTTCAGATATTTGAATATCCTTTTAACTACTATAACATGAGAATCTTTAGGAGCTGCCTAAAATCTGGCTACTAACCCGATAGCCTGCATGATATCTGGTCTGGTAGCTGTAACATATAATAAACTGCCAATCATTGATCTATACAACCTTTGATCTGTCGCTGGAGATTCATCATCTTTAGTCATCTTGCAAGAAAAACAATAGCCATGGAAAGTATTATGTAACCTGTTTTGATGCCTTGGATGATTGTTCTTCTTGTGACCAACTGGAATCCATCATTCTTCAGGATGAAGATTGATCTTGTTGTCTCTTCTTCCTATCATGATGCTTGAGAACAGAACTCTCTTCTTTGAAATTTTCTTAAAGCCCAGAAGAATTCACTTTTGAGATCGAACTTAACCTCTTCATCCTTTTTTGAATATGTATGTTCTTCTGATAGATCCTTCTCCAAGTTGTTAGGCTTTTTATGGAGAGACCTGCTCTAATACCAATTGAAGAACACAAGCTTATACTGAGAGGGGGGGGTGAACAGTATAAGACCACTTTCTACTTTTTCCTTCAACTTAACTTTTAATACAATATTATGCAGTGTATAGAAAGCAGTATCAAGTAGAAATCAAAGCAATACAGAAAACACCATCCACAATAGAGACACAACAATTTACGTGGTTCACCCAAGGTGGGCTACTCCACGGATAAAATTTTCACTAAAATTTTATCAACCAAATCTGGGAAAACCTTTCCCGATTACAATGTTTATGGGTACCAACCCAAAGGAGACACCAATCCCCTAACTCTGCTCTAGCTGGTGATCCTCTAGAAGACCTCTGCCTCTGCTGCCCTTAGCAAGTGGAACTCTATCCACAGAAGACACCTGTCTTCCCTGCTCTGGTTGGAGACCTCTGTCCTCAACCCTATCACCTCAAAGCTGGTCCTCGAAAATGCACTAAACACAGTCCTTCGATCTAGCACAAATGTCCTCTATCTTTTTCTCTGATCTGTACCAAACATAGTCCTTCGGTCTGGCACAAGTCTGTCCTCTTCCTCTTTCTCTGGTCTACACCAAACATAGTCCTTCGGTCTGGCACAAGTCTGTCCTCAAATCTCTTTTTGTTCTATTACAGTCGCACTTGGTCGAAACCAACTTTTGCATTGAACATGCAAACACAACAGCACTCGATCGAACATCAACTTATGCACCTCTGCGCAATCACATCAGCACAGTCTTCGCACACTCTACTTCTCGATGATCGAACTTCTCCCCCGCACTCTATCTACGAATATCGCACTTTGAACGCACACTTCGATCGATACAAATTCTCTTCAAACAACCCTCCTTTTATACTAACATAATCAAGATCTAAACCTTGGTCTTAGTCGGTTGTTACCCTTAAACTACGTTGGCTGCAAAACCCTAAGCTGCGTCGGCCCAGATTTAACTCTGTCGGCTTCAACCGCCTCTGTAGTTCTGTAGCTTTTCTCATGAAACTACAACATGTCGCGATATCGTGACACTTTTGCCTTTGTCTGCCTTGACTACGTTCTTGTCATGAAATCGTGACACTTCTCGCTTTGTCAGCAACAACTTTGCTTTTGTCATGAAATCGTGACACTTCTGCCTCTGTTGACGTCATCGTCACTTTTGTCATGAAATCATGACATTTCTCGCTTTATCAACCTCTTCTCGGCTTGCACTAGCGAAACCGGAACATGTCACGAAATCTGACACTTACGCTCGCCTTAAGCTCTTCTCTCCAACCACACACAAAACTGAACATGTCATGAAATCGTGACACTTTTGCTGCCTTGAGCTTCTCTCTGCCTTACACCCGTGAAATTGGAACATGTTGCGAAATCACAACGCTTTCGCCTTCGAGCTCTTCCTTCTTGAATTCATCGTGAAATCGTGACGCTTCTTCTATTGAAGACTTGCACACTTTCTCCATCCGTATGCTGCCATCTCAAACTGTCATGAAATCGTGACACTTTCTATAATCGCAAGCTTTCTCTTCAACCTGTCACGAAATCGTGACACTTTTTGCATCCGTACAATTTCTTTGTAGCCTGTCACGAAATCGTGACGCTTATCATTTCAGACTCTTCCCTTTGCCGTATGTCATGAAATCACGACAGTTCTCACTTTGAGATTTTTAGCATGTCGCGAAATCATGACACTTTTTGAGATACTCTATCTCTCTTCGAACTTGTCATGAAATCACGACAGTTCATACTGTGGATTCTCCCTTCAGCATCATGTCGCGAAATCGTGACACTTTTTCGTCCATACAACCTTCCTTGCATTATGTCGCGAAATCGTGACATTTTTCCTTCTTTGCCTTCCTGCACTTTTCGAGTCGCGAAAATGCGACATGTCGCGAAATCGTGACATCTTCCACCTTGCTTTCTTTCTCTGCCAATATGTCGCGAAATCGCGACAGTTTTTCCAGCTTCTTCTCTCTCTTCCAACATGTCACGAAATCGTGACGACTTTGCCAGCTTCTTCTTTCTCTTCCACCATGTCACGAAATCGTGACACTTTTTCAAAAATATTTCTCTCTCCTGCCTAAGTCACGAAAATGCGACATGTCGTGATATCACGACACTTTTTCAAAAAGCTTTCTCTCCTGTTTAAGTCACGAAAATGCGACATGTCGCGATATCGCGACATTTTTCCAACTTACTTTCTTTCGAACCTGTCAAGCCGAAACTTCAACAAAACACATTATTTTACATCAAATCAAATTCTTTCAAAAGCTTCTTGACATCAATGACAACTTATTTACTTGAGCAACTGCAAAGAACTCAAGGTACCCAAAATTGCCAACAATCTCCCCCTTTGTCATTGATGGCAACCCTTTACTAAAAACACGTCTCAGGAGCTAAAACTGAAACCAACTGTGCTAACAACTGAGAATCTCCTTTTAAAGTTTTGCTCCCCCTGACTTGAAGCTTTCCTCTTCACATTGAAGCTCTCCCCCTTACTCATATCTCTCCCCCTTTGTCATCAATGGCAAAGGGTCACCTTTGGGGCTCGGGACTAAGAATGAGCCTCTTAGCTTAGTCCCTCCCCCACCTCCTGATGAGGTGATTAATTCTGGGGTGGGAGTACAACTCCCAATTTCTCCCTTAGATACTCAAACGTATCTCTTGGAAGAGGTTTTGTGAAGATATCTGCAATCTGCTCTTTAGTAGACACATATTCTACCTTGACCTGCTTGTCTTGCACTTTCTCCCTTAGAAAGTGATACTTGATGGAAATATGCTTTGTCCTTGAGTGCATTACCGGATTTTTGGAAATACTTATGGCACTTGTATTATCACAAAATATGGAGATGGGTTGTTCATGCTTGACTTTGAAATCCTCCAAGGTGGTTTTCATCCATAGAACCTGTGTACACCCAGCCACTGCTGCTATGTATTCAGCCTCTGTCGTAGATAAGGAAACTGAAGGTTGTTTCTTACTTAGCCAAGAAACCAAACTCTTTCCCAGAAAGAATGCTCCACCACTGGTGCTTTTCCTGTCATCATTACTGCCTGCCCAATCTGCATCTGTATAGGTCGTGAGAGTGAAATCATCACCTTTGGGATACCAAAGCCCAAAGTCCATAGTGCCCTTCAGATATCTGAATATCCTTTTAACTGCTATAACATGAGAATCTTTAGGAGCTGCCTGAAATCTAGCTACTAACCCAACAGCCTGCATGATATCTAGTCTGGTAGCTGTAACATATAATAAACTGCCAATCATTGATCTGTACAACCTCTGATCTGTCGTTGGAGATTCATCATCTTTACTCATCTTGCACCCTGTAGTCATTGGAGTACATACAGGTTTGTTGTCCATCATCCCAAATTTTTTCAACATTTCTTTGATATACTTTCCTTGAGAGAGAAATATACCATCTTTTGATTGAGCAATCTGAAGACCTAAAAAGAATGACAGCTCTCCAATCATAGACATCTCAAATTCCTTCTGCATGGTGTTAGCAAAATCTTTGCACATCTGAGTATTATTTCCCCCAAAAATGATATCATCAACATAGACAACTACAATCAGCATATCATCACCTTCATCCTTAATATACAAATTGCTATCTCGCCACACCTTTCCCGAAGCCTTGCTCATGAAGGTACCTATCAAGTCTTGAGTACCAAGCCCTAGGTGCTTGCTTTAACCCATACAAGGCCTTTTTTAGTTTACACACATAGTCTGATTGATCTGAGAGAGACACGCCTTCTGGCTGTTCTATGTAGACTTCTTCATCCAACACTCCATTTAAAAAAGCTGACTTTACATCCATTTGATACACCTTGAATGCTTTGAAGCTTGAAAGGGCCAAAAACATTCTGATAGCTTCGAGACGAGCAACAGGAGCGAACGTCTCTTCGAAATCAACACCTTCTACTTGAGCATAACCTTTGCAAACCAACCTAGCTTTGTTTTTGACAATCTTTCCATCCTCATTGAGTTTATTTCTGAATATCCATTTTGTGCCAATGACATTCTTGTCCTTAGGTCTTGGAACCAAATCCCAAGTTTCACTTTTCTCTATTTGATTTAGCTCTTCATCCATTGCTTTTACCCAAAATTTATCTGCACATGCTTCACTGAAATCTTTTGGCTCAATCTGAGATAATAATGAAACATTTGTAGAATCGTGTGAAGGAATGACTCTTCTTCTAGTTTGCCTGTTGTTTGGATCACCAATGATCAAATCTTTGGGATGATGTTTCTGAACATATCGTGAAGGAGTTTTGGGAAGCAGTTGTTGTCTTTCCTCTTCTTCATCTGAAACCTCTCTGAATTCTTCTTGACAAATTTCATCACTGATTTCCTTGACAGGTTCTCTTATCCCTGTCTTTTCATCAACTGTTACATTTATGCTCTCTACGACTGTATGCATTCTTTTGTTGAAGCATCTGTAAGCTTTGCTTCTGCTAGAATAACCAAGAAAAATTCCCTCATCACACCTAGGATCAAACTTACCTAAATTCTGATCTTCCCTTCTGATGAAGCACTTACTCCCAAACACTTTGAAATGTTTTATCGTAGTCGGTCTTCCTTTCCACAACTCATAAGGAGTTTTATGATGATTGACTCTAAGTTGGGCCCTGGTGATAATGTAGATTGCTGTACTGACTACCTCTTTCCAGAAACCATCTGAAAGTTTCGACTCATTTAACATAGCTCTAGCCATATTTTCAATAGTTCTATTTTTTCTTTCAACTACTCCATTTTGTTGAGGAGTTCTTGCTGCTGAATATTCTCTTTTGATTCCTTGTTGCTCACAGTATTCCACAAATTCATTAGAAGTGAACTCTCCTCCTCTGTCCGATCTTAAGCATTTGATTCTCTTGTCGATCTCATTTTCAATCATTTCTTTGAAAGCTTTAAATTTTTCAAAAGCTTCAGATTTTTCTCTGAGAAAAGTAACCCAAGTCATTCTAGAATAATCATCTATAAACAAGCATGAAGTAGCTTTCTCCCCGAATGCTCTGAGTTCTGGTGGGGCCACATAAATCAGTATGAATAAGATCTAATGGTTTTGAAGAAGTATACCCTTTTGATTTAAAACTGGTTCTGGTCTATTTTCCATGTTGACAAGGACCGCAAATGGTGTTATGGGGCCTTTTTATTTTGGGCAAGTCTCTAATTGCTTCCTTGTTACTAATATTGACAAGATTATCAAAGCTCAAATGCCCCAATATTTTATGCCATAACCAACTCTCATCTTCTTGAGTTAGAAAACACTTTTCCTTTTTTATCTCACTTAGCATGTAAAGATTGTTTGGAGTCCTTGTAGCACTAGCAATGAGTTTTCCATTTTTTTCTTTACGTATCTCACATCTATCTGAAAAGAAAGATACTATGTGTCCTTGATCACAAAGTTGACTCACACTTAGAAGATTATGTCTTAGGCCTTCTACATAAAGCACATTTTCTATTTTGGATTTCCCATCCAAACTAAGAGTCCCTTTACCACAGATTTTAGCTGACCTATTATCTCCAAAACTAACTGTTCCTTTGTTTGTGTTTTTTAAGACCAAAAACTTTTCCTTTTCACCAGTCATATGTTTTGAGCAACCACTATCAAGATACCATTTCTCTACTTTGTCTTGAGCATGAAAAGCAGTTTGAACTATCATGGACTTAGATTTGATCTCATTTCTCTTTTTAGTGAACTCAATGCTAGATCTATCCAAACTGCACATCCTTGCTATATGCCCAAAATTCTTGCACTTGTAACACATGACATTTTTATCCATAAGAGGTGCAAAAGAGTTAACATTTTCCTTACTATGGCTATTCACGGATTTATTGCAATGCATAGCTTTGTGACCAAATTTCTTGCAAGAAAAACAGTAGCCATGGAAAGTATTATGTAACCTGTTTTGATGCCTTGGATGATTGTTCTTCTTGTGACCAACTGGAATCCATCGTTCTTCAGGATGAAGATTGATCTTGTTGTCTCTTCTTCCTGTCATGATGCTTGAGAATAGAACTCTCTTCCCTAAAATTTTCTTAAAGCCTAGAAGAATTCACTTTTGAGATCGAACTTAACCTCTTCATCCTTTTCTGAATCTGTATGTTCTTCTGATAGATCCTTCTCCAAGCTGTTAGGCTTTTTCTGGAGAGACCTGCTCTGATACCAATTGAAGAACACAAGCTTATACTGAGAGGGGGGTGAACAGTATAAGACCACTTTCTACTTTTTCCTTCAACTTAACTTTTAATACAATATTATGCAATGTATAGAAAGCAGTATCAAGCAAAAATCAAAGCAATACAGAAAACACCATCCACAATAGAGACACAACAATTTACGTGGTTCACCCAAGGTGGGCTACTCCACGGATAAAATTTTCACTAAAATTTTATCAACCAAATCTGGGAAAACCTTTCCCGATTACAATGTTTATGGGTACCAACCCAAAGGAGACACCAATCCCCTAACTCGCTCTCGTCGGTGATCCTCTAGAAGACCTCTACCTCTGCTGCCCTTAGCAAGTGGAACTCTATCCATAGAAGACACCTGTCTTCCCTACTCTGGCTGGAGACCTCTGTCCTCAACCCTATCACCTCAAAGCTGGTCCTCAAAAATGCACTAAACATAGTCCTTCGGTCTAGCACAAATGTCCTCTATCTTTTTCTCTGATCTGTACCAAACACAGTCCTTCGATCTGGCACAAGTCTGTCCTCTTCCTCTTTCTCTGGTCTGCACCAAACATAGTCCTTCGATCTGGCACAAGTCTGTCCTCAAATCTCTTTTCTGTTCTGTTACAGCCGCACTTGGTCGAAACCAACTTTTGCACTGACTGCGCAAACACAATAGCACTCGATCGAACATCAACTTATGCACCTCTACGCAATCACATCAGCACAGTCTTCGCACACTCTGCTTCTCGATGATCGAACTTCTCCCTCGCACTCTATCTACGAATATCGCACTTCGAACGCACACTTCGATCGATACAAATTCTCTTCAAACAGCCCTCCTTTTATACTAACATAATCAAGATCTAAACCTTGGTCTTAGTCGGTTGTTACCCTTAAACTACGTTGACTACAAAACCCTAAGCTACGTCGGCCTAGATTTAACTCTGTCGGCTTCAACCGCCTCTGTAGTTCTGTAGCTTTTCTCATGAAACTACAACATGTCACGATATCGCGACACTTTTGCCTTTGTCTGCCTTGACTACGTTCTTGTCGTGAAATCGTGACACTTCTCGCTTTGTCAGCAACAACTTTGCTTTTGTCACGAAATCATGACACTTCTGCCTTTACTGACGTCATCATCACTTTTGTCATGAAATCGTGACATTTCTCGCTTTATCAACCTCTTCTCGGCTTGCACTAGCGAAACGGAACATGTCTGAAATCGTGACACTTACTTGCCTTAAGCTCTTCTCCCTTTCCCTCTTCTCCTTCCTCTCCCTTCCCCTGGAACATGTCACTCCCCTTTCTCCTTGCTCTCTCCCCCAAATCGGAACATGTCGCGAAATCATGACGCTTTCGCCTTCGAGCTCTTCCTTCTTGAATTCGTCATGAAATCGTGACGCTTCTTCTGTTGAAGACTTGCACACTTTCTCCATCCGTATGCTGCCATCTCAAACTATCGTGAAATCGTGACACTTTCTGCATTCGCAAGCTTTCTCTTCAACCTGTCGCGAAATCGTGACACTTTTTGCATCCGTACGACTTCTTTGTAGCCTGTCACGAAATCGCGACGCTTATCATTTCAGACTCTTCCCTTTGTTGTATGTCGCAAAATCGTGATAGTTCTCACTTCGAGCTTTTCAGCATGTCACAAAATCGTGACACTTTTCGAGATACTCTATCTCTCTTCGAACTTGTCATGAAATCGTGATAGTTCATACTGCGGATTCTCCCTTCAGCATCATGTCACGAAATCATGACACTTTTTCGTTCGTACAACCTTCCTTGCATTATGTCGCGAAATCGTGACATTTTTCCTTCTTTGCCTTCCTGCACTTTTCAAGTCGCGAAAATGCGACATGTTGCGAAATCGCGACATCTTCCACCTTGCTTTCTTTCTCTGCCAATATGTCGTGAAATCGTGACAGTTTTGCTAGCTTCTTCTCTCTCTTCCAACATGTCGCGAAATCGTGATAGTTTTGCCAGCTTCTTCTTTCTCTTCCACCATGTCACGAAATCGTGACACTTTTTCAAAAAAGCTTTCTCTCTCCTGCCTAAGTCGCGAAAATGCGACATGTCGTGATATCGCGACACTTTTTCAAAAAGCTTTCTCTCTCCTGTTTAAGTCGTGAAAATGCGACATGTCGCGATATCGCGACATTTTTCCAACTTACTTTCTTTCGAACCTGTCAAGCCGAAACTTCAACAAAACACATTATTTTACATCAAATCAAATTCTTTCAAAAGCTTCTTGACATCAATGACAACTTATTTACTTGAGCAACTGCAAAGAACTCAAGGTACCCAAAATTGCCAACAAAGAACACCAACCCTCCCACCCTCAGGCATACGTATACTACATTCATGCCCTACATCCCGAGCTAAGCCTCTTGATACAATAGTCAAAAGTTAAGATATTCCCACAAGTATTTCAAGAAGTTATGAAGGTAAAATATATTTTGATCACTGTGGGAAAAATCCCTCCTAGAGAGGTTGATCCTCCTTTATCTAACCCCTAGAATATTCCATGTTATAGTAACATTATTAAATAAGCATAGTTGTGGACTAAAAAGAGTCCTAGTGGTGGACTAGTGGTAAATCAAGGGATCAACCTTTAGATTTTGAAACAAGAGCTAGAAGGAGTTATGTTGTACTCCCAATACTATGGGTGAGGGAATGAGCTATCCAAAAATAAGGTGATATCACCATATACCATCCCATATCTCTGCTTTTATTCAAGGTATATTGAAGGTCCAGACAGAGAGGAAACTTAAAAGCAACAAGATCTAGAATCAAAGGAGATTGTTAACAATGCATGTTCACTCTAATACACGCTTCCTCCATATAGTCTATGTTAGATGATAGGTCAGGGACATGGCCATTTAATTAATGGAAAGGTTTGCAATACACAAGTATGTTCTTCTATGAAAATACTGATGGTTCGTGCACTACCTTGTAGGACCTCACTCATGATAAATAAGAACAAGTGCCAGAAATAAAGGGGTTTTTAGTGAATAATTTTCTTGTGGAAAGTAAGCTTGAGGTTTGGAAGGATTTATATCCACCTTTAATAACATTGGATAAATAGATAGAAAATGTGAATCGGTTGTAGGACCTAACCAATGGATCACATCAAATAGGGCAAGAGTTGAGATGAGATATATTAGCAAGAACCAGAGTAGATTTGGTTAATATCTCCTTAAAATTTCTATCTGGTGAAAGTAGAAAAGGCTATCAGAATAACACCTTAGGTTTCTATAAGAAACATTGTGATCCATGTTACTTTTCAATTACTATTGAAAAGGGAATGATACACAATTGTCTAATAAGCCTGGGGGCTAAAGTACCGATAGTACCTTTTAGAGTATGTGAAGAGTTGGAACTGACTATAGAAAGGGTGACACCCAGATATATACAATTTAAAGGTAAAACTATTAAGGTTCTTGGAATTATTAGAATACTTGTAATGATGTTATGGGGTTTACTTTATTTATTTGTGGTACTAGATATCATGGTCGTGGATATTCCTCCATTATGTGGCATTTACCTCTCTGAAGCATCAGTTTGACCTTTTGGGTTTTGCCTTGAGGAGGAAGTTAATGGCATCCACATCCTTGGAGAAAAGAGTAGTGTCGAGGTCGTCGACCAAGATATTCACCCTTTTATAATTGAATATCATAGGTGACCATGCATTAGTTCTCCTATGACTGTATGTAATCATGCATAGATAGAGAAACTTTTTTAGAGGGTTTATCGATAGGATTCCAATCCAATGAGGCATTGGTTGGAGGGGGCATTTTTATTATTCAAGAAACATAAAAAAAATTGCAAATATCGAGGATCATTTTCATAATAAGGATATAGAGGGTGAGATAGAGGATTCGAGTCGTTTGAGGCATGAGAGTTTCGAGGCAAACTCCATATTTGTGACCTACCAATGGGAGAAGTATTTTTAAGAACAAGATCTTGCAAGAATTATGATTAATTCCCACGATATGAGATACAAAGGATAAAACCATTGTTACACTTAAGTAGGTGTAATCTATCTATCACATGGTGAAAGATTTAAGAAAAAGTACAAATTTAGAGCTATTTGGTTTGGACATTGCAGGTTCACAGGTTAGAAGCATATGAAATAGAGCTAGGCACAGGCATGCACACCATATTTCAATTACATAATCGACATTTAAATAAATATATGACTACAATTATTGTAATAAAATTGAGGTTGAGATGTGATAACCATGGCAAAGATGTATTGTAATATTTTTGATATAGTGATGGCTTGAATCATAATGAGGGTCTCTAAATCTATTGCCCAAATGGATACTAGAAATTCAAACCAGAAGCTCGATTAAAACACACCAAACAAAGCAGTCCAGCTTTAGTATTTTCTAAATCTAGCCAATATCTCTAAATAATTAATAGATGTCATCTTCACAACTCTATAAAGTGCAGAAAACTTGTTTGTGAGATAGTTTGAGGTATGATATGGTTCACGATTGGTTATTTAGAAGGTAAAGGAGAATTTGCTCAGATGAGGGAGGTTCAATTCATCCTTGCCAAATATTGTAAGTGGATATAAAGTAAATATGGATTGCCATCCTTGGTAATATACCTACCTTGGAAGTGGTCTCACGACTCGATGGATTATGCATATGGGACTTGCACCCGATGGAGTATGCATATCTATTTGTTGGTTGTGCATGGTTCCCTATTTTTGTGTAACTCCAATTTCCTTTGTCCCCTTTCCTTTTTCTTTGCTTCCCCAGCACATTAGTGTTGTTTCCTTAGTGTCCCTTGTAGTTGTTTTGTTTCCTCTCTCTTTTATGTTCTCCTTAGTTGTATAAATGTGGTCACTGCATTTTATTTCATCCCTAGCATCATCCAATCACCACCATTTCATGTGTATTAGGAGGTATTGTTTTCCTCGCTCTACAGACTATGTATATAATCCTCCTTTGTTTCCACTCAATTCCTACGTTGTTTTATCTTCTTGTTTTTTTTGCATCCCTATTTGACACTTTCTCTATTATATTACATCTTTAATTTCAAATTTTCATAATTTATTACCTCAAATTCTACTAGAATTATGGGAGGATAAAGCTCTAAGTTCTCCTTTTTGAGCAAAGTTCCCCGAGAGGCACCAAAATGTAGACCCAAAAGGGGCCACATACTTAGCATAATTATGAAGTTATGGCTAGAAAATAAAGGAGTGTTCATGATAGAGCAGAGTTCCACAGAAAGTATAAATTCTGCATTTGTCATCTAGCAGAATCTGAAGGAGCTAAAAAGATGATTTTAGGGTGAACCAATTCCTTGTTATAGAATCTGCAAGTTCTTATGCCTAAATAATACTAACAGACTATGAGGCAATAAAGCTTGGGAAAGAGAAGATACTCTAATGGCCAGCCAAGATAAGCTCTATGTTATTTTTTGCTAGTTGGTGATGCAAGGAAAGATCCATGGTTAGCACAATCAAATTTGGTTGAGCGGAATTCAGAGTTACGGAATATAGAAGGAGCAATGTTGGTACATGGGAAGTTTCCATGAAGGAAGTCGCAAGGCAGAATATAGGGTTGTGGATCCTAGAAAGTAGTGTTAATATCTTCCAAAAGGCCAAAGCAGAATAAGAGTTTTATAGTCAAACCGGTCAAACCCAACCTAGCGGAAATCAAAGTAGTGGAGTTTGCAAGAAGCCGTTGGTAGCCATAGATAAGCCAATTCCGTAGTCAGCATAGTCAAACCTTACTCGACGGAATTTGGAGTTGTGGATTCTTTGAAAGGTTGTGAGATATCTAAGACTTCATACTCCATAGTCAATATGGTTAGGCTAGGATTAGTGAAAAAAGAACCAATGGATTCTGAAGAGTACAAAAGATAGCAGAACCTAATAAAGGTAGAAAAAATATTTGAGAAGATGAAACGTCACCGGAATCAAGATCCAACTGCATTTTTAGTTGTAGATCAACAATGGAAGGTTTTTGCAAGAATGAAGAGTGGTCCAGATTGATCTGTAACCTCTCCAACTATGGAAGTCAGTTGAGGAGCCAAGCGTTTGTAGAGTGCAGAGATACAACATTAATGGAGTACAACTTAGTTCCCTTCTTGAAGATTCATGAGAGGCCACCACCTTAGCACTTTGTTGTTTTAATAGGGAAAGTCCTTGTAATGTTCCAGTATGTTAATCATTGTAAAATCTATATAAGGAGATCGAACCCCCATGTTTAAGGGTCAGCTCTGGAGTGTTTGCCTGATATATTACTATAATTGTTGAGAGATCAATAGAAGGAGCATTACTTGGATGTTTACCTCTAATTTTTCATCTTTATCAACTGTAAATTCATTCTGTGAATGCATTTCTATTACTACTTTATGGTTAGTCAATTTTGTTGATATTGGATTGCTAATTTGGAGCACCTTGGAATGGTTCATGCCTGAATAGATGTTGCATAAGACTTCTATTTCTATTAGTCTAAATGTTGATCTAATTTTTCTATTTGGATTATTAGCATTTTAGATGTTTGAAATAGTTTTCTGAGCATTTCCTTATTTTAATGGTGAAGATGTTGAGTTTTGATTGTTGTTAGTCTCAAGTGTGGCATTCTAGAAATGTGATTGATCAATGGATTCTTGCTATTTGTCAATGTTGTTAGCTCTATCCGGCCATCTAATTTCTCAATTGTTTTCTAACCCTTACCCTATTTCTATCCCTAAACTTACACTTTTAATTGAGCTTAATTGAGTCAACACCTAAAATAGTTGACAAGGAATACCAACCTACTCTGGAGGTTGGATTGAAGTATATCTCTGATCCATCCAATATCAGGGTTTGAGCTATGATTAGTGGGTATGCACCTCCCAAAATTCATAGATTCATAGTTATAGTTCAAGGTTCCCTTGATGTCAATTTAGACCCCAATAGTTATGGCATACCCGGTGGGACCTCAAAGATACATTACAGGTCTCTTTACCCACTTCTTTATTAAAATATCCTAGAGGAATCAAGATTTAGTGAATTTTATTGACCTCATTTTATGGAGAGAGTAAATTCACTTGGTGACTATGTTGGGGAGTGAAGTTAGATTTCATGACTGGTTGTCTTAAACGATTGTTATGAATAGATGTTGCTCCTTATTTTGAGTTTACAAGTTTGTAGCCCTAATGGCTAATCACCATTATCCCTCATGGTATGACTCTAGGCCTTTAGACATTCCATTTTTACATGAAATTCCCAAAATCACCCTTAAAAACTTGCCAAGCTATCAAGGGAAGGAAAATACTACAAAGGAGCATTGCCAGGACATAGCTTCCCTATCATCTATGCACAATATTGAGTTTGAGGATGTTATGTTAAGATTGTTATCCCTATATTTGAAAGGAAAGGTGTTGTAGTGGTACCATTCCTTAGAGTCTAGAAGTATCAGGAGATGGGAAGACCTGGCCAAGGCCCTTATAGATGAGTTTGATGACCCTGGAGATCCCTTCATACTCCTCACCCAATTTTCACTCATCAAGAAATCTATTCACAAAAAGCTCTCTAAATTCAACATTCACTTCAAAAGAATGTGGACTAGAATTCCTCAAGAATACCAACCCTCCCACCCTTAGGCATACCTATACTACATTCATGCCCTACATCCTGAGCTAAGCCTCTTGATACAACAATCAAAAGTTAAGATATTCCCACAAGTGTTTCAAGAAGCTATGAAGGTAGAAAATATGTTGATCACCGTGGGAAAAATCCCTCCTAGAGAGGTTGATCCTCCTTTCTCTAACCCCTAACATATTCCATATGGTTGTAAAATTATTAAAGAAGCACAATTGTGGATTGAAAAGGGTCCCAGTGGTAGACTAGTGGTAAATCAAGGGATCAACCCACAAATTTTGAAACAAGAGCTAGAAGGAGTTATGTCATACCCCCAACACTATGGGTGAGGGAATGAGCTACCCCTAGACAAGGTGATATCACCATATCCCATCCCATATCTCTGCTTCGATTCAAGGTATGTTGAAGGTCCAGCCAGGGAGAAAACTAAAAAGCAACAAGATCTAGAACCAGAGGAGATTGTTAACAATGCCTATCCACTTCGAGATGCACTTCCTCCACACAATCTATGGTAGATGATAGATCAGGGACATGGCCATTTAAGTAGTGAAAAGGTTTGTAGTATACAAGTATGTTCTTCGATGAACAATACCGATGGTTTGTGCACTACCTTTTAGGACCTCACTCATGATAAAGAAGAACAAGTGCCAAAAATAGAGGGGGTTTTAGTGAATAAATCTCTTGAGGAAAGGAAGCTTGAGGTCTAGAAGGATTTATATCTACCTTCAATAACATTGGATCAATGGATAGAAAAGGTGAATCAGTTGTAGGACCTAACCAATGGATCGCATCAAATAGAGCAAGAGTTGAGATGAGATCTGTTAGCAAGACCCAAAGTAGATTTGGCTAATCTCTCCTTAAAATTTCTATCTGGTGAAAGTAGAAAAGGCTATCAGAATAACACCTTAGGTTTTTGTAAGAAACAACGTGACCCATGCTACTTGTCAATTGTTGTTGAAAAGGGAATGATACATAATTATCTGATAAGCTCGGGGGCTGAAGTACCGATAGTACCTTTTAGAGTATGTGAAGAGTTGGAGCTGACTATAGAAAGGGTGGAACCCAAATATCTATAGTTTAGAGGTAAAACCATCAAGGTCCTTGGAATTATTAGAAGACTTGTAATGATGTTATGGGGTTTACTTGATTTATTTATGGTACTAGATATCATGGTCATGGATATTCCTCCGTTATGTGGCATTTACCTCTCTGAAGCATCAGTTTGACCTTTTGGGTTTTGCCTTGAGGAGGAAGTTAATGGCATCTGCATCCTTGGAGAAAAGAGTAGTGTCGAGGTCGCCGACCAAGATATTCACCCTTTTATAATTGAATATTATAGGTGACCACGCATTAGTTCTCCTATGATTGTACGTAATCATACGAGAGATAGAGAACCTTTTTTAGGAGGGTTTATCGATAGGCTTCCAATCCAATGAGGCATTGGTTGGAGGGACCCTTTTTATTATTCAAGAAACATTAAAAAAAAATTGCAAAGATCAAGGATCATTTTCATAACAAGGAAATAGAGGGAGAGATAGAGGATTCGAGATTGTTTGAGGTATGAGAGTTTTGAGGGAAACCCCATATTCGTGACTTACCAATGGGAGAAGTATTTTGAAGAACAAGAGCTTGCAAGAATGAAGATTAATTCCCACGACATGAGATACAAAGGATTAGGCCATTATTACACTCAAGTAGGTGTAATCTATCTATCACATGGTGAAATATTTAAGGAAAAGTACAAATTTAGAGCCATTTGGTTCGAACATTGTAGGTTCATAGGTTAGAAGCATATGAAATATTTAGAGCCAGGCAAGCATGTGCACCACATTTTGTGTACATAATCGACATTTAAATAAATGGTTGACTACAACTATTATAATAAAATAGAGGTTGAGAGGTGACAACCATGGCAAAGATGTATCATAATATTTTTGGTATAGTGATGGCTTGAATCATAATGAGGGCCTCTGACTCTATTGCCCAAATGGATACTAGATAGTCAAACTAAAAGCTCAATTAAAATGCACCAAATAAAGCAGTCCAACTTTAGTACTTTCTAAATCTAGCCAATATCTCTGCATAATTAGTAGACATCATATTCATAGCTCTATAAAAGGTATAAAACTTGTTTGTGAGATAGTTTGAGGTATGATATGGGTCACGATTGGTTATTTTCAGAAGGCAAAGGAGAGGTTGCTCAGATGAGGGAGGTTCAGTTCATCCTCACCAAACATCGTAAGTGGATAAAAAGTAGAGATGGATTGCCATGCTTGGTAATCTACCTACCTTGGAAGTGGTCTCGCACCTCGATGGATTATGCATATGGGACTTGCACCCCGATGGAGTATGCATATCTATTTTTTGGTGGTGCATGGTTCCCTATTTTTGTGTAACTCCAATTCCCTTTGTCCCTTTTCCTTTTTCTTTGCTTCCCTAACACACTAGTGTTGTTTCCTCTGTGTCCCTTGTAGTTTTTTTGTTTCCTCTCCCTTTTGTGTTCTCCTTAGTTGTATAGAGGTGGTCGTTGCATTTTGTTTCATCCCTAGCATCGTCCAATCACCACCATTTCATGTGTATTAGGAGGTATTGTTTTCCTTGCTCTATAGACTATGTATATAATCCTCCTCTATTTTCACTCAGTTCTTGTGTTGTTTTATCTTCTTATTTTTTCCACATCCCTGTTTGAAGCTTTCTCTATTAGATTGCATCTTTAATTTTAAATTTTCATGGTTTCTTACCTCAAATTCTACTAGAATTTTGAGAGGATAAGGCTCTGAGTTCCCCTTTGCAAGAGAAAGTTCCCCGAGAGGTGCCAAAATGTAGACCCAAAAGGGGCCACATACTTAGCAGAATTATGAAGTTATAGCTAGAAAAGAAAGGAGTGTTCATGATAGAGCAGAGTTCCATAGAAAGTATAAATTTTGTATTTGTTGTCTAGCAGAATCTAAAGGAGCTAAAAATATGATTTCAGGGTGAACCAATTCCTGGTTATAGAATCTGTAAGTTCTTATGCCTAAATAATGCTAACAAACTATGAGGTAATAGAGCTTGGGAAAGAGAAGATACTCTAATGGCCAGCCAAGATAAGCTCTGTGTTATTTTCTACTAGTCGGTAATGCAATGAAAGATCCATGATCAACGCAATTAAATTTGGTTGAACAGAATTCAGGGTTACAGAATACAGAAGAAGCAATGTAACGAATCTTAATTTTGTCCACTATTTTTTTTTTATACATATACACTCATTTTCCACCCATTGATAAGTCACCACTATAATAATGAATAAAGACATAGTTATCCCATTAGAGAAGGTAATCCAATTTGCAATAGATTGAACATATAGAAGCACCCACTTCTATAGTTCGTTTAAAGCCAAATGCGAGTAGGAACACCCATTCCCACCTTACCATCTCACCATCCCATACTGGTAGACGGATGAAATCATTTAAAGGCTTTAAATTCCCCTTAAGTTATTGCTATATAACAAGGGACATCTTATGGTTTTATCAACCAGATAGGATAGGGATCCTCACCCAAGGATTACCCTTCCCAATTCTCCATACTACCAATGAGGTTAGTATTTTAGGATAATTACTCATCTATTGCATCTATGACTACTAGCATGTTTCATGGGATTATATGCTTTAATCATTATTATAAGAATTACTCATCTTTGAGGTGTTGACAAGTTTATTAGTAGTAGTTCTAGTTTGTGAGTTTTTGAGACCATGATGAGCCCTTTGTAGTTGGGTTGTTCATGAATTAATCATTTCTTACTATAATCCGTATGTTCAATTCTCAAGCATACATTCTTATATCTTAAAGGAAGTAAATACATAACAAGTAGAGAACATTTTTGATGCAATAAAGCTTTCAATTGGCATTCCTTTCAAAACCTTACATCATCTACATCTAAGGATATATGATACATCAATTACAATGCTTCCATACTATCCAACATTGCTATCTTATGGAAGTACTTTCATAAATAAAACTTCCTTCCTAGTTTACAAAACAGGAGTAAAAATACATGTAGCTTTACATCATTGGCTTATATTTTCAGCCTTTTTAAAATACATTAATAAATAATATAATCAAATGCATATCAAGTCTTCAATAGTAGCTTCTTGAATCTTCTCTAGAATCCTTGCATCTTCATGAGGTGAGAGATGAGTGGTAAGGGATCAAGACAACTCGAGTGCAGAAAATACCAATGCATCACAAGCAAGTCATGCTTATACAATTACACATTACATAAATGCCAAAGTATGCTACGTTCAATGCAATCACCCAATATGCAATGATAATTAATTCTTTTCCACATACATCACAATAAGGATCAATTCGAAATTTCATCATCATTCGTTTGGATTATCTCCAAACATAGAGAGAGTCCCATACCTCTCCCCAAGGAATGGACACCAATCCATCCTTTCAACAATAGATGATTTTTTTTTTTCCAACTTCTAGATTTCCATTATCAGTTACAATTCTTATTATAGCACATGCAAAATATATTTTATCACTTGATTCTAAGTTTAGCATACAAATTCATATAAACTCCCTAATAAAAGTATCCAATCTTGTCTAATTTAACACTATAACACTAATCAACTTCTACAATATTATTTGGTTATGGGAAGATCATTCAAAAAAAGTCAAGTTAATATATTCAGAAAGAAATACATAACTTACTTTTATTATTATTATTAGAGTAAATACTTCTTACACATACATACCCGTCGCCCACCGCGGAGATTGAACCTGGATGACTTACTTTAATTTACCCACTACCAACTTATAATATTAATGTTTCATATAAAACATTCTAAGAGTCACTAACTCACTTTAGGTATATAAAAACCCCTCAAACCTCCACTTCAACATAGATTATTACCTATGGTTAAACTTTTATATTAGAACAACCCAATGCATCCGCACTGCAATAGTTTTAACCTATAGCCCATTAAAGATAATATTTAGCTAGGCAATGACTGTTATCGAAGCATGTCCTGATGGACTTTTGGAAGAGCACACGTAGATTTCTTATAGTATCACACGTGTTTGCAGTAAGAGGATCACTGTGGATAAAAATGCAGCGCTGGCAGTGTGAGTATCACTAGCACCAAGCGACTTCCGCTTCAAGACGAGGTCAAATGACTGTATTTCACACCCTTAAATACTTTAGAGACCAGTCAAGAATGGTTCTTCCACCGACGCTAAAATGAGAATTAGAAACGAGGAATGTTGTTGGTTATATTATGATCTGGCCGGCAGCGACACAGGAGTTGATTCAAAGGTATAGAGGGTTGCACATTATAGGGGTTTCAGTAATGACTTGTCTGTGATTCGGAGCTCAGATGCACCCGCAAAATGACAACACCCACATACAATACCCTGAGCTATGTTCTGATGCAGCTAGTGAGGAGTAAGAAAAATTATAACTATCGGTTTCTATACAAAGGTGACTCCACAAAATGGCTTGAGGCGACGGGGATGATTGCATAGAAACTGTGACCATCCTACTGACTTAGACTGAGCCTACAGTAAGGACAATCACCGAAGACTCGACTGTGCCTCGAAACCCATTGATAAATCAGAGCATAAAAGTATAAATTTCCATATATAATTTGGAATAAATTCATGAACTGGCATATATAATAAATTCCAAACTAAATTTCCTAACAAACATTCACTTTATAGAGACAAAACTAAAGAGCAAAATTATAGCATTTAAATTTTTGATCTTCATATTTTCACTAAACAATCAAGTTGAATTTCATATTTTCAAATAGACAATCACCATTTGAGATTAGCATAAGTCATTCTCCTAAAATTTCAGAATTCTTTCGTTATCCATAAGTACTATATAACAAAAAGTAAATGCTACATGCCGTCTAAGACAATTCCTTGAAAGACTAACTAATTATATAATTTCAGTATTGGAATGTAACTCTCCCAATCTTAGTTTTCCAATACAATGTGACTAACCCGAAATGCTTCTATACTTGTTTTGTAATATTCACCAAACCAAACCCACTAGTCAGGTTGTCGAATTGCCTTTTTGCATCACGACGACACCTATCACGATTTTCGATGGTCATTTACAATGGGATTTGAGCCAAATATAACCACTGCAACATCTTGCGTTTCTGCACGAAATCGAGTAATAATCAAACCCCCAAGGCTATAGGGATTAGATTTCTACAGGGTGACCACTGTTATTCGAGCAATATCCACAGTTAATATGGGAAGCACATGCTAACAGAATGTGGTATCACCTGCAATGGCACTATGGAATACACTGTTGTTATTTAGATGACAGTGTTGGACAAGGTAAGCATTATTTATAACCGGAGACTGTTGTTTCGAGCAGGGGCAACCGGTTGTGTCATCGTCTCATGGATGTTTTTGATCACATTCAGAGATGACTCTTTCTACAACGAATAGGGGAAATGAAACCTATTATAATACGATCTGGTCAATATCTTGATAGAGAGAGTAAAGAGGCCCAATCTGCAATCTGGTTAAATTCTTCTCACGACATGATCGCAGTCGATATCACAAACCACTTATAAGGTGAACAAGTTCTCACATGAAGTTTAAAAGACTCATTAAGTCTTTCAACATCGATTATAATATTATGGCAAGGCGTCAAAAACTAATATTTTGTTTCGGTGTTGACATATGGCATGATAGCTATGACAGACACAACTTCGGGCTTCTACCTACTACCAAGACGTAAGTGAAGTTCGTACTATTCGACAGATAACATGGAAGCCGAGTTAAAATCTTTTCAAGAAACCCATGTTAAGATCCAAACCTTAAGTGATTTGGAAAGACAGAATAGATTGGAGTAGGGGAGATGTCGATGGGCGGGAAGTCGTCTGCGGGGGAGCTCGGGAGCGGCTATGGTTCGATCCTTGGGCGCAGCGGAGCAGTCGGAGGGCACCAGGAGTCCGGAGGTACGGAAGCGTCCGTACCCATTGAAGAAGACCGGGCTGACGACGGTGTCAGTCAGGGTAAGGACCCACCAGACAAAGGGGGTGGTGGGGCTCAAAAGTCTTATGCTCAGGCAGCGGCCTCAAAAACCCTAAACGGTTTTTCTACCAAAGAGTTGTTTCCGGTTGGGGATGAGCTGGACATCCCGGTGGAAGTCCTTTCAAGCTTCATGGAGTTTGAGAAATTTACCCTCATAGGCAAATTCATTGGCGGCCGTCCCGACATGGAAACCATCCGAAAGTGGGCAGCAAGCAAATGGAGGACTTCTGGTCATATGGAGCTGGCGGCCCTATCCCGGGGTTTTTTTGCCATTAGACTGAACAATAAGGAGGATTACTGTAAAATTCTGGTTGGCGGGCCATGGTTTCTGGGCCGCAGAAGTTTATTCCTTAGGAAGTGGGGCATGGATTTCAATCCTGACACCCAGAACATCAACATCGCCCCAATATGGGTTAGGCTCCCGAGTCTTCCCCTCTTTGGTTGGCATGAAAATGTTATAAGGGGTATTGCGCGCTCCATTGGGGAGTTGGTCACCATTGACCCTCCCACCCGAGCTCGAACAAGGTTCGTCCAAGCCCGTTTTTGCGTTCTGGCGGATTTGGAGGCGGAACTCCCAACTTCCATCACTCTTCGGTCTGGAGGTACCATTCTTCATAAACAAGCTATTGTCTATGAAAATAGACCAGCTTTCTGCCCCCAGTGTCGGTCCCAAGGGCACCTCCAGTCCCATTGTCCTCTTCAAAAATCGGGTAAGCAGAAGCGTGAAAACTGTAACCCCCTGGAGCATGGTGAAGGTCAGGTGAAGCAGTCAAATCTTCCAAACGCGAAGGGCCTTGAATCTCCAGGCCCCTCCAGAGACTGCGTCGAACTCTCTCAGCCTGAAGAGAATCCCACTCTCCAATCGGACCCTGAGCAATTTGAAGCTGACAACCAACAAGGAGCAGACTCCCACTTGGAAAGTGAATCGCAGGAAGAGAAGGAACGGACCCCATCCCAAAATATGACTCAGGTTGTTTCTCTGCTCCAAGATATGGGTCATCCCGATTTCAGCCAGTCGCAGACACTGCTAGAAGATTACCTCCTAGGAAGGAGGGGTGAACAGTCCGGTCACATTAGCCCCCGAAACACGAGGAGCCGAAAGCAAAGTGTGGATTTTGGTAGTGAGAGGAAGCAGGGCCGTCCTCCTAACAAAGACAGGCGAGACAAAGAGACAGCAACAGACGTTGCAAATGGAACCCAGCGTTTGCTGGTTCTGGATGACTGTGACGCTCAGACGGACGAAGCGCATGCATCAAAACCTCCCCCTCAACAAGGAAGGGGAGGCAAGAAAAACCTCAAACTGTCCAGATGAAAGTCCTCTCATGGAATGTGAGAGGACTAAACGGTGCAACCAAACGAAGGTTAGTGGCTGATCTCCGTAGGAGGACTAACCCTTCCATCCTTATTTTGCAAGAGACCAAGATCGATGCTATCTCCTCTGATAAAGTTGCGAAGGCCATTTGGGCCAAGGCAAATTGTCTATCCAGCCCTACAGTGGGAACAGCGGGAGGACTCATGGTTCTGTGGGACCCATCGAGGTTTGAGGGCAGCCTGCTGTCAACTTCCAACAGAATCATCAATGTGCTGTTCCAGTCCAAAACCACCAATTTTTCCTGGATTTTGTCCAACGTTTATGCTTCAAATTCTGCCACAGAGAGAGCAGAAATGTGGAAAGCTATCTCTCAGATGAGGGAGAATTTTAGTAATTTTCCTTGGGTCTTAGGGGGTGACTTCAATTGTCCCCTTCATCCTTCAAAAAAAAAAGGAGGGTCCGACCACTCCAGCCGCAGCTTGGAGGACTTCAGAGATTTTGTCTCTACTAATGGCCTGCTTGACATCGAACTCAAAGGGGCTTCCTTCACATGGAGTAACAGAAGGATTGGGAGCGGTTTGATTCAAGTCAAGCTCGATAGATTTTTCATTTCCCAAGAAGCCATTCCCATCCTTGGCGGGGCTATCCTTTCGGCACTTCCAAGGATTGGGTCTGACCATAACCCTATTTTCTTGGAGGTGGACGATGGGCCTATTTTTAAGACCCCCTTCAGATTCGAATCCATGTGGATTTCTCACAAGGACTTCAAAGGATTGGTTTCAGCGTGGTGGCAATTGAAGGTGGAAGGAAGCGCTCCTAAGAGGGTGGCTTTAAAGCTCAAAATGGTCAAAGAAAAGCTGAAGGTTTGGAATAAAGAGGTTTTCGACAACATTTTTGAGTCCAAAAAATCCATCTCGGAGAACCTGAAGGTTTTGGAGGAAAGGATGGAACTCGAAGGTTACACTGAGGGTCTCAGGGAGGAAGAGCGGAGCCTTTTGGTGGACTTTCATTCTATTCTCGCTAGGGAGGAAATCTTCTGGCGCCAGAAATCTCGTGACCTTTGGTTGAAGAATGGAGACTCCAACACGAGGTTTTTCCATGCGTCTACTATGAGGCATAGAGGGGTCAACAAGATCAGAGAAGTGGCTTGTAAGGATGGGCGCATTACCAGGGAGATAGAGGAAATCAGGAGCGAAGCGGTTGACTTTTTTCAGGATTTGCTTGGCACTCCTCCGGACAGCAACTTTCAGGTCCAGAAATCTTTGCTTGCCAATTTTTCGACTAAAGTTCCCCATGAGGTAAGCATTAAGCTTTTGGAACCTTTTTCCTCGTCCGAGATTAAGGAAGCATTGTTCTCCATGCAACCAGATAAGGCCCCTGGCCTCGATGGTTTCCCCCCGATTCTTCCAAGTCATGTGGGAGGTCGTGGGTCCGGATGTGTGCGATGCTATTCGGGTTATTCAAGCTTCCAGATCCATCCACCCGAAACTCAATTCCACCTTTCTTGCCCTCATTCCTAAGTCTCCTGCCTGCAAAAGTTTCTCTGACTATCGGCCCATCAGCCTGTGCAATGTTTTTTACAAGATTCTCACCAAGTCTATAGCCAATAGACTCAAAACCGTCCTCCCCCTCCTGATTGATCCTTGTCAGGGAAGCACTGTTAAAGGCAGAAACATTCTTGATGGTGTCATCACTGTCCATGAGACCCTTCACTCCGCTTACCGCTCCAAGAATGCTGCTCTTTTTCTTAAGCTCGACATGAACAAAGCCTTTGACCGGGTTGATCAAAAATTTTTGTGTGCAGTCCTCCTCAAGTTCGGCTTTCATCCCCACTTGATTGACCTTGTCTACAGTTGTATATCCACTCCCTTTTTTTTTGTTCTGGTCAACGGGTCCCCAATTGGGTATTTCCAAAGCGCCAGAGGCCTCAGACAGGGCGATCCTTTGTCTCCCATCCTTTTCATTCTTCTGGCGGAGGTTCTGAGTTGGTCCATGAAAGAGGCTCTTCGTCAGAACAAGATTTTTGGCATTTTGCCGACTTCTAGAGTTGATCCTGTCACTCATCAGCAATTTGTGGATGACACCCTCATCTCCACTGGGGCATCCGTTGCCCAAGCCAAATCGCTCAAGCGGATCCTGTCCCGTTATGAGCAAGCTGCAGGGCAAAAGGTCAATTACATCAAGAGCAAAATCTACTTTATTAACACTCCCCTGCGTAGGCAACTTCGGATTGCTAGAATTCTTGAATGCACTATTGATTCCCTGCCTACGTCCTATCTGGGGTTGCCTCTATCTTATAGTGGGCGGGCCAGTGGAGATATGTGGAACATGATTCTTGAGCGCCTTCACAGGAAACTCGGCACTTGGAAGGGCAAACTCCTGTCGCAAGCCGGGAAAGCCACCCTTACCAAAGCTTGTCTTCAGGGGATCCCGACCTACTTTATGTCGGTGTTCATGCTTTCGGTTGCAGTTCACTCCAAAATCGAGAAGATTCAGAGGACCTTTCTATGGTCTGGCAACGAAGAGAAATCTAGACTCCCCCTTGTTGCCTGGGACAAGGTGTGCTCGAGGATAGACCAAGGCGGCTTGGGGTTGAGAAGATCAAGACTTATGAATTTGGCTCTGATCGCGAAGCACGCTTGGAGGATTCTATCTAGCGACCCGGTGGAGTGGGTTAAGCTGGTTAAAAAGAAGTATCTTGGCCCCAATTCCTTCTTGGATGTTGAGACCTCCTCCGTGGCGTCGAATTTTTGGAAATCTGTGCTCCAAACCCGACATTTGATCAGCCTGGGAGCCCGCTGGATTTTGGGTGATGGCAACCTCATTTTCTTTTGGAAGGACAGGTGGGCGTCTGAAGAAGCCCTTGGGTCGAGGGCGGACCTTGCTGGGCTGAGAGGGTTAACTGACCCAAACTCCCAACTCAGGGTGGCGGATTTCATAGACCGGAGCACCCATTTTCCTCAGTGGAAGCTTCCAGTTGTGGAGGGGTTTAATAATGAGGTTACCTTTCTTGCAAACATCCTCCAGTCGGTTTTAATTCCTTCTGCTAGGAGGAATGATAGAATCATCTGGAGTGGTACGGAGGATGGGCTTTTTTTTGTTAAATCAGCTTATGAGTTTCTTACCACCAAGACTACTCTGGACTACAGGTGGAATACTGTTTGGAGGAAAGGGGTCGTCCCTAAAATCAACTTCTTTGCATGGATTGCTTTCCACAACAAAGCCTTAACTATTGACAACCTTCACAAGAGAGGTTTTGCCTTCCCCAACAGGTGTTACTTGTGTCTAGCAGATTGTGAGACGAGGGATCATTTATTCCTGCATTGCCCGTTTTCCCACTCTGTTCTTAGCATTGTCCTATCCTCCTTCCAAATCCTTTGGTGCTCTCCCCGTTCCCTCAGAGATGCTTTCCACCAATGGCCTAATCCTTTCAAGAATCCTAAACTCCGCTTCCTCCTCGAGGCCTCCTTCCATCATTCAATTTGGCAAATTTGGTTAGAGAGGAATGCCAGAATCTTTGGCAGAGCTCCTAGAGGGCCTCCTTCTGTTGCTCAAAGGGCGTTATCCTACGCCATCGAGAATTCTATTGTTGTTCCCAGTCCCCGTCCCCACCTTTCGAGCGAAGAAGCGATTCTCAAAATGATGAATCTCTGGCCGTTTCTGGATGTTGTTAAAGGGCCCTGTCGAAGGAGTGTTATTTGGACCAAGCCCCCCGTGGGGTGGATTAAATTAAACTTTGATGGAGCGGCTAAGGGTAATCCTGGGCCCGCTGGTGCTGGGGGTGTTGTTAGAGATCATGATGGGAATCTTGTGATGGCCTACTGTGAAGATTTGGGCTCCCAGACGAATCACTATGCCGAAGCCCGAGGCGCTCTGAAAGGTATTCGGATCCTCTCTGAGGATCCTCGGCCTCTAATTATTGAAGGTGACTCGCTCAACATCGTGAATTACCTCCTTGGCACCAAAAATCCATCTTGGAAAGTCTACAACATCATCCTCGAGGCAAGAACGCTTCTCTCCCATCGTGGTAGGTGGAAAGCAAATCATATCTTGAGAGAAGGCAATCGCGTGGCTGACCACATGGCCAACAAAGGGCTCGCGACCACGTGTCCGGTCGTGTGGCGGTCTCGCTTCCCATCCGAGGTGGAAAGGTTGGCCAGAGCGGACATCCCTTCATGAGGTTTTCCTCGCGCAGTTTTTGGAAAGCCCCTTCCGACGAGTATCGGGGTGGCGTGGCAATTTTGTCTACTCCCTTGGGCGAGTGTGGGTGCAAGTGTCTTGTGAAGCGCACCCCTGTTTCCAAAGCTATTTGTTTTTCAAGTCTCCAGGACGCACCAGATTTGGTGCCTTGTAGGCTCTCAACACTTTTTTCTCCACCAAGGCGGTCTACCTGTTTTGTCCGATCCTGGCATTGGTTCGTGGTTGGCATTTCAAAGTACCCCTTTCCAACGATGCCCATGCGTGTGTGGATTATTGGCGGTGTGCGGGAATGTTTGGGCTTGGATCTTGCCAAATCCTTGCCTTGGATTTGGCACGCTCCTTCCAATCCGTCCCGTGCATGCAAGGCTGATGATTTTACGACTAAAGGGGTGGCGAGACCTCGTGGCATTTTTAGACAAAGGAGAGGCGAGATCGGGATCTGCGTGGCACCCTTCCTTTTTGGCCTTGGCTTGCGGCGTTGGATCCGGGTCGACTGTGGGAGGTGGCTCACGGTCAGATTTATCCTCCCCCATCCCGTTTTATATTTACGTCTGTTTGCTTCAATCTCTGTTGTTGGAGTTTTTTGTAGGTGGTTAACCATGGCTGGCCCCTTCATCGAGCCATCTACCCTGTCCCTTAGTGATGAGGCGCGCATGTTCATGAAAGCAAAGAAGCTGTTGCCCTTCCTGGAAAAATTTGCTGGCCCTGACCAGGAGATTTCGCAGAGCTTCGTTGACACTTGGACCCAGGGTGATGTGGTCGTGAAAGGTATTAATATCCGTGTTTCGGCTGCGGTCTTGGCGGAGATCACTGGTTTGTCGGCCCATGGGCGGGTCATCAGGAGAGATAACCACAATTGGGCTGAGGAGCTGGAGCAGCTCCCTGATAAAGGGAAAAATCTTGGATGGGATAGGTCGTGCCTCCTCCGGTCTGCCCTCCCTGAGCCTTATAGATCCGCCATGATTCCTATCATGCAATATATTACATGTGATGATCCCGACAAGACTCTTCGAAGCTTTCACATTAGCTTCTATAACCACCTCCGCGATGCCAAACAAGTGAGTTTTCCAGATTACCTCATGCACTCCCTTGGCCTTGCCATTGAAAAGAGTCGAAAAGCGAATTCCCCTCCCATCCATCAAGGCCTCATGGCAATCATTTACAGGCATGCTCTGGCCAAGCGCCCTCCTCCTCAGGTTGTCAACCCGTTGAATTCCCAAGCCCCCTGTGTGTCCTCTCCTGCCTCCAGCCCCTCCAGAAATAGCCCTCCTAGCGCTGACGGGCCCTCTCCCTACAGCCGCTCCGCTCGTTCTCGGCCAAAATGCAGCATTGGCGGCAAATCGTTCATTCCTGTCAGATCTTCCCAGCGTCTGCGGAAAGCCATAAAGGTTGAGAAGGATGTCCGTCCGCAGCACATCCCGTCGGATACAGAGAGCGATAGGGAGAGTCGTGGCAATTCTCTCCTGGACCTGGCTGCTTCCATTCTTACTACTGTTAATTCCATGATTACAATCCTGAAGCAGAACCAGAAGCGCCAAAATTCGGAAGGACAGGAGGATCGTGATTAGTTGTCCATGGTGTCTTGTCTGTTTTGCTTTCCTTGTTCCATTTCTTCGGCCTCTACTTGGTGTTCCTCTCGGGTTTGTCCTGTTTCTTTTTTCTTTGGGTTTCCAGGCCTAAAAGCCCTTTTTGAAGTCTCCAAGTCTTTAGCATTAGGATGGCTTTACTTGCAATTAGGCTTATTGTTACAGCCAAGAGGTATGATGCATCATTAGAAATTTGGCTAATTTTGTACATAAGGTTTTGGGATCCTCTATAAAAACCCACTGTTAATATATTAAAATAATTACCAAAAAAAAAAGATCCAAACCTTAAGCTAACATTAAATTTGAACAACATCGGAGGTTTGCACAAACTACAATCCCTTTATGCCAAACATTTAATAAAGGAACCATTTCACAAACACCTATAAGAAAAGAGAAATTCCATGCCCGCATACGGATATTTTCAGATAATGAGGATAGAGCTTTATTATTCTAGCATGATTTCATCTAATCAAACACCATGGTTTGGAAAAGAACAAACAAGCAATCTCCAGGTTGTTTAATATAAATAATAGATTTCTCAGACCATCTTACTTTCATGAAAGATAGGGGGTATGAAATAATCAAGCAAGTGACAAGGTAGGGAAACTTCCACACCTGATACTTGTGCAATGCCACTAAAGGTCCTTCTCTTATTTCCCCAATATTCACCCAGCTTAGCATGCCCTCAATTCTCAGTTCTCATGTTAATTTATAGGCCCATCTTCTCTAGGTAGTAAGGATGCTTCTAATTATTTTATTATTTTTCAGCTTTTCATTCACATGCAAGTTTCTTACAACATATATATTATTTTATTGCACTTGAGATTTCCTAGGGATATGGTGTGTGCAGGTTTCTTGTCCATTGTTCCTTACCCAAGGGTACTAACACTATTAAGAGTATGGGAAACATCTATTTGGAACTGTTAGAGATAAGGGAAGAATCTCATCTCCTAGAACACTCATCCCAAAAACTGCCATGTGTAAGGAAAATGCAATATTTAATTTATAGAGTGGTCTTTTCATAATTTGACCCAATAAAATTTTGACAAGCTCATAAAAGACAATCCACCTGATTTATTTTCAAAAATAAGGTTAATCAAATTAAATAATTGAGCTCTAAACAAATAATCTCTACTCTAGAGAATACTTTAAATTATATGCATAAAACATATATTTCAAAATATTGAAATATCAATCACCAATAAATATGCATTTCTAAGGTGGGGTTCCTTTATGCAATTTTAATTATGCAACCCTTTTAAATTCATATTAATGGCATGCAAGCACTCCATGAATGTGCTCAACATCTCCCATCACTATTTTTCCTTTGATTGAGCGGGAATTTTCAGAGTTAAACTCAAGTACACCGCTCTCAGGGAGGTAACTGGTGATGGTTGAGATGAGAGCCTTACCTGATGAGTTGTCTATGTCATCATTTCCCTTCTCATATCTCATGGTCAATCTTTCCCACTTAAGAGAATACTTGTTCCTGCACATCAATCAATGCATGCAACATCATTTTCTCTTAATAAAAACCATTATAATGCAATTACATCAAGCATCAAAACCAGCTATCAAAATACAAATAGCATCTTAACAAGGTTCTTCCAAGGTGGGTCATGACAAGCAATGTTGGTACATGGGAATTTTCCATGATGAAAGTTGTAAGGTGGAATACAGGATTGCAGATCCTAGAAAGTGGTGTTAATATCTTCTAAAAGGTCAAAGCAGAATAAGAGTTCTGCAGTCAAACCGATCAAATCCAACCTAGCATAAATCAAAGTAGTGAAGATCGTAAGAGGCTGTTGGCAGCCACAAATAAGTCAATTCTGTAGTCAGCATAATCAAACCTTACTTAATAGAATTTAAAGTTGTAGATTATTTGAAAGGTTGCAAGATATCTAAGACTTCATACTTCACAGTCAATATGGTTAGGATAGGATTAGCATAAAATGAACCAGTGGATTCTTAGGAGTACAAAAGACAGCAAAACCTGATAAAGGTAGCGAAAATATTTGAGAAGATGAAATATCACTAGAATCAAGATCCAACTGCATTTTTAGTTGTAGATCGACAACAAAAGGTTTTTACAAGAATGAAAAGTGGTCCAGACTTATCTGTAACCTATCCAACTGTGGAAGTCAGTTGAGGAGTCGAGCATTTGCAGAGTGCAGAGATACAACATTAGTTGAGTACAACTTTGTTCCCTTCTTGAAGATTCATGAGACTGCCACCTTAGCACTTTATTATTTTAATAGGAAAAGTCCTTGTAATGTTCCAGTATGTTAATCATTGTAAAATATATATAAGAAGATCGAACCCCCATTTTTAAGGGTCGGCTCTAGAGTGTTTGCCTGATATATTATTGTAATTGCTGAGAGAGCAATAGGAGCATTACTTGGATGTTTAGTCAATTCTGTTGATTTTGGATTGCTAAATTGGAGTGCCTTGGAATGGTTCATGCCTAAATAGATGCTACAGAAGACTTCTATTTCTATTAGTCTAAATTTTGATCTAATTATGTTATTTATATTAGTAGAATTTTAGATATTTGAAATAGTTTTCTAAGCATTTCCTTATTTTAATGGTGAAGATGTTAAATTTTGATTGTTGTTAGTCTCAAGTGTGGCATTCTGAAAATGCGATTGATTAGTGGATTCTTGTTATTTGTTAAAGTTGTTAGCTCTATCTAGCCATATAATTTCTCAATTGTTTCTAACCCTTACTCTATTTCTATCCCTAAACTTACACTTTTAATTGAGCTTAATTTATTCAACACTTAAAATAGTTGACAAGGAATACCAGCCTACTCTAGAGGTTGGATTGACGTATATCTCAGATCCATCCAATGTCGAGGTTTTAGTTGTGATTAGAAGGTATGTGCATCTTAGAAGTCATATATTTATAATTACAGCTCAATATTCCCTTGATGTCAATCAAACCCCAACAATACCATCTTAGGTCATGTTCCTAGGGCATGTCACCTCCATGTACTATTTCTCTTTCATGTATCTTAAAGTCTCTTTCATGTATGGTCACATATATAGAGAGGACTAGTTTCTTCCATATATCAATAAATATATTGAAAGGATGGGTATATAAAAAGGTATTTGTATATAGGGAGGCCACCTAAGGTATATTGATCAGATAGGTATATAGAAAGGAGATATAAGAGAACAAAATACTTTCTTCTTCTTCTTCTTCTTAATCAACTTCATAAATTAATCAAATCATCATTATAAAACCTTACTATATGGTTGAACATCCTTATAACACCTATAGTAGGGTATGCATAGGGTCCTCCTATGTTCTCCTTTTAGAAATTACTATGAAGAAGATAATATATTTTTCAACCCTAATTCTAAGGGGGATAAGGATAACAATCCCTTAGAGAGATATTTTAGATAGAATATTTTTTATTCCATTGACCATCTAAGGGACTTTATAAGAGAAAATATATGTCTTAATGTATGCCATTAGAGATGATAATGATAGTAACCAAAATATTTTCATAGGAGAGGATGTTTTAAATCACCCTCATCAATCCCATTCAAATTCTATGCCCTCTATCACATTGAATAAAAATAATAACCAATGGAATAACCAATTAAAAATAGATGTTAATGAAGGAGGAAGTAGGTGACCTCCCACTCTGGGCAGGAGGTCATATTTTAAAATTCCTAGTCCCTCCATGGCTCCTTATGTATATTTTTGGGTGGATCTCCTATTTTTCTAGGCCTATCAGGCCTTTTCAATCTTAGCTTGGTGCCTAGAGTGCTATTCCAGGACCTTCTCTGTGTTTTCCTAGGTTGTTTTAGGAAGGTTTTTTCTTGGTGTTCCTGCTTTGTAGTGCTACCTGGACAAATAATATTGGGTTTTATTTGGCATGGGTTGTTTCGGGGGATTCATTTCTTATTTAATTTAGGAAGTAGACCAACGATGCTCTCCCCTAAAATTTTTCTTTTGGCCTTGGGAGGGGGCCATGCACTTTCTGGTTCACAAGGGTGACTCTGTTCTTTCTTGAGCCTGGCTTAATTTTAGAGTGGGTTTATGTTCTCCCGTTCTACTATTGCCTTAAGGGTATTTCTATATATTTCTTTTTGGTCTTTAGGAGGAGACCATGTTTTTATTGCCCATAAGTGAGAGGTAATGATGGTTGGCTCTGATTCAAGATTTTAGTGGCAGTTTTGGTTTAAGGGTTTCTTGATGGTTCCCTTATCTCCTTTCTTCTAATCATGTTGCAGAAGGGTTATGTTGTTTTCTTCTTATTTCATGGTGGGGTTGGGCTTCTTGTAGATCTGTTGATGTTTATTTTTATGGATCTACCTATAATTTTTTATAATATTTTGGGAGATCATGTGTTGATTGTTTGTTGTAATGGAGGGCTTCCTAAAATCTAACATCGTGTATGATCTACTTCACAATTTGGGGTATCATTTCTTGGCCAAGGTTTTTTGGATTTGGCTATGCATCACTTTCTCTATAGGATGATATTGCAGCCTATGGTTGAGGTTTTTGCAAATTTGCTGGTGTTTATTTTGACAGACCTACCTACATTTTTTTTCTTTGGGGAGATCATGTGTTGATTTTTTGTTATAGTGAGGGCTTCCTAAAATCTAAAGGTGTGTATGATCTACTTCACGGTTAGGGGGTGTCATTTCTTGGCCAAGGTTTTTTGGATCTATTTGTGATCACTTTCTCTATAAGAATGGCCTATGGATCCTTTCTTGGGATGTTTCATTTCTAGACCTCCAAATACCCGATGTGGGTTGTCTTTTGGATCCTATGTTTTGCTTACTTTGATCTGCTTGGTGTTGGTCTTTCTGTGTTCTAGTAGGTTGACCTATGAATTTTATGCTCTCTACTCTGAACTGTTTGGTTTTCTCATGGGAAAGAAAACTATTTTCAACTTTTAGTGTATAGGATAGCTATATTTTCTCTTGGTGGGAAAACCTTTTTCAAATTTTAATGTACAAGAGTGTTTGGTTTTATCCTAGGTGGGAAAACCTTTTTCAAATTTTAGATTATGAGGAATCCTATCTCTATGGTTGTGAGGTTTTCCTTCAATGGTAATACATGTTTCAATTTATGTGGGGGTGTTTCCTAGTGTGTCGGGAAACCTACTTTTCATATCTATTCTTATCCAGAGATGGTTTTGAGAAGATCATCTCTGGCTGTCTTCTTTGGGATCATCTCCCTATTTTTGGAAGGTTGTTTATTTATTTTTTGCTCATTGTAAAAGATTATGGTAACCTTACAAAACCCCTTTTACCAATAAAAAATAGATGTTAATTAAACAAATGAAAGAATTATTCAAGTAAACACTTTTGGCCTTAATGTATCCATTCCCCACTTTGTAGACTCTACCAGTCCTCATGTGGTTTTTGTTATAGGTGGAATGGATTGAAACATTCATTCATATAGGGAATACTAAATGACCACATCTCTTGTAAATATTTTATACCTCAATGTAAGACAAAATACAACACAATTGATCCCCATAAATATGCCTACCTTTACTCATTTTTGATATTCACTCCTTATTATCAAACTCACATCCCTCTTACTTCAAATGTTACCTCCATAAATCCTTTGCTATATAGTGGTATGGGGGTAAGCCATATAACACCACATTTGGTGTTGAGTTATATGACACACCCTATGGTGTCATTTCCTCAAATAACTCAAGCCTATTCATATGTTAATCCATAACCCCCTTTTGATCTTACCTCAATCCCCTTTAAATCCTTATCCTCTTGAATTTATGAATATAAACTCTAAATTAGATCAACTAGAAAGACAAGTGGCATCCCCTCCAAGGATCTTCATATAGTCATAATTACTCTAATGATGACTTCTATAATCATCCATTAGAACCCATCATAATTAGTTGACCTTTTCCACCCAGCTTTGAATCCCCAAAGTGCTAAATATATAATGGAAAGTAAGATCCATTCAATCACCTTAGAATCTTTCAAATTGCTTGTAATGACATTACCTACAATGATATGTTCATTCTCAATATCTTTTCTAAAAGTCTTAGTGGTTCTACCTTAGAATGGTATTTTAAGAAACCACACCATTTAATTAATATTTTTATAGAGCTTGTAGAATTGTTTGTCCAATAGCTTTAAGCGCACATTAAGAGAAGATCACAATTGATGATCTTTATACACTTAAGCAAGCCAAGTATGCATCCTTTGTTGATTTCTTAGCTAAATGACAAGCCCTAGTAGGGAGACTCCAATATGTCCCCTATAAAAATACCTAAATGTTTTTATATGCAACTTGCATGACCAATTATTCTACCTCTTAGAAACCACAAATATTTTATCTTTTGAAGAAGCAATAGATATTGCAAAACATGTGGAGGTCGCCCTTCTATGAAAAGGATAACTTTAAAATAAAAAGAAAGAGTTAAATTCATCCTCATCAAACATAAATGATAATATAAAAATAAGCATGTAGTGGGTGATAGGTTCATAGATTCCCATCAAACCAACATAACCATAATAGCAAAAACATCCTTAAAAATTGTCTTGAAAAAACAAAAAAAACCTAGACATTATTTCACTAGGTTGGACTAGCCTTCTTTCACTATCGCAAGACAACTCCTTGTAGTAAAAATAATAGAACTTCCAAAATGAATTTATTAGATACCACAAAAGAGTTACCTTTTTGGTACTATCATGATGAACATTCTAAATTCCATCATGTTGATACCCATAAGACCAATAGGTGCAATACCTTTCATAGCATCATCTGAATCTCATAGATAGTGGCTACATTGTCATTGGTGATTGTAAGACGTCATCTTAAAAACATTGGGATCTTCCAATATCCCTTGTATAATCATAAAAAAATATCAACTAATAATATTTATACCCAAAACATGGGAGGCACAATCAATTTATCCTCTACTTATGTTTAACTTGATAACAACATAAGAATCAATCTTTATACCGACTAAATCAACTTTCCTTGGTCCTTCAGCCAAGAAATAAGGCCTCCAATTTTGATAGATCACCTCTAGTACTTTCACCTTCAAATCATAACCAAAGTGGCTTTGATCTTTGTCAACAAATATGTAGTGAATTTTTCACTACAGGTAGAATGTTGAGGTAATTTTTTTCCCAAACAAGATTTCCATAATAAAGCCAATATAAAAGAAGCACCATCGAAGCAATCGGATCCTTGAAAGGGGTCTCAATCCAAAGGATGTTATCAAATTCTAGTAACTATACTCCCAAAAAAGAGATAATGGGAGATAACATGACTAGAAATCTAAGCAAAGATCATGAAAGACAAGTGCCAACTAGATCTTGTAAAAGATCAAGAAAGTAAATGAATTAGAAACTAGGTGAATGCAAATTTGGGGCCCATGCAACCTCAGGATTAGAAATGAAACTTCTCCAACAAGTAAGAATTGGTACCACTTGAGCTCAAGTTTCCATATGGAGAAGAGAACCACTATAACACTTCTAAAGGGTTTCACTTTGCCTGTAAGGTATTTATGATGATTGGACCCCTAGGTTAGCTCTAGATCTACCAAGGATGAATGCAATGACATACCTCAATATCAACAACTAAAAGGGGGTTGGGGGGAAGTTTGAATTTTGAATATGAGATAGGTTGTATAAATTTTCAATTTTGTATCTAAGAAAGAGGAGAAGAACAATAATTTCATGCCTACTATCTAGCCTTAGATACAGCTTTTCTCTCATATCTTTTGTGTATTAATCTAGACTTGAGTATTGAGTCAAATCATGTATAGGCTTTCAAGATTTGTTCTTTGTGATATATATGTAACCAAAAAGGAAAAACACCACAAAATAATGGAAATAAATGAACACTTGTGATTGCAAAATATATATTTTTTTTGTATTAATAGGGGAGCCTGAATATCCCAATATTACAATATTTTTTGATTGCCTTGAATTTCGGGTGCACTATTACAATGTATGATACATAAATACAAGTGTTCCAAACAATAGGTGATGGACTCTCCAAATAGGTGAATGGTGTATTTCACTCCTCTTCTACAGTCCAAAAGTTGAGTGGGCTTGGGTATCCAATGAATGCGGTACCACTCCAACTACAATAACTTCTCCAAAATACCTGCTACTCTACACACATGAAACCATAAAGGGTATCAGTAGCACCTACAGATCAAAACATAAAATGATGCTATAGAACATGAGCAAATAATCATGTGAATGCAAAATAATAGAAACAAATGAATCTAAAATACTTTATGAATAAAAATTTTACTAATCGAATCTACATATTGGATCTACGTTGAGCTCTCGGATTTGCGAAGCTGCGGATGCACAACGGTGAATGGGAAACTGTGCACAGGCGATGGGGAAATCATGTGGATGCAATTTTGATTATGAAACCATGGACTAGTAGTTTGGACTGAAATACATATTGACTCAAAAAAGGGGCCTCCAGACTCAAGATGCACCTTCTCCTTAGGAAGTGTGCAAAGGTCTAATCCTATTTTGATAGCTTGGTGGCATGAATGTTCAGCTCTTTCAATTTGGTGGGGTGAAGGTTCCTTTATAGGCTCCTTAGGGTTTTGGAGATAAATTAGATATGGCAAGCTAGGATTTCCAAGTGGTAATTCTAGACTACCAAATGGAAGGGGCAATTAGAGTGCCTTAATTGGGGTGATGTGGCTATAAGTGGAGTGTTATATGGAGGGTTGTCCCATGTGAAGGGACAAGGGGGACAAAGGTGTATGAGATGTGGTAAGGTGGGGTAGTGAGGTGGCTAGGACACATGTCTAGTGGGTAGGCAAG
This sequence comes from Wollemia nobilis, assembly GCA_028583015.1. Classification (NCBI taxonomy): domain Eukaryota; kingdom Viridiplantae; phylum Streptophyta; class Pinopsida; order Araucariales; family Araucariaceae; genus Wollemia; species Wollemia nobilis. The sequence continues at coordinate 746,450 of JAQPPZ010014908.1, forward strand.
ATATCCTAGGCTTATTTTCTAGATTTAATAAATATAGAAAATAGTATTATGTGTGGATTGTAAACTTAGGCATGTAACTTTATTATGTAGGATTTGTTGTGGGGTAGCACAATGTGATGTTGCAGATGACCAATTTTTGGTTTCTATAGATACCCAATTTTGTACTTCATTGTGTGAAACACGACGTAGTGCAAAAACCAATGACACCTATCTTTATTGGATGGATGGACTCAACTCTTCTCAATGCACAAGAATGACCAATTTTTGAAAAAATTTGATGGGATTTTGATTTTTTTGCTTACCCCCTCAATTGGTGAATGGGTAAAGGATGAAACCCATGAGCCAATTGACCAAGTGTGGATGAATAGGTGATGTGAATGTTGAATGTTGTTAATGTGATGCAAATGTATGACATTGACTTAACTTGATTCCCTAAGTTTGATATTGTTTGTGTTTTTCAAATTTGCCTTTGGTTCATTTGTGGAAAATACTATGGTAAAACCATCAACCTCACTTTGATTTCTACTTCCCTTATGACCATAGAAATTCCTTCCAAATGATGGGTTCAAGGAACTAGTCATTCTGGGAATTTGATGCTCGGTTGGTTTTTTATTCTTACCAAGTTTGATTTGATAGTTTTTTATTTTGATCCAACGGAAGGGGTTTAAGGATAACATTTTGCAAATTTGTTTTGAACACAGGAAAGCTCAAAATATTGAGGTACCTAGTTGATTAATGCCTTTTTTATTTAAGGGTGAGTGTCCCTATGGTGAGTTATCCATCCTACCGGATTGCATGGATTGCTAGTCACTGCAACCGCAAGATGTATAGGATGATTCACTATATACAAGGCTCACTAACTAATGCATTTATGATGGTTTTTGGCAATGATAATGGTGGCACTTGATGTTTTTTGATGATGGTTCTTGTGTTGACTTTTGTGGGGTGAGTTGTTTTTGTTTTGCTAGTTTTTTTTAAAACTGCGCATCCACGATTTGTGTCGTGAACCACGGGTCCATATTTTTGTGCACCCCATAAACCGTGAGTGCATGGTTTGCAATGCAAACCATGGGTGTACAGTTTGTAGGGCATACAAAAATGTGGATGCATAATTTTTTCTATGAAAATCAGCTATATAAAAGGGAATGGATCATTTTGATTTTTATTATTACGGTGCGATTTCTCTGAGCAATTTGAGAGGAGAGAGTGATATGGAGGCTGGTGAGGGGAGCGGCACTGGTGCGGGTGCAGGTGGTGGTGGCTCAGCTGGAGTAGAAGCCAGTGTCCGATGCACCAAGGTAAATGTCCTAAACACTTAGTTTAGGTTTTATTTGTTGTTTGTTTGTTGTTTTTGTTGTTTTTGTGTGTTTTTTTTTACTACCATGAATGGGGTAGGTTGAAAGTTTTTTTTTTTACTACCATGAATGGGGTAGGTTGAATTTTTTATTTTTTTTAAATGCACTATATTGTAAGATGTAATATTTTTGTGCTTTTTTATTGAAATGGAATTTATTCGTAGATGCAATGTTTTTTTTTTCATTTTCTTGTTTTTGAGATGCAATTTATTCTAAGATGCAATATTTTTGTTTTCTTGTTTTTGAAATGCAATTATTCTAAGATGCAATGTTTTTTTGTTTTCTTATTTTTGAAATGCAATTTATTCTAAGATGCAATATTTTTTTTTTTTAAATATGATGCACTGATTTTCTTTGTTTGTGTTGTAGGTTAAGCTTATTACTGCTAGACATCGGTGGCCTCGCACTATATCCAAGGTGTAAAAGGTTCTCACAGCTGATGAGTGGAAGTTTTTGGCATCTATGGGCTTGGAGGGTTGCATACGATTGGAGATAGTCCGAGAAGATGAGGATATTCTATCTATGCTTGTGGAGATATGGGACCCTGACAAGGGTTCTTTTCAGCTTTCGATTAGGGAGCTAACTGTGACATTGGAGGATGTTTATCACATCTTCCATGTGTCTATCGAGGGCCTACGAGTGAGGGTGGGTCACGACAAGCAGGTAGTTTTGAGACCTATTTTTGGTGATGACTAGGACGTTGACTACAGGAAGGGCAAAATTTCTTACCTTGAGATGTACAAGGATAAGAAATTGGCTACCCTTCTGACCTTCTTGATGTACATCTTAGGCAACATGTTGTTGCCTAATAGCATGGGCTCTAGGTTCCCTTAGAACCATGTTTCTATTGTATGGCAGTTGATTGCAGAGCCTCAGATCTATGCTTGGGCTCCCACGCTCTTATGTCAGTTATATGGTGAGCTTTATGAGGTGAAGAGGCAAGGAGCGGAAGGGTCTCAGTTGTAGCTTGGTGCTCCAAATTTGGGCATGGGAGCACATCAAAGTTGGTCACCCAGAGGGGCTTCCCTGTGCCTATGATGGTTCTCTTCCTCATGCTTACTGTTGGTTGGTTAGTGAGGAGTCTTCCCCTACTCACCCTCCTTCTATCATAGAGAATTACCAATATATCCTTAGTGCTTTAACACGTGATGACATATGTTGGTGATCTTGGAGAGGTATTACTTGGGAGGATGACGCGGGGAAACTTCATCGGGTGAGATAGGGTAGATGGATGGTTGGGAGCCATGGGTGAGAGATGGAGTATATCCAGTTCTCATGGGTGATGCAGTGGTTTGAACTAATATAGGGAGTTCCAAATGCTCCTATGATGTACAGGAGGTGGGGAGATGAGCTTAGTCTTCCCTTGAATCTAAATTTTTGGACTGTGGATGATGTAGTAGATGATGCAACAGTGGACATTCTTGATACCCATGATGTAGGGACTACTACAAACTATGATGCTTGGTTCGTAGCACAACCTCCTTGGAGGCTGAGCTAGGTGGTGGATGATGTGGTCAGTGGGGATGAGGTTAATACTTATGAGCAGGCTCCTAGGTGGTCAAAGCACCATCGAGGTAGTGGGGGTAGGAGGTAGTCTATCATTGGTATACATTAGATAGATGTGGATACTAGGGTTGGTAGAGATGGTGGAGATGAGGGTGGAGATGATGAAGGTGATGGAGGCCATGATGTAGGGCATGATGTAGATGTGGATGTTGGTGATGAGGGAGGTGATGGAGGTGATCAGGGATAGGATGCTCCTCCTTACCACATAGAGGAGGAGTGGGGTGTACTTTAGGCTCAACGTAGGATAACTTAGATAAGGATGTGATGAAGCTGAAGGGTGAGGTGATTTTTCTTCAAGACAAGGTGACCCAACTATAGGGTGAGGTGGATGGTTTGCAGGGTAGGTCGAGTGAGAGTGATGTTCTTGCGACTCAAGATGCAGATATCATGAGGCTACAAAGAAAGTTAGGTGGGCTACAAAATAGGATGAGTGGGGATGATGGCACTACTACCATTACATCTCTTAGGGTTGAGATAGCCCAGTGGGTGACCCGTGAGGGTTAGGATTTGGATGCTGCTTACAGACAAGCTTGATACATGGCCTCCCTCAAGGATACTTTGTGCCATCACATGATTCCACTACCTCTACAGTCATCTTCATCAGTATAAGGGTCCAACAGGCAGATTGAGTCTAGGCCAGGTAGCAGGAGATCTCATCAACCATCTAGCTCACATGCTCCCTCTGGGTCATCATCATAGGGGTCTCACAGGAGTCCTGGGGGCACTAGCTAGTAGCACCTTATTACCTCTTTTTGTAGTTTTTTGTTTTTATGAGCCTCAGTGCTTTGATGTATACAACCTGTGGGTATTTTGTACTTATGATATATATATATATATAAAAAAAATTATATACATGGCTTATTATTATGATTATTTTGTTGTGCACTTTTATTTTATCTTGTGTGGATGCATATGGAATGATGTGATATATGATGTAATGTTATTGATGTTATCTTCAATGTTATATTTGGTATTTATAGACTTTTGCTTGTTTAGGGGCATAGATAGATGGTACATATATGGATTTATGCTATGTAGTAGTGAAGTTGTATGGTTATTGGGTGGATGATCTAGGTCATTCTTACAAAGACTCAAACATCCTAGTACTTCAAGCAAACCCATTAATGTATTTCACATATCTTCATTATGCGAGGGTTGTCCTAGTATTTTCAAATTTCTCAAGGACCAATTGTGTGTGCAATGATTGTTCATTTCTCATTATGAGGTAGGTCAAACTTATCAATTGTAACTTATGCCAATAAGCTAGTTCATCTGAGAGATAGCCTTAGATCTATACAAAATAAGCTCGCTAATGTGATAGATGTGGCACCACGCGTAAGGATACCCCATTGCCAAGTGGGATTCATTCAGCCCATTGTTGTAATGAGGATCACCCCACAATTTTTGAGACACACAAGAGTTCCAAGGATTCAAGATCCTTTCTCTTCTTTTATTGCATTTGATTTTTAGGGGATTTACTCATTATTGTGATGGAGCAATGGGTTTTATTGCTTACACTTGCTCATTTTTGAGGAAGAGCAAGGGGATTTTTATTGCTTTAATATTTTTTTCAAGATATTTGCTCATTTTTGTGGGAGAGCAAGGGATTATTGTTGCTTTATTTTATTTTTTTGGGATACTTGCTCGCTTTGAGGAAGAGCAAGGGATTTTTTTTTTTGAAGGGTGAAGGGGGAGCTTGTCCTTTTTCCAACTCTATAGTACTCTAGACCATGCACATGATTGGGTGAATAGGGGAAACCTTTCACTTATGGCAATTGCTACTTTTGATATTGTTTTCCCAAGACTCATAATGCTTTTAATCTATGTTTGTTTGTGTGGTCCAAGAGAAAACTTGATTAACCAGGAATAACTTGTTGCATCTAAATATTGTTCGATTTTTAATGGAGTTTGCTCAAAACCCTATGGGTGGCTGAGTGATTGAAAACATTTGGGATTTTTTTATGGTGGATGTAATTTGTGACTCTTTTCTATACTTTCGATGCAATATTTTGAAAATTAAAAGTCCCACACAAAATAGTTAGTGGCCACATAATTGTTATTGCTAACAATTATACGGTATCTATCCTACTTTATGTGTGTCCCTTAATCAGAAAAATATTATAAGGAAAGTTGCATATTATTGTGATTGATGGATTGCTGAGTGATGTAGGATGCCCCTAATTAAGGCAACTAGATATAATGGACTAGCGATCATCCAAATTAACCAAGTGATCTAATGTGGTGCATAGTATGAACAAAATGCCTAAAATGCATGTATGGAATTCATGGGTGGATGTATGAGATGCAAAATGAAATATTTTTGGTATTTTTTTTCAGCCATGTATATGTACATATATATAAACTACACTATGCATAAAATGCCTTTAGATGTATTATTTTCAATGGCTTAGGCTCCAATGTTCCTTCTAATTTGGAAAGTCTATACGTTCCTAGACCCACCTTTTGCTTGATAATGTATGGACCTAACCAATTAGCCATGAATTTATCTCTCAAGTGTGGTAATGCATTGGTGTTCTATTGATTCTCTTTAAGAATGAGATCTCCTACTTGGAATTCATGAGGATGGACTTTTGCGTTGTAGGTACGCTTGATGCGATCTTGATATACTCATAGATGTTCTAAGGCATTGATACACATTTCATCAAGGAGTGTTAATTGGTCAAGATGTGCTTGTCTAGTTATGTCGTCATCCATGAATTCTTGTAATGCAACTCATAAGGAAGGGATATCAAGCTCAAGAGGTATGATTGCTTCAGCATCATAGACCAATGAAAAAGGTGTTGCCCCAGTTGGTATTTTGATGCTTGTTCAATAATCCCATAGTGCCAAGGGGAGTTGAGTGTGCCAATATCTATGATTTTCTTTGACAAGTTTCTTGAGAATGGCTATCACTATCTTGTTGGTCACTTTGGCTTGTCCATTTTCCTATGGGTAATAAGGAGTTGAGAAATTGTGTTAGATATTGTACTTGTTGCATAAGGCTTGAACATCCTTGTTCTTAAATGACTTACCATTATCCAAAATGATCTTGGAAGGAATCCCAAAATGATAGATAATATGTTGAAGTATAAACTCCGCTATTCAAGGTCCAGTTGTAGTGGTCATTGGAATTGCTTCGACCCATTTAGTGAAGTATTTCGTGGTAGTTATGATGAATTTATGTTGTCCTAAAGAGGCAGGTAAAATTTTTCCAATCAAATCTAGGTCCCATTGTGAAAAGGGCCAAAGGCTTTGAATGGGTTGTAAATCTTGTGATGGTACATGAGTCAAATTGGTGTGATGTTGGTATTTTTGACATTTCTTGACATATTGACAATAATCACTTTCCATGGTGGGCCAATAATAAATCGTGTAGAATGCACTTTGCAATGGCCATTCCACTAAAGTGGCCACCACAAGTACCATCATGGGCTTTAGTTATAGCTCGTTGTGCCTCAATAGGATCTAGACATCTAAGTAGGACTCCATCATAGCCATGTCTATACAACACATCCCCCAAGAGAGTAAAACAAGCTACTTTTTGTTTGAATGTTCTTTTTGTAGTTCATATCATTTCTACTAGGAGGGTCCTAAACTTGAGAAAGTCTCTTATCTCATCAAGGTAAGAATTGTAAGACTCTATGTGGACCAAACAAACATTCTTCTCACCTTCAGACTCTGCTCGCTTAATTGTTGACTTGGACATTGTTGTTATGATAAGCGGTTGGACTTCTCCATGTTCATTCTTAGGGATCAAGGATCCCAAGGAAGCCATTGCATCCACAAATATGTTAGTCAAACGAGGCAAGTTACTAATCTCATACTAGTCAAATTTCTCTAGCAATTTCATTGCTACCTCGTGATACTATTTCAAGACTAGTTCCTTGCATTGGTATTCTCCTTTTACTTGGCAAACAACAAGTTGAGAATCACCAAAGATGCTTAGTAATTTAATTCCCATAGCTATAGTTTATTGAAGCCCCAAGATTAGGGCTTCATACTTTGCATTATTATTTATGCATGGGAAGTCAAGTTTGAATGATAAAGGAATCGAAATTCCTTTGGGTGTGTAAAACACAACTCCAGCACCTTGCCCTCTTTTACACTTTGATCCGTCAAAGAACATAGTCATGTCAATATCATCCTCGAGAGGGACTAGCTCTTTCTTATTCATTGAAGAAAATACCAAATCATCTGGAAGCTCTATGATAAGTGGTTGATCATTTGGTAATGGAGCTTCTACAAGTTGATCAACTATCACCTGTCCTTTGATGGATTTTTGACTGATGAACTCAAGATCAAATTCTGTTAAAAGCATTATCCATTTTGTGGTACGGGTGTTGTTGTATGTGCGAGTCATCATGTATCATAGAGGGTTCTCCCTAGCTATGACATAAGTAGTATTACTTAGCATGTAATATCTAAGTTTCTTAGTGGCAAAAACCACTACTAAGCACAACTTTTTGATATAAGCATATCTTGTCTCGTAACTTACCAATGTCCGACTAATGTAATAAATGGCTTGCTCCTTATGATTCTTGTTTTTCTGAGCAAGCATTGTCCCTAGCACAAAATCTATTGTAGAGACATAAAGATGAAAAGGGACTCCTAAACGAGGTGGCGTAAGAACTGGTGGTGAAGCCAGATACTTATTTATGTCATCAAAGACCTCTTGACATTCATTTGTCCAAGAGAATATCACCCCCTTCTGTAGCAAGCAATTGAAAGGCCTGCATTTATCTGAGAGTTGTGCAATGAATCATCGGATAGATTAAATCTTTCCTTGTAAACTATGTAACTCTCTTAGGTTTATTGGAGGTGGCATCTCAATAATGGCCTTGACCTTATCGGGGTCCACTTCAATGCCTCGCTTGGAGATAATGAATCCTAGAATTTTTCTTGATGTGACACCAAATACACACTTCTTAGGATTTAACCTTACCTTATGTTCAAGCAATCGATCAAAGACTTTCTCTAGGACCTCAATATGCTCAAGACATATTTTAGATTTGGAAATCAGATCATCCACATAATCCTTAATGATTTTATGCATATAATCATGGAAGATGTACATCATGGCACGTTGATACGTAGCTCCTACATTCTTAAGGCCGAAAGGCATCACCCTATAACAAAAAGTCCTCCAAGGTGTTGTAAATGCCATCTTGTGTTGGTCCTCAGGATTAATTCGAATTTGATTGTATCTCAAGAAACCATCCATTAATGAAAGCATTTCATGGCCTGCATAGGAGTCTACCAATTGATCAATGTTGGGTAGAGGAAAATCATCCTTGGGGTATGCTTTGTTTAGATCTCAAAATTTAGTGCATATGTGTACCCCCCATTCAGCTTACGAACGAGTACCATGTTTGAGAGCCACTCTGGATAATCAATTGGGACTATGAAATTCACATCCAATAGTTTTTGTAGCTCTTCTTTGACAATTAATGCTATGGTTGGATGAAGTTTCCTGAGCTTTTTCTTGAAAGACTTAGCATCTGGCGCTAAGGTAAGGTTGTGGACCACTAAATTGGGGTCAAGGCCAGGCATGTCCTTGTATGACCATGCAAATATATATTTATTCCTTGTCAAGATGTCGATCATACGTTCTTTCTCCTCTATGGATAAATCTTTTGCAATTTTGACAATTTGTGGATTATCCATGTCTTGGCTAAGGTTCACATCGATAGATTCTTCAATAAGCATATGGGAACCTTCCTCTAGCTGATGTGGAGTTGGGATGAGATGGATGTCATCCTCCACATGCTCAAATGACTCAAAGGTCTCCCCCTCTACTTTGGTTTGAAAAACTAAGGTAGAGGAGGATGAAGGTTGTTGTGGAATGTAAGCGTTTGAAGCTCATAGTAACTCTTCAGATAGGATAAACTTGGTGATGGATGGCAGGGATGAAATCCTATCCATGGTGATAAGGCTAGCATCAATCAAAATCAGCTTCACCAAATCATATGGGTTATAGAGTGGGGTGAGCAAGTCAACAAAAATTATATTGACTTGGTGGAAATGAGGTGGTTGTGATTCAAGAGGTGATGACTCACTCTCTCTAGGTTGCAACTGACCTAAGGTGGATGAATGGTAGTGCTATGAGAGTGACCAAGGTGGCGGTGGTAGATCTGGCTTAGGGCACTCATGCTCCTTGTTGAAGTGAAATATGGTGTGATCTATGGAAAACATCTTTGTATAACACTCATCTCTCTTGATGGGCTCAGCAGGGGCCACATCATCTTGGGGACCGTCAAAGATTCAAATGATCCAATCTAAATTTACTTCCATCTATTGAAATTCCCCAAAATATTCATCGAAGATATAATCCCCAAAATCTTCATCAAAGATGTAATCATCTGGCATGTGATCAATCATGAATGTATGTAATACAATATCTAAAAAGGCCTCATGTAAATGAGGTGTAAATTTAGGGTCCAAGTATTCATCATCGGTATCATCACAATCATCACACTCATCGCTCTCCTCATCCTCTTCTTCATACTCAAGAGTGAGTCATTGAAAGGTATTATTGAAGGAAGAGTTTGAGGTAGAAGGTTTGTATCCTAGACTAGAGCGATCATGTGCTTCTTGGTATTCAAGCTCAACAATGTGATGTGGACCCTTCTCATGTCGTCCAAGTCCATATCCTTTCCATTTAACCCTATGAAAATATCACAAAGGGAAATCTAGGTTGGATAGATATTCTAGATTTGCATTAAACTCTTGCAAGGGTTCCTCATTAGGAGGAGGTGGATCGAACGAAGAATCCACTCCCCCATATATGAAATTGATCCTGTCAGGTCAAGAACCCATTCTATACACTGCACCTATGGCTAAAGGTGGGTCACATGGGTAACCATAGTCTTTGAATGACTCAATAGGTGGTGTAATTGTGACACTTTCTATGATGTACTCACCAATGCTTGGATTGGCAAGATGTACTACAACTTGAGATGGTTGGGATGATGATGGATCAGTGGATGAGGAGGGCGTTTCAAGGGTAGCTTGTGGTTTAGGTGGAGGTGATGGCTCCTCTCGGATAGGTGACCCTATCTATGAGATGATGGGTGGTGATGTTTGGGGTAGATTAGGCTTGATTGGGTTGTTAGTTGATGGAGTGGGTTGAGCTGAAAATGTAAATGGTGTTTGTAAAGTGGGTGATGTGGCTAATGAAGTTAGTGATTGGTTAGCAAGATGATTGGGTGTGGTGGAAAAATAGAATGTGGTGGATGAGGGTTGACTAGAGTTGATGCTTTTAGAAGCAAAAGCAGGATCAACTATCAATAATTCCTCCAAGATGGGATATTTTGATGAAGTGATGTTAGTGGGAGTGGTTTGGATGATGAGTGGTTGAATGGATAGATGGGTTGATGGAAGTAGTGGCTCATAAGGATTTGAGATCAAATTATAATATTTAAAAGGCTTATTGTTTTCTTGGATGCAATGTACCTTGCCCTCGTGTACATACTTTAGACATTGGTGCAATGTCGAGGGCACACACTTCATCTCCCTGATCCAGGGGTGTCCAAGAAGTATGTTGTATTGCATCACCCCTTCCAATATGTAGAAGAGGACATGAATTTTTTTCACTCCCACGGTGATAGGAAGAACTACGTTCCCTACAGTTGAGCATAAAGTGTCATTAAAGGTCCTTAAGGTGAAGGTGGATGATGTAATGTGGGATGATGGTAGGTTAAGGTGTTTGATTGTGGGAGTGGTAATGAGGTTAATGGAGGAGCCGGTGTTAATAAGGACTCTCTTGAATGGCTTCCTATCAATATGAGCGACTATGTGCAATGGAGGATCTGGTAAATCTGATGAAACACTCTTCTCCTTGAAGTCATAAAATGCTATCGAGGGCTTCATGCATTTTTTTACACTCTCCACAAAGGAGTTGAAGGCATTAGGGTCTTCTGATTGTACTTGGATGGATTTTAGAATTTCCATCAATACCTCTTGATGTGGGGGTGAATGTTGTATTAGCTCATATATTGATAGTTTTATCGATGCCATTTTCAAACTTTGGGTTAACCGACTACCTAGGGTGATAGTTGGACGAGATGGATTACTTGGATTATGAAAGGGAGGAGGTGGAATGGATGGCCCTAGTTTTATGGGGACACTTGGTTGTGTTGCGAGAGCTTGGGTTGTGCGATTTGCTTGTCTCTACATGCAAGTGACCACATTGATAGCCCCTATAAAACCTTGGTGTAGTTGAGACACATAGTTGACTTGGTTGGGAGGAACTGTAGAAGTTGATGCTCTCATTGCTTGTTGATTTGCCTCATGATGAGGTAAAGGTGTTTGATATATACCAAGGTTATGATTAGATTGGGCTAGTGGGTTGTTGACTTTGATATTTTTCACTTCCAATAAGTCTTGCACAATACCTTTAAACCCATGGCAATTTTTGATGTCATGTCCTTTTTGTCGATGATAGATGTAGTATAAGTGCTCTCTATAGGCTTTCGATCTTGGCTTGCTAGGGTATTTGGGTTTAATCTTCGGTAATGTGAAAAGTTGTGTTGCATACAACTTTTGAAATATAGATGAGTAGGGCTCTTGTAATGGTGTGTAATTGTATCTGGGCCTAAAGTGACACTATTGCCTTTCTACAGGTTGCATTTGATTTTGTACCTACTTTGGGGGTGGAACCGCTTGATAATTCAATTGTTGCGGTTGCTGTTGTTGTTGTTGGGGTTGTTGGATCTAAACTTGGGCTTGTTGATTTGACTATGAAGGTTGGCCCAAGACTATCTGATTAACCTGAGCAACCTTGGATTGGTCATGGTTATTCCCCTTTTGGTTCTTGTTTTTCCACTCCTTTTTCTTAGGCTTGATCTTGCCCTCTTGGATCTTTATTTCCTCTATCACTCTGGCTTGGGTGAGTGCCTCATCGAATGTTCTATACTGCTATAACTATAGTAACAAAGAGATGGGTTTGGCACAACTCTTCGTGAATATTCTTGTTAATTCTTTCATGGGGAGGAAGAATGGCAATTTGATCATAACCACCCTCCAACGGTTTCCAAAATCATGGATCAATTCATCATCATATTGCTTCAAACTAAGAAGATTGGTCAATGTGGTTTTCTTTCAGACATTTAGGGTGAATCGCTCCAAGAATTGGTCTGCAAGCTGCTCAAAAGTGTAAACACTCTGATGCGGTAGGTGGTTGTACCAATCCTGGGCTTCTCCCCCAAGTGTCTAATGAAAGGTGTGTAGCATGAGTGCATTATTGTTTTTATCCTAAAACACGCGTTTACAAATCTTGTCACATGCTCTCTAGGGTCCTCATCCCCCTTAAATGTATCAAAATTCAGCATCTAAAAATCCACTGGATAAGTGGCATAGGTACCAAAGCATGGATCGGGTGATTGAGTAGCTACCTTAAGGTGGGCTTTTGATACTGTAGACCTAGTGTCTGCATGGCAAGGCTATCAATATGGATATACAAGAACATGAAATTAGGATCTTCCATAGGGTTGAAAACCTGGTTTGTTGGTTATTGCTGGTAATATTGTGCATTGTAGGTGGAATATGGATGATGAGGGATGTGAGGCTGATGTGCATGATGATATGATGGTTGATGAAGGTTATGATATTGATGGGGTGATGGGTGTATGGTGGCATGCTAACTTGATGAGTTAGCATACATGTGATGGAGTGGATTAGTTGCTATGGTAGTGGTTGGGGGATGCAATACCCAAGATGGATCTTGGATAAAGGTGTGGGTTTGGTGAGAGGTTGATGGTGGGTTCTACTCAATCCTCTACGAATACTGATGAGGGTCAGGATTAATGCTACGATTAGCATTATCCAAAATCATTTGTTGCATCTGCAAGAAGACCTGTTGCATGGCAATCATAGATGATGTGGGCACAGTCACATATGAAGTGGATGGATGGGTTGGTTGCGAGACAACCAAGTTAGTAGATGTAGGTGGGGGTAGGTGGTAAAAGGCATTGCCATCAAATGAGGGGTGATATGATGTATGGTGCTCGTAGGGGCGGTAGATGGAATGGATGTGGGGATCTACGAAGTGACCTGAGTTGATGCTTCATAAAGAGGGTTGGTGTAGGTGATGTTTTGATGAGGCAAGGTGATGGGTGGTTGGCTAGATGATGATGGATGGCTAGCCAGGGTAGTAGTAGTCAACTCAAAAAGTGGATTTGTAAAGACTTGTCTAGACTACTATGGGTGTGTGAAGGTGAACTCCTGATGTAATTATGGCATGGTGCGAGATGGGATGGTGAGTGGTGGCAATGATGGAAAAACCATACTAGCTACATTCAAGTACATCCTAATGGTGTCCATATCTATAAGTATGACACGACCATCCATTGGTGTGGGTGGCTCACTCCTAGGGATCTCAGGAATAGCAGTATGGGTAGCCCTATGCATGATGTCTCCATCTAAAATAGGGGCACTACTAGAGGGCCCTACATTTAAGTTCTGGGATGCATTAGGGACTACACTAACTTGCCCTACCACCGAGGTGTTAGGGACTTGACTAGGCTGAGATGCCATAGGGGAAGACAATTGACTTTGAATTAATGCTAACTTTCTGGCTTGACCATGGGTCATTACCATACGCTAGGGTGTGATGATGTATGAAATGCAAATGATAGTGTGTGAATGTGTGAGATAGAACAATGTAAAATAGCACTCAAAGAAAAAAAACAAACAAGGTTTTTATTTCTAAGTTTGTGAAGAAGTTTGATTTTTTTTGTTTTGAATTTTTTTTTAAGTTTTTAAGATTTTTGGTTTTTTTGGAGTTTTGAAGGTTTTTTTTGTAAAAATAAAAAAATGATGTGCAAAATGTTTTTCCCTAAGATGAATCTAGGATTTCACCTGTATACTCGTAGTGACTAAGCCTAGTGATGAAGTCCAGATAGCCATACCCACCAAAATATGGAGATGAAACCCATATCCGATCAGGGAGCACAGGTCCTACCGATCCTCACCCAACACCCCATGGGTAGTGATACACCCTTCAAAGAGGAGTGTGTGCTATTTTCCACGATTAGGATAGTTCTTGGAGTTGACCTTAGCCATGGTCGGGTAATAATAATGTTGGTGGTTGGTGATGAAATCCAACTTGGCGGTGATGAAATCAAATCATTGCCAATATTTATGTGAGTGTGTGAGGTTTGTTTAAATTATTGTGAGATGTGGAATTACAATGCAATTTTGTTTTATGCCTAAATACAGAAAAATAGGAAATAGAGAATAGCAGACATAATCAAATTAGGGACTAAAAGTTGATTTCAAGCAAAATTTTACCAAATTCTACTATCAAGGACAATGATAGGTCTACGGTTGGTTCTAGTAAACCACGTATGCATGGTTTGCCAACTACACATGAGCATTTGGGAGATCCCAATCATGGGTGTGCAGGTTTGATTATGCAGCAAAACATGGTAGATCAGTCCTGATCCCCAAAAAATATGCTCAAGTTATTGCTAACTAGGCTCATGCATAGGCTCTATTTACCTATTATGACAAATGCAGATCCTATTATTTTTTTCTTTTATGTTTGGATGAATAAAGATACATATCGTAAGACCTACATGCAAGTAAAACACATAGGAAAAACACATCTAACTTAGCCTACATGTAGATACTAAGACTAGAAATAAGGGGAAAATAGGTACAAGGGCACAAACCTATGATCCTTTCACTGCTCCCTCCAGTCTACTTCCATCGCAGGTCTGCGGTTCCATAGTGCCACAACCACACATGCATGTTCCTCCAATAACTCAACCATAGATGCATGATTCTTCTAATCTAAAACTGTAGGTCTACATTTCTCTAAAGGCTTTATCGTAGATACACAGTTCCTCAAGTCAAAAATTATAGGTGTGTGGTTTTACAATAATTGGGCCGAATAGCACCAAGTCTCAGATCTATCGATCCAAGATCGATTCTTTGCGCACTCCAACGTCCCAAAACCTACAAATCACAAAAAACACAGAGATCGGTAATTGAAATAAAGCAAGGAAAAAATCAATAGGACCCTCAAGGGGTCCCATCATGATCACCATTTTTGATACAAAAAAGGAACAATACCAAAAAATAATGGAAACAAATGAACACTTGTGAGTGCAAAATATCTTTTTTTTTTAAATAATAGGGGAGCCTGAATCTCCTAGTATTACAATAGTTTTTTATTACCCCAAATATCGGTTGCAATATTACAATGTATGATACATAAATACAAGTGTTTCAAACAATAGGTTATGGGCTCTCCAAACATGTGAATGGTGTCTTTTGCTCGTCTTCTATAGTCTAAAATTTGAGTAGGCTTGGGTATCCAATGAATGCAGGACCAATTCAGCTACAATAGCTTCTATAGAATATTTGCTACTCTCCACATATGAAACCATAAAGGGTATAAGCAACACCTATAGATAAAAATATAAAATGATCTTATAAAACCTTGAGCAAATAATCATGTGAATGCAGAGGAACAAAAACAAATAAATCTAAAAGCCTTGCCGAATAAAAATGTTACTGATTAGATCTACATATCATATCTACGTCAGGCTCTCAACTTTGTGAAACCATGGATGTGTAGTGGTTAATGGGAAACCATGCATGAGCAGTGGAGAAATCATGTAGATGCAATTATGACTATGAAATCACGAACTAGCAGTTTGGGTTGAAAGACGAATTGACTCAGAAAAGGGGCCTCTAGACTCGAGATGCATATTCTCCTTGGGATGATGTTGGAAATATGTTGAATATTTTCCATGTTATTCTAGTGGGGCTAACACTAAAAGGTACTGGGCTAATATTTTTCATGTTATTAGGGTTTAAGTTATTTTTAGACCCATATGGGATTTTAGGGTTGCTATATTTGAACCCATGCTTTTTCACCCATGATATTGTAAAAAATTGATGTTTGTACCTTTATTATATATATTGCACATGCATTAGGGTTTGAAGATATAGAAGAAGAATATTTTTGTATTGGAGACTGTCAAGTTAATGCAATAATAAGATAATACTATGCTATTTTTTTCTTGGTTAAGGGTTTCCAGGATAAATATTGTGTAATGTGTGAATCTATGATCTCCTTCTTTTTATTATGTTATTAATGCTTTTATAATTTAGTTTATTGAGGTGCTTTATTTCTCTTTAGATGAGTGTCGAGGTCTGATCCTATTTTGGTAGCCTAGCAGTATGAATATTTAGCTCTTTCAATTTGGTAAGGTAAATGTGCCTTTATAGGATCCTTAGGATTTTAGAGGGAAATGAGAGGTGGCAAGCTAGGATTGCCAAGTGGAAATTCTAGGCTACCAAATGGAGGGGGTAGTTAGAGTGAGTCACCCAAAGTGCCTCACTTAATTGGGGTGATGTGGCTACAAGTGGAGTGTTATGTGAAGGGTTGCCCCATGTGAAGGTACAAGAGGGAAAAATGTGTATGATATGTGGCAAGGTGGAATAGTGAGGTGGCTAGGATGTATGTCTAGTGGGTAGTCAGGGTATCCTAGGCTGATTTTATAGATTTAATAAATCTTGAAAATAGGATTGTGTGGATTTTATATGCCTAAGTCTGAACTTAGGAATGTAACTTTAATATGTAGGTTTTTTTGTGGGGTGGCACAATGTGATGTTTCAGATGACCATATTTTGGTGTCTACAATCTATATGAATGCTTTTAGTATATATAAAATATTTGTGACTATTTTCCTTTTATCTTGGTCTTTGTATGAGTTGTGACTAGTATTTGTCCTAGTCTTTGTGAAATTTTTATAAGTAAGAAATATACTATTTTGGAATCATGTTCATTATTTTTGGAATGTGTAGACACCAAAATCTAGCCACTTCTTGCCCATCCAAGTATTCCCACCATTTATACCCATTTATTTATATATATTTAGTCATATTTTATTAAATATATGTTTAATATTAATATTATATTTTTTATATATTTAATATATATGTAAATAAAATCCCAACGATATGATTTGACTTAATCCTAACCATCCATCCACACCAATCCATGCCATATACCCAGATTTAATCTTCACCCTCCGTCACATTTTAATCTTGACCACACAAATTATGTCATCGAAACCCTAATGTGTCCTAGGTGAGATTATAAATAGGAGCTATTTTGATGTCTCAAACCCTAAATCTAAGTTCCCTAAGTTTTTCATCCTAAGTTTTCTAAGAAATCTAAGAATTTTCTAAGTGTTTTCCCTAGAGTATCCAAGCATTCTCGCCATCCGCCCTTGCTCGCCATAGCCTCTACATCCATCGCCACTTATTTTTCTCAGCTAGATATACTCCTGCAAATCTTTATCTTAGCTCTTGAATCACTTCGGGCATTCCCTATCATCGTCAAACATCTTCAGGCACCACCAAGCACCTATGGGTGCTTCCCACCATCCCTAAGCATCCATAAGCATTTTCTACTACCGTTGAGTACCTATGAGTCTTTCAAACCAGACTTCTGCAGACCTACTAACCCTTGGGTGTCACTAGGGTATCATCGCACCACTTTCCTGCAATAGTTACAATATATCAGAGAACAACAAGTGAATGAGGTAAATCCAGCATTGATTTATTTTATTTCATGTATTTTTAGATTTTTCTCACTTTCTTTATATTACATAGCTAGGGTTTGTATTAATTTTTTAAGGTCTCACACTGTGGAGCCCTCACAGTTGCTACTAACGTGTTTGCTATATTTTGTGTGCAAATTTGGAAGTACTACACCTATATTGTGTAGCTTCTTAAGTTGGAGTGGCCCAATATTGGATAGCACAAAGCCCACTCACATATTTTGGGATCAAAAGCAATTTTGAAGACACCACCAACACTGTTCACTAGGGTTTCGAAGAACCCTAGTATTGTAATATTTTGTATCAAAAGAAATCAGATTCTTTATTGTAACATTGGATATTTGAGGCTCCCCCCATATCAATAAAATTATCTCTTTTTGTGCAATATTATCTCTTGGTTTCAATTTAACTGTTATATTTTGGTGTTTCATTTTTGCATCTACAGAATGATTGACGAATATTTTCATTCATCCCATTAATACATAGAGAACTCTCATATTTCTTGATGCATCACCACCCTTATTTTAGGTTATTATTTTTATTGATTTCCCCTCATTCATTTTCCTAGGTAGAACTTGATAGACTAGGCTAGCTTAGGAAGTTTTCATCAAGATAACATCCAAATAAGGAACTAACCTTGATAAAAACATTGAAGGTCATCCCTAAAGGCATATCCCATGATTTATAGACTTCCTAATTTATACATTTCACATGAGGCATGAGCATTGAATGCGCCTGACAACTATGATGAGTGGTCATTATGCTCAAAGCACAAAATCAGAACTAATCCCCAGTAGTTTTGGTTTCCAATAATTTTACTAGCATGCCCGATGGGATGAATCCCAACTTTCAGATTTCTAACCAAAGGTATTTAGATGAGGTTCTAGTGAAAACACTATTTTATCCACTTTTTGAAGCATATGCAACACTCACCTAGTGACTCTACTATTTGAAGCACTCATTAAACTAGGACTCCATTTTTTGAAGGTGAACTTAGTAATTTAAAATCTTTGGACCTATCACAAGGTCCAATACAATGGTATATCCATAGTTTCTATTACAATCACTAAACCATAGTCATAGAAGGAGAGGTAGAGAATAAAACATGGCTGCATGATAGAACCCACAACAAAGAAGGCTACTGACGTGGAATAGAGGCCCTTTGTAGCCATTGGTCCTACCACCTACATGGGATGAAATATCAATATTAGTGTTATTATTTTCCATCCTTCATGAAGGAATATGCAACAACTCCAATGAAGCACCTATAATACATGGTTAATTTATGTGTACTATATAATATTAGGGAATAGAATATGGTGCTAAGATTATTGGTAGCATATTTTAAGGAGAAGGCACATGAATGGTATATCTCACTTCCACCACACTCTATCACTAACTAGGATTAGATAACTAACCTATTTGTAGAAAGTTTTGGAAAGAAATTAGATGGAGTGTCACTCCTAGAATAACTAGCAACCATCAAAAGATCTACCATAGAGGCCATGGATGATTTCAATGCTAGATTATATAAGACCTAGTATAGAATTATTGATGAAATTAGACTGCATCTAGGTATTATTACCATCTACTATTTAAAAGAGTTGTATTTAGATATATATATATATATATATATGATGATAAATTCTAGATGTGGGAATACACTACCTAAGGCTTATGGGGTATTTCTTCAAGCTAAAAATATCTCATAAAAATTGGAATATTAATTTCCAATGATCCCATGCCTCTATTTCCTAACGTCAAACATCCCTATTAGCAACCTTCCAACTGTGTATCCCACAACCTTTTGAAAAACCCCAATTTTAAACTAGTTTTTAATATAAATGAACCTACCTATCCCAAGCCAACCTCCTTCGATCTCAAAATTTTGAAAAATTATTGATATAAAAAACAGTATAAAAACCAAGCTTGATGATGTTGGAAATATGAGTAGGATTTGTTGTCATTGATGTCAAAGGAATACTAAGAAAATGTCAAAAGAATGTTAAGCAAATGGTTCATGGTTGATTTTCTAAGAGGTAAGGATATAATATTTAATTTAAAT
Source organism: Wollemia nobilis (assembly GCA_028583015.1). Lineage (NCBI taxonomy): Eukaryota > Viridiplantae > Streptophyta > Pinopsida > Araucariales > Araucariaceae > Wollemia > Wollemia nobilis. Next base: position 766,015 of record JAQPPZ010014908.1, read on the forward strand.
ATTATATGGCTGAAGCATCAAAAGAGAAGCAAGAAGGATAACAATATTATAATATTTGGGTAAAATAAAAGGGTTGAAAAGATATCTCCGTTCCATGGTGGTTGAAAGAAAATAATAAGGTTATTTTGCTAAGGTGATAATGGCAAAAGGTTCCCCTAAAAACCTAAGGAAGTTTATATTTTATTTTATTTGAAAAGGCCCAAAGGACATTTAAATATTTAATTATAATATTTAAATTCATTTTGAATTTAAATAATTATAATTAAAATATTATTTTCGAAATGCAAAGTCTAATTTCTCTATCCATCGACGTGAAGGCAAATGCCTTGAAAGGCATATTAATATAGCCTTAATCAAAGGCTTAATGTGTAATTTCGAAAATCGTGCATTCTTGGTTGTGCTCGTCGATCGAACGTGGAAGGGAGAAGAAGTGTGCTAGTGCTAACTCCGAGGGAGAGAAAGGAATAAAGGGAAGTGGCGCTAGATTCGTAGTACCATCCGGGTGGCTAGCCCAGACGATGATTGGCTTGGGCACTAAGTTGCAGTAGAGGGGAGGTCTCGGGTTCGAGACTTTGCGATAGTGAAAGGAGGAAGCTTTTTGTTTTAAAAGCTTTTGGTGGCAGTGTAGGGAATAAGTGTGCATGGGCACACTTAGGTCCCACGTGAGCGCCTAGCTCACGTGGTAGTTGAAGCCATGGCTAGGGCGCTAGTGGTAGCGCAGCGTGGGTTCGATTCCCACCAAGGGCAAAAGGTATTTAATTTTTAAATTTAATTTTTGTCCTAAGGTTTGTTTGGCATGAGCTTTTAGGGAGGTATAAGGTTTATGAAAATAAATTTTATATTGTGATTTTGGTGATTAAAGTGTTGAAAGGAGTAATAAGGCTTTAGAGGAGTTTAAATATTATTTTAAAATAAAGTCTTATTGGGTTTAATAGTTGAAAGGAGTAATAAGGTGTAATTGAGATCTAATGTTTTGTATGGTGAGAATAATTTGTGAGGGAGTTATTGAATGAAGTTTTGAGAAGGTTTTTGCTACCTAACCCTTAAATATTGGCAAAAGAGTAATTGTGATTGAGATAGGTTTTTAAGGTCAATTCTTCATCAAACAAAAGGTATGGGCACATCTTCCTTGTGAGTGATTGTTGGATGTTGTGAATGCTAAGTTGGAGAGAAAAGGGTTGTTTGATAAGCATTGTTGAGTTTGATTGTTAAAGGTTTTTCTGAGTGAAAGTTGATGATAAAAACCTTGTTTGATAAGCATTGTTGGAAATATTGAATGAACCTTCATATGCATGATTAGGGTTTGTGCAAGATCATGAGTATCATTGTTATGTGAAGTTGAGAACTATCTTGAAACTAGGGTTTGTGCAAGATCATGAGTATCATTGTTATGTGAGATTGTTTGATAAGCATTGTTGGAAATAATTGAGTGAGTGTTCATATGCTTGGACTAGGGTTTGTAAGCAAGGAGTGTTTCATTGAGTGATTGATTGAGTGGAGTTGATTGAGCCTAGTCAAGTGGAAGTGTTGAAGTGATAGTTCAAGTTCTGTGAAACAAATTATTCTATATTCTAAATTGATTTGAGAAAGAGATTGAAAGTGATTGAGCATTGTTGTGAGTGTGAAGCATATTGAGTCTCTAACAATTCTCTATATGTTTCTATGAGATTAAACAAGATTCTATGTGAAGCTTGTTTAAGTGATTGAAGATAAGTTTTGTGTTAATTGTGTATTGGTAAGTTCTAGTGAGGACTTGTTGAGTAGATTTGAGGTAAGTCTTGGTGAAGACTTGTTGAGCAGATTGGACAAGTTCTAGGAAAGTTGAGGAGATTTAGAATTGAGGTAAGTCTTGGTGAAGACTTGTTGAGCATATTGGACAAGTTCTAGAGAGGACTTGTGGATAGATTTAGTGTGAGTTTTGTGGAAGCTTCAAGTAGATTTGAGACAAGTCTTTGAGAAGACTTGAGAGAAAATTTAATTGATTGATTTGTTCAAACCTTGGATTAAGGTTTGGGGTAGATCTAGCAGAGTTGATTTGTGATTGAGTCAAGCTTTGTGTTAAGGCTTGAGGACAAAGATTGATAATTTGTGTAACAAAAGGAGTGTGTTTTGTGTGATTTGGGGGAAAATTTGGGATTTTTTTGTAGGAAAGGGGTTTTTTTGGGATATTTGAGAAAAATTGGATATTTTGAGAGAGGGAGGTTTTTTTAGTGTAAATAATAATAAATAGAAAAAATTTAGTCAATTTGAGACAAAGTTGAGAGTAATCTTTGGAGGTGATAGAGTATAGAGGATGATAGTCTCTAGTGGATAGAGGTCCATTAGCTAGGGTAGTGAAGATAGGTCTTCTGAGTGAGGGCAGGAGTCTTCAGTGGATAGAGATCCATAAGCTAGTGTAGTGGAGGCAAATTCTTCTAGAAGATCACCATCTAGAGTAGAGGAGAAGGAGTTCTCCTATGGATAGAGATCCATGAACTTGATTAGGGGATTGGTGTCTCCTTTGGATAGAGGTCCATAAACATTGTAATAGGGAAAGGTTTCCCAAGATATTTGTTGAGAAAATTTTAGTGAAATATTTTCTCCGTGGAGTAGCCCACATTGGGTGAACCACGTTAAATTGGTGTCTCTATTGTGTGTGGTGATTTGTGCATTGCTTTGATTACTATTGTTGATATTGCCATTAATATATTGTATAATATTGATTGGGAAAGAAAAGTAAAAAGTGGTCTTATACTGTTCACCCCCTCTCAGTATAAGCTTGTGTTCTTCAATTGGTATCAGAGTGGGTTCCTTCAGAAGAGTTTAACAACTTGAAGGAAAAGCTCACAAGAACACAGATGGATTCTAAGAGTGGATCCTCAGATAATTCAGCACTAGTGTTTGATGGGAGCGATTATGTATTTTGGAGTATGAGAATGAAGATTCACCTGATGGCACTTGGAAATGAAATATGGGAAGTAGTTGAAAATGGATACACACCACCAACTACTCCACCTACAGATAAATATGGTAAGATTCTACATCATTACAATTCAAAAGCAATGAATGCAATTTTGAGAGGTTTGCATAAAACAGAGTTTATAAAGGTTATGCACTACAAATCAGCAAAGGAAATTTGGGATAAATTGCAAGGCATATATGAAGGAGATAAAAATGTCAAAAAGGTAAAGTTGCAAAATCTCAAGGGAATATTTGAAGACCTAAAAATGAAGGATGAGGAAAACATTAGTGCTTATCTACTTCATGTAGACGAGGTTGTTAACTCCATGCAAGGACTTGGACTTGAAGTTCAAGAATCTGATGTTTGTGATAAGATTTTAAGGTCACTCCCAAAAAGGTTTAGTGAAAATATTTCAGCTATAGAGGAATCAAAAGATAGTGATATTTTGACAAGGGATGAATTACATGGCATTCTTACAGCTTTTGAGATGAGAACAAAAGAGGAACCTAATCCCCAAAAAGAAGTAGCCTTCAAAGCTACTAAGAAGACAAAGGGTAAGAATTCAGATTCAAGCAATGAGTTATCTAGTGATGAAGAAGAAAATTATGGCAGAAGGAACAAGGATCCAAGAAAGTTTAAAGGTACGAAATCTATTAGATGTTTCAATTATGGAAAGTATGGTCACTATGCATCTGATTGTCAAGAAGCTAGAAATAGCAATGATGAAGAAAAATAGGATCATAAGAACAGGGAAACAGAAAAATATAGGTACCAAAAGAAAAGCAGGGATGGACAAGGCAAGCAAGGAAAGAAGTTCTTCCAAAGATAGAAGAAGAGTTTCTATGCAGACAAAGCAAGTAAGTATTCAAGTAATAGTGATGAAAGTTCCTCAGATGATGATAAATATGAAGTTCTATTTCTAGAAAAAGAAAAGGAAGTGGTTAAGAAAAGGTCACCAATAATTCTCAAGTGTTTTAGATGTGGAAATTTTGGTCATATTGAAGATAGTTGTACAAAGAGTGGTTTCAGTTTTAGTGATGATGAATATGAAGATACACTTGAAGGACCAGAAGAGAATCTACTCATGGCAATAGAGGAAGAAGGAGGTGATCCTATAGAAGACAAATCAGAAGGAAATGAAGATGATTCCAAAGGCAAAGAAATAGAGGAAGAATAAGAAATAGGAGAAGTTGATCTTGAAGGTGAACTTATTTATGCCCTTAATGCATTAAAGGAGGTAAGAAAGCAAAACTCCAAACTTAAGCTTCAATTTCAAGAATGTGATGAAGAGAAAGGAAAGCTTATAGAGGATCTAAATAAGTCAATGGCTAAGACAAGGAGATTCAAAGAGAAGTTAGAAGCAAAGGTTTTAGAATGTGAAAGGTTAGAGCATGAGGTAGCTCTACTAAGGAAAGAAGTAAAAGAGTCTAAGGATAAGTTACACAAGTTTGGGAAAAGCTCAAAAACCATAGACAAGATTATCAAGGTACAAAGATGGTCAACAAACAAGACAGGTCTTGGTTTTGAATAGGTACAAAAGAAACAAGGAGAGGAGTCAACCTCAAGTTCTGAAGAAGAAGAAACTTCAGAAGAAGAGAGTGTAAGAGAGAGTGAGACTTCTGAGGATGAGTTGGACAATAAAAATTTCAACAAGGAAAGGAACAATGCACAAAAGAGGAATAGATGGAATAGGAACCAACATAGGGTAAAAGAGACTAAAAGACCAATGAGGTCAAGGCAAGGTAGTTTCAATGGATGATGCTTCTCATGTCATAGGTTTGGGCACAAGGCTACACAGTGTAGGACACATGAAAGATAGGAATATGGGAAATTTAGAAATAGGTAACTTTTTCAAGGGTATTGCTACTCTTGTAATCAGTTTGGTCACAAGGCAATGAATTGCAGGGTTCATGATAGGAATAGATATGGCTTCACCAGGAGAAATCCCAAGATATTTGCACCTCCAAGGAATAATAACATTAAGTGTTATAAGTGCAATAATGATGGACATACAACAAAGTGGTGTAGAGAAAAAATTCTAGAGACAAGCAGGAACAGGAATAGTCAGAGGAATCAGAAGGATCAGATGAGGAGGAAAGTGGACAAAGGTAAAGATCAATGCATGTTGGGAGTAGAAATACTCCCACCCTAGAATTAACCACCTCAAGAGGAGGGTGGGGAGGGGCTAAGCTAAGAGTTTCATTCTTAGCCCCGAGCCCCAAAGGTGACCCTTTGCCATTGATGACAAAGGGGGAGAGATTTGAGTAAGGGGGAGAGATTTGAGTTAGGAGGAAAGCATTCAATAGGGGAGCAGTTTCTCAGGGGGAGCAGAATAGAAAGAGGTAAAGGAAATGATAAAAGGTAAATGGGTTGCCATCAATGACAAAGGGGGAGATTGTTGGAAATATGAGCAGGATTTGTTGTCATTGATGTCAAAGGAATACTAAGAAAATGTCAAAAGAATGTTAAGAAAATGGTTCATGGTTGATTTTCTAAGAGGTAAGGATATAATATTTAATTTAAATATTATATGGTTGAAGCATCAAAAGAGAAGCAAGAAGGATAACAATATTATAATATTTGGGTAAAATAAAAGGGTTGAAAAGATATCTCTATTCCATGGTGGTTGAAAGAAAATAATAAGGTTATTTTGCTAAGGTGATAATGGCAAAAGGTTCCCCTAAAAACCTAAGGAAGTTTATATTTTATTTTATTTGAAAAGGCCCAAAGGACATTTAAATATTTAATTATAATATTTAAATTCATTTTGAATTTAAATAATTATAATTAAAATATTATTTTCGAAATGCAAAGTCTAATTTCTCTATCCATCGACGTGAAGGCAAATACCTTGAAAGGTATATTAATATAGCCTTAATCAAAGGCTTAAAGTTGAATTTAAAAATCATGTATTCTTGGTTGTGCTCATCGATCGAACGTGGAAGGGAGAAGAAGTGTGCCAATGCTAACTCCGAGGGAGAGAAAGGCATAAAGGGAAGTGATGCTAAATTCATAGAACCATCCAGGTGGCTAGCCCAGACGATGATTGGCTTGGGCGCTAAGTTGCAGTAGAGGGGAGGTCTCGGGTTCGAGACTTTACGGTAGCGAAAGGAGGAAGCTTTTTGTTTTAAAAGCTTTTGGTGGTAGCTAGGGAATAAGTGTGCATGGGCACACTTAGGTCCCACGTGAGCGCCTAGCTCATGTGGTAGTGGAAGCCATAGCTAGGGCGCTAGTGGCAGTGCAACGTGGGTTCGATTCCCACCAAGGGCAAAAGGTATTTAATTTTTAAATTTAATTTTTATCCTAAGGTTTGTTTGGCATGAGCATTTAGGGAGGTATAAGGTTTATGAAAATAAATTTTATATTGTGATTTTGGTGATTAAAGTGTTGAAAGGAGTAATAAGGCTTTAGAGGAGTTTAAATATTATTTTAAAATAAAGTCTTATTGTGTTTAATAGTTGAAAGGAGTAATAAGGTGTAATTGAGATCTAATATTTTGTATGGTGAGAATAATTTGTGAGGAAATTATTGAATGAAGTTTTGAGAAGGTTTTTGCTACCTAACCCTTAAATATTGGCAAAAGAGTAATTGTGATTGAGACAAGTTTTTAAGGACAATTCTTCATCAAACAAAAGGTATGGGCACATCTTCCTTGTGAGTGATTGTTGGATGTTGTGAATGCTAAGTTGGAGAGAAAAGGGTTGTTTGATAAGCATTGTTGAGTTTGATTGTTAAAGGTTTTTTGAGTGAAAGTTGATGATAAAAACCTTGTTTGATAAGCATTGTTGGAAATATTGAATGAACCTTCATATGCATAACTAGGGTTTGTGCAAGATCATGAGTATCATTGTTATGTGAGATTGTTTGATAAGCATTGTTGGAAATAATTGAGTGAGTGTTCATATGCTTGGACTAGGGTTTGTAAGCAAGGAGTGTTTCATTGAGTGATTGATTGAGTGGAGTTGATTGAGCCTAGTCAAGTGGAAGTGTTGAAGTGATAGTTCAAGTTCTATGAAACAAATTGTTCTATATTCTAAATTGATTTGAGAAAGAGATTGAAAGTGATTGAGCATTGTTGTGAGTGTGAAGCATATTGAGTCTCTAACAATTCTCTATATGTTTCTATGAGATTAAACAAGATTCTATGTGAAGCTTGTCTAAGTGATTGAAGAGGATTTTGTGTTAATTGAGTTGAGTTGAGTAAGCTTTTGTGGAAGCTTACAATATAGTATGGTGAAGACTTGTTGAGTAGATTGGACAAGTTCTAGTGAGGACTTGTTGAGTAGATTTGAGGTAAGTCTTGGTGAAGACTTGTTGAGCAGATTGGACAAGTTCTAGAGAGGACTTGTGGATAGATTAGTGTGAGCTTTTGGAAGCTTACAAGAGATTTGAGATAAGTCTTTGAGAAGACTTGAGAGCAGAGTTGATTGATTGATTTGTTCAAACCTTGGGTTAAGGTTTGGGGTAGATCTAGAGAGTTGATTTGTGATTGAGTCAAGCTTTGTGTTAAGGCTTGAGGACAAGATTTGTGAAAGGACTTGTTTAGTGATTTGAGGATAAGATTTGAGCAGATTTGTGCTAGATCCGAAGGACTATGTTTAGGGTTAGATCTAAAGATAGTGAGCAAGATTTGTGCTAGATCAAAGGACTATGTTTAGTGCAGATTTGAGATAGAGATGAGAGCAAGATTTGGAGGTGATAGAGTATAGAGGATGATAGTCTCTAGTGGATAGAGGTCCATTAGCCAGGGTAGTGAGGATAGGTCTTCTGAGTGAGGATAGGAGTCTTCAGTGGATAGAGATCCATAAGCCAGTGTAGTGGAGGTAGCAGTTCTTCTAGAAGATCACCAGCTAGAGCAGAGGAGAAGGAGTTCTCCTATGGATAGAGATCCATGAACTTGATTAGGGGATTGGTGTCTCCTTTGGATAGAGGTCCATAAACATTGTAATAGGGAAAGGTTTCCCAAGATATTTGTTGAGAAAATTTTAGTGAAATATTTTCTCCGTGGAGTAGCCCACATTGGGTGAACCATGTTAAATTGGTGTCTCTATTGTGTGTGGTGATTTATGCATTGCTTTGATTACTATTATTGATATTGCCATTAATATATTGCATAATATTGATTGGGAAAGAAAAGTAAAAAGTGGTCTTATACTGTTCACCCCCCTCTCAATATAAGCTTGTGTTCTTCAATTGGTATCAGAGCGGGTTCCTTCGAAAGAGTTTAACAACTTGAAGGAAAATCTCACAAGAACACAAATGGATTCTAAGAGTGGATCCTCAGATAATTCAGCACCAGTATTTGATGGGAGTGATTATGTATTTTGGAGTATGAGAATGAAGATTCACTTGATGGCACTTGGAAATGAAATATGGGAAGTAGTTGAAAATGGATACACACCACCAACTACTCCACCTACAGATAAATATGGTAAGCTTCTACATCATTACAATTCAAAAGCAATGAATGCAATTTTGAGAGGTTTGCATAAAATAGAGTTTATAAAGGTTATGCACTACAAATCAGCAAAGGAAATTTGGGATAAATTGCAAGGCATATATGAAGGAGATAAAAAGGTCAAAAAGGTAAAGTTGTGAAATCTCAAGGGAATATTTGAAGACCTAAAAATGAAGGATGAGGAAAACATTAGTGCTTATCTACTTCATGTAGATGAGGTTGTTAACTCCATGCAAGGACTTGGACTTGAAGTTCAAGAATCTGATGTTTGTGATAATATTTTAAGGTCACTCCCAAAAAGGTTTAGTGAAAATATTTTAGCTATAGAGGAATCAAAAGATAGTGATATTTTGACAAGGGATGAATTACATGGCATTCTTACAACTTTTGAGATGAGAACAAAAGAGGAACCTAATCCCCAAAAAGAAGCAACCTTCAAAGCTACCAAGAAGACAAAGGGTAAGAATTCAGATTCAAGCAATGAGTTATCCAGTGATGAAGAAGCAAATTATGGTAGAAGGAACAAGGATCCAAGAAATTTTAAAGGTACAAAATCTATTAGATGTTTCAATTATGGAAAGTATGGTCACTATGCATATGATTTTCAAGAAGCTAGAAATAGCAATGATGAAGAAAAATATGATCATAAGAACAAGGAAACAGAAAAATATAGGTACCAAAAGAAAAGTAGGGATGGACAAGGCAAGCAAGGAAATAAGTTCTTCCAAAGATAGAAGAAGAGTTTCTATGCAGACAAAGCAAGTAAGTATTCAAGTAATAGTGATGAAAGTTCCTCAGATAATGATAAAGATGAAGTTCTATTTCTAGAAAAAGAAAAAGAAGTGGTTAAGAAAAGGTCACCAATAATTCTCAAGTGTTTTAGATGTGGAAATTTTGGTCATATTGAAGATAGTTGTACAAAGAGTGGTTTCAGTTTCAGTGATGATGAATATGAAGATACACTTGAAGGACCAGAAGAGAATCTACTCATGGCAATAGAGGAAGAAGGAGGTGATCCTATAGAAGACAAGTCGAGAAGGAAATGAAGATGATTCCAAAGGTAAAGAAATAGAGGAAGAATAAGAAATAGGAGAAGTTGATCTTGAAGGTGAACTTATTTCTACCCTTAATGCATTAAAGGAGGTAAGAAAGCAAAACTCCAAACTTAAGCTTCAGTTTCAAGAATGTGATGAAGAGAAAGGAAAGCTTATAGAGGATCTAAATAAGTCAATGGCTAAGACAAGGAGATTCAAAGAGAAGTTAGAAGCAAAGGTTTTAGAATGTGAAAGGTTAGAGCATGAGGTAGCTCTACTAAGGAAGGAAGTAAAAGAGTCTAAGGATAGGTTACACAAGTTTGGGAAAAGCTCAAAAACCATAGACAAGATTATCAAGGTACAAAGATGATCAACAAACAAGACAGGTCTTGGTTTTGAATAGGTACAAAAGAAACAAGGAGAGGAGTCAACCTCAAGTTCTGAAGAAGAAGAAACTTTAGAAGAAGAGAGTGTAAGAGAGAGTGAGACTTCTGAGGATGAGTTGGACAATAGAAAGTTCAACAAGGAAAGGAACAATGCACAAAAGAGGAACAGATGGAACAGGAACCAACATAGGGTAAAAGAGACTAAAAGACCAATGAGGTCAAGGCAAGGTAGTTTCAATGGATGATGCTTCTCATGTCATAGGTTTGGGCACAAGGCTACATAGTGCAGGACACATGAAAGATAGGAATATGGGAAATTTAAAAATAGGCAACTTTTTCAAGGGTATTGCTACTCTTGTAATCAGTTTGGTCACAAGGCAATGAATTGCAGGGTTCATGATAGGAATAGATATGGCTTCACCAGGAGAAATCCCAAGATATTTGCACCTCCAAGGAATAATAACATTAAGTGTTATAAGTGCAATAATGATGGACATACAACAAAGTGGTGTAGAGCAAAAATTCCAGAGACAAGCAGGAACAGGAATAGTCAGAGGGATCAGAAGGATCAGATGAGGAGGAAAGTGGACAAAGGTAAATATCAGTGCATGTTGGGAGTAGAAATACTCCCACCCCAGAATTAACCACCTCAAGAGGAGGTGGGGGAGGGGCTAAGCTAAGAGTTTCATTCTTAGCCCCGAGCCCCAAAGGTGACCCTTTGCCATTGATGAAAAGAGGGAGAGAGATTTGAGTTAGGAGGAAAGCATTCAATCAGGGGGAGCAGTTTCTCAGGGGAGAAGAACAGAAAGAGGTAAAGGAAATGATAAAAGGTAAATGGGTTGCCATCAATGACAAAGGGGGAGATTGTTGGAAATATGAGCAGGATTTGTTGTCATTGATGTCAAAGGAATACTAAGAAAATGTCAAAAGAATGTTAAGAAAATGGTTCATGGTTGATTTTCTAAGAGGTAAGGATATAATATTTAATTTAAATATTATATGGTTGAAGCATCAAAAGAGAAGCAAGAAGGATAACAATATTATAATATTTGGGCAAAATAAAAGGGTTGAAAAGATATCTCCATTCTATGGTGGTTGAAAGAAAATAATAAGGTTATTTTGCTAAGGTGATAATGGCAAAAGGTTCCCCTAAAAACCTAAGGAAGTTTATATTTTATTTTATTTGAAAAGGCCCAAAGGACATTTAAATATTTAATTATAATATTTAAATTCATTTTGAATTTAAATAATTATAATTAAAATATTATTTTTGAAATGCAAAGTCTAATTTCTCTATCCATCGACGTGAAGGCAAATGCCTTGAAAGGTATATTAATATAGCCTAAATCAAAGGCTTAAGGTGTAATTTCAAAATCGTGTATGCTTTGTTGTGCTCATCGATCGAACGTGGAAGGGAGAAGAAGTGTGCCAGTGCTAACTCCGAGGGAGAGAAAGGCATAAAGGGAAGTGATGCTAGATTCAAAGAACCATTCGGGTGGCTAGCCCAGATGGTGATTGGCTTGGGTACTAAGTTGCAGCAGAGGGGAGGTCTCGGGTTCGAGACTTTGCGGCTGCAAAAGGAGGAAGCTTTTTGTTTTAAAAGCTTTTGGTGGTAGCGTAGGGAATAAGTGTGTGTGGGCACACTTAGGTCCCATGTGAGCGCCTAGCTCACGTGGTAGTTGAAGCCATGGCTAGGGCGCTAGTGGCAGCGTAGCGTGGGTTCGATTCCCACCAAGGGCAAAAGGTATTTAATTTTTAAATTTAATTTTTGTCCTAAGGTTTGTTTGGCATGAGATTTTAGGGAGGTATAAGGTTTATGGAAATTAAATTTTATATTGTGATTTTGGTGATTAAAGTGTTGAAAGGAGTAATAAGGCTTTAGAGGAGTTTAAATATTATTTTAAAATAAAGTCTTATTGGGTTTAATAGTTGAAAGGAGTAATAAGGTGTAATTGAGATCTAATGTTTTGTATGGTGAGAATAATTTGTGAGGGAGTTATTGAATGAAGTTTTGAGAAGGTTTTTGCTACCTAACCCTTAAAGTTTGGCAAAAGAGTAATTGTGATTGAGATAGGTTTTTAAGGTCAATTCTTCATCAAACAAAAGGTATGGGCACATCTTCCTTGTGAGTGATTGTTGGATGTTGTGAATGCTAAGTTGGAGAGAAAAGGGTTGTTTGATAAGCATTGTTGAGTTTGATTGTTAAAGGTTTTTCTGAGTGAAAGTTGATGATAAAAACCTTGTTTGATAAGCATTGTTGGAAATATTGAATGAACCTTCATATGCATGATTAGGGTTTGTGCAAGATCATGAGTATCATTGTTATGTGAAGTTGAGAACTATCTTGAAACTAGGGTTTGTGCAAGATCATGAGTATCATTGTTATGTGAGATTGTTTGATAAGCATTGTTGGAAATAATTGAGTGAGTGTTCATATGCTTGGACTAGGGTTTGTAAGCAAGGAGTGTTTCATTGAGTGATTGATTGAGTGGAGTTGATTGAGCCTAGTCAAGTGGAAGTGTTGAAGTGATAGTTCAAGTTCTATGAAACAAATTGTTCTATATTCTAAATTGATTTGAGAAAGAGATTGAAAGTGATTGAGCATTGTTGTGAGTGTGAAGCATATTGAGTCTCTAACAATTCTCTATATGTTTCTATGAGATTAAACAAGTTCTAGTGAAGTTTGTTTGATTAATTTTTTGTTATTGTGAGCTTTTAAAGATTTGAGGTAAGTCTTGGTGAAGACTTGTTGAGAATATTGGACAAGTTCTAGTGAGGACTTGTTGAGTAGATTTGAGGTAAGTCTTAGTGAAGACTTGTTGAGCAGATTGGACAAGTTCTAGTGAGGACTTGTTGAGCAGATTTGAGGTAAGTCTTGGTGAAGACTTGTTGAGAAGATTGGACAAGTTCTAGAGAGGACTTGTGGATAGATTAGTGTGAGATTTTGTGGAAGCTTACAATGTATATTTGAGATAAGTCTTTGAGAAGACTTGAGAGTAGAGTTGATTGATTGATTTTTTCAAACCTTGAGTTAAGGTTTGGGGCAGATCTAGCAGAGTTGATTTGTGATTGATTCAAGCTTTGTGTTAAGGCTTGAGGATAGATATTGAGAAGATTTGTGCTAGATCGAAGGACTATGTTTAGTGTAGATTTGAGGATAGATATTGAGCAGATTTGTGCTAGACCGAAGGACTATGTTTAGTAGCATAATTTGAGATTGAATATTGTGCAAAAATTGTTGGATTTTTTAAGGACTTTTTTTGTTGCATATTTGAGATAGAGCTGAGAGTAAGCTTTGGAGGTGATAGAGTATAGAGGATGATAGTCTCTAGTGGATAGAGGTCCATTAGCTAGGGTAGTGAAGATAGGTCTTCTGAGTGAGGGCAGGAGTCTTCAGTGGATAGAGATCCATAAGCCAGTGTAGTGGAGGCAGTAGTTCTTCTAGAAGATCACCAACTAGAGTAGAGGAGAAGGAGTTCTCCTATGGATAGAGATCCATGAACTTGATTAGGGGATTGGTGTCTCCTTTGGATAGAGGTCCATAAACATTGTAATAGGGAAAGGTTTCCCAAGATATTTGTTGAGAAAATTTTAGTGAAATATTTTCTCCCGTGGAGTAGCCCACATTGGGTGAACCACGTTAAATTGGTGTCTCTATTGTGTGTGGTGATTTGTGCATTGCTTTGATTACTATTGTTGATATTGCCATTAATATATTGCATAATATTGATTGGGAAAGAAAAGTAAAAAGTGGTCTTATACTGTTCACCCCCCTCTCAGTATAAGCTTGTGTTCTTCAAGATGAAATAGTATCCCTCAAATGACAATAAAACTTCTATAAATTTAGTTACCAAAACTATCCCAAGCCTTCCTTCCAACCAATAAACCAAGGGCATCAACCTCCTATAAATGGTTATCAAAGGTATCCACCCCAACCTGAAATAGAATCTAGTCAACTTCAAACTTCTAGATGTTACTAGTGCCCATACTAATCCCAATGCAAATTTCTCCAAACCCAATGAGGGATGTGGTTCTAGCTTAGAATAATTACATAGGATATCCATATGATTGACAATATCCTTATATTGATCCTTAATTCCCTATTTATGAGGAAATCCAATAGGCATGATGTCCCATGCTTTATGCTACATATTTTAAAACAATTATGCAAACACTAGGATCGACCTCAATTCATTTGAGTTTACCCCCAAAAGTTACTCCAAGACTTAAAATTTAACCATTAAAACAATCATTGGTAACATGGGATGAGTGAAGTTTATGTCACTCCTAGGAGAACAAGAAACTTACCAAATAGACAAACTCAATTGTAATCAAGTATCCTCACCAAAGGTAAAAGAAGAGCTATAGGAAATCTCCTAGACATAAATTATGAAAATAAAAACTCAATACAAAAAATCAATATCTCAAAATTAAGATAACCCAAAAAATATAACCTAATGCTATCGAGGGCACCCATACCAAAACTAGGTAAATCACCCAATCTTGTCATTGAGTAGCCAAGACTCTAGTGGATATATAAGAAACACATCAAAATTTTAGTCACTAGAGTTTTTTAATGTAATTGAACACATAAATAATTCCACCATACCCATGCAACTCTGGGACATTCTCACTCTACCTAAATAGATGAAGAAACTAGAGGAAGCCTTGGAAAAATAATGAATTCCTAGAAAGTAGAAATGTTTACTATTCTACAAGTATCCATTCTTGGTCCTAGTAGACCTAATCCCCTTCCCATATATTTGGTACTTGTGTGGGAAGAGGTATTAATGTGGAATAAAATTCCAACATAGGAATATACCACTAGAAATAAATAAATTGTATGGGAAAAGTATCACAGTAACTGGTTAGAAAGCAAGAGGGTCAACTACCCCCACATATATACTGTGATTCAATTTTCATAGGGATAAGTAGTCCCACATAAATGGGACCAAGGGCTTCCACCTTTAAGCTTGATACCCCATTGTAAAATATTTTGGCAAGTGTTGGGCTCATAAATCACTCAAGTCCCACAACTAGGTCATTATGGGAATAAACTCATCCATAATTCCTTGGTGTATTTTGGGTCAAGCACTTTGGTTATGCCTAGGTGGGTGGTTTATACATTAGAACTAGCTTATAATTCAATGAATCAAGAATTTATGTAACTAGTATTCCAATCCTAATATTTGGTCTTATATAGGACCTTCCCCTCACTCTACATGCCTATCCCAATGTTATCATAACTCAAGAAATAGTAGTGATTGAATTATCAATGTCATTTGCACCTGCCTTTTCCAATATTTTATAGCCAAAATTGGAGGTTACCTATCCCTAGACTAGAAACATATGATCCTAATAACATGCTATGATAATAAAGTACAAATGCCCTCTAAAAAACTTTGCATCCACATTGTAGAGAATATCCAACTATCAAAGCTTAAGCAAAGTAAACCTTCCTCATGGAATAAGAATAGTCATAATCTAAATTAATGGGGATGAGATCTAAAATTTGGTACTAGATGATAAAATGGATTAATGGGCATCTAAAAAGTGGGTCTCCAAACCATATGATGTGCTAGAGCCAATTGGGTTAGGCACTTACCTAATTAAAGAGGAAGAGTCATTTCTACCAGATGTTACCAAAGCATTAGAATATATAACTAGACTTTGAAAGTTGTATTTTGATGGATCCAAGCAAAGGATTGTGGTTATGACATTTGGATTGGAAGCTTCCATTCTTCAATTGTATTCTTCTAGATTAAATGGTCGTTCAAACTGATTTGGCTCGGATGAAGGCCAACTAAGCTTTAGTTTAGACCACAAGTGATAGTTGTGGTTCATACTGTAGGCTGTAGGTCTCAGCTATGATTTAGGCTATAGACCGTAGGTCTCAGCCATAGTTTAGACTATAGACCATAGGACTTAGTTGCATTTCAGACTGATTAGGTCAAGGAGCCCAAATTGAGTGGTTAAAACCATTGCTCTATCTTGGAGTCTGTCCAAGATCTTCCATATGGTCTTGTAGCATGTCCCATATGAGTAGTCACCCTTGACATGATGCATTTTAGGTGTCTACACTTCTCAAGCATACCACCTTGGTATCCAATCTAGTTCTATCTAGAAATAAAAATTGATATATTTGGTTGTGTTGATTTCAAAGACCTAAATTGGATGCCTTTGAAGGACCACTACCCACTACCTTCCATGGATTTGATCTTACAAATAATAGTAAGGTCAAAAATATTGTCTCTTCTCGATGGCTTCTTTGGGTGTAACCAATTCTAGGTTAAATATGAGGACCAACATAAAACAACATTCGCAACCAACTAGGGAAACTTTACCTATCAAAAAATTCCATTTGGTCTATCTAACACTGAGGTGACATTCTAGAGGGCATGGATATAACTTTCAATTATTTGCTATATAAGATAATCCTGGTCTACTTGGATGAAATCATAGTATTCTTAAAAAGAAAATAATACCATATGGCACATTTAGAAAAGGTGTTTGAGTGATGTTAGGGATTTGGGGTGTGTCTCAACCTAAAGAAATGCATTTTTTGTACTTCGTAAGGAAATCTCCTTGGACACATCATATAAAAATATGGGATATACATAGACCCTAATAGATTCAAGGCTATTCTCAACCAATATTTTCCATAACATGAGAAAGCCCTCCAATATTTCCTAGGCCAGATCAACTTCATCTAGAAGTTCATACTAAAATTTATCTTCGTTGTCAATCCCATCACCCAAATGTTGAAGAAAATGCTACCATTCAAGTGGATTGAGGAAGGGAAGTAGGCTTTCTAAAATATCAAGTAGGCCATGGTAGAAGCTTCAATGTTAACCAACCTAGATTTTGACAAGGATTTCATCTCTATGCCTACAATGGTAAACTTCATATAGTAGCTATCCTTACCTAGAAGGATGATGAAGGCAATGGACATCCCATTGCATTCTTTAGCCAAACTATTAAGGGCTACAAAGAGTGATACAAATTTATCAAAATATAGGTATATATCTTGATAAAAAGCCTAAAACATTTCAAGCATTTGATTTCAAGAAGCAAATTTATTGCTAATGTCATCCATTCAAGCATCAAATACTATAATATAAATGGTGAGATCAATGAAAAACAGTAGGATGGATCACTTGAATCCTCAACTATGACATTTAAATCAAAATAACTAAGTTAATTAGAGGTAAAGCATTGTTTCAAAAGCTTACATAGGATATTATTGATTTAGAAAATAAAAGAAGACATGTTTTCTTGTCACCAGATAGAACTAAAACTAGTTACAAGATCAAATTATTTACATACAATAGAGTTGGTATTCCCTAGACTTGAGTCAAATTCAAAGGAGAACAATAAACTATAAAATGCAAATTATACCCTCATTGCAGGGGTGCTATTTTAGATAAAATTTTATGGAGTCCTCTTGAGATGTTTAGAAACTCGACAAGTTTTTTTGGTTGATATTACTTGGCACATACAACAACAATGAATATTATGAGAGCAAGATACTATTGGCCCACCATGTTTAGATATGCTCAGTGGGTAATGGAATGCAACCAATGCAAATTATTTACTAGAAGTAAATTTATTGCTCCTATATCCCTTAAGCCCATTATATCCAATAAACCCTTCTCTTAGTGGTGGCTTGACTTCATAGGTGCAATCAATCCACTATATAGTGAGGGCCACTAGTGGATCTTCACATCCACCAATTGCTTCACAAGATGGACAAAAGTGACCCTACTCAAAGAGGCCATCAGGGTGGTCGTAGTTAAATTTTTAGAAGAGATCATCACTTAATTTGATGTGCCCAACACCATAATAATGGATAATATACCAAGATTCATTGGAATGGAGGTAAGCCAATATGCTCTTAAATATGGTATCTATATGAAGGCTTCCTCTAATTACTATTCATAGGGTAATGACCTAGTTGAATCACTGAATAAGAACCTCCTTTGCATTATAAAAAGGATCAACACAAAAAAAACAAAGATAATTTCACCCACACACTTGAAAATCTCTATGGATAGATTGTATCACCCTAAAGAAAGGGATAGGCAGCTCTCCTTACTCCTTGGTCTATAGACAAGAATCCTTACTTCCTATCTCTATTGAGTTTCCCATTCTACAACTACTATAATAACTACAACTTTAGGAGCATAACACTATATCATTGAGAATTAGGGGATTATTGAATCTTGAAGAATAGAAGTAGGAAACAAGAAACCACCTATAGAAGCATCAAAAAAATATGAAGAGATTATTTGATTGAAAGGCTACAACTCAACAAGAATCTTAACTTCCTATATCTATTGAGTTACCCATGCTACAACTACTATAATAACTACAAATTTAGGAGCATAACACCATATCATTGAGAAATAGGGAATTATTGAATCTTGAAGAGTAGAGGTAGGAAACAAGAAACCACCTATAGAAGCATAAAAAATATGAAGAGATTTTTTTGGATGGGATACCTAGTTCTCAAATGGGATAAATACCATAGCAAATAGGATTGACACACCAAGTTTGAATCCATATGGAGTGGACCATACATCATAATTATACTCAAAGCAAAAAATATAGTAGAGCTATCTATGCTAGATGGACATCCATTCCTGATCTTGGTCAACAAGATATACCTAAATAAGTACCCCTAACCATAAAAAAAAAATAACAAAAGAGAGGAATAGAAAAATTTTGATTTATATAACCTTCAAATTTGGGAGAAAAAGACTCCATGTGATAAGTCTTTATTTGAAACCCCTCAAATTCATGAGTGCCCACCTCACAAAGCACATAGGCACCCAAGGTACAATGCTACATGTAAGTAAGGGAATTTTTAGAAGAATACTAGCCTATGAAGTCATTTTTACCACCATAAGTGGACCCATAAAAAGGAATAAAGATCCCCTCTCCTCTCCTATAAAATAATTTTGGTCCCAAAGCAAAGATACTAAGTCATTCTTCTCTCACCACCCCTGCTAGCTCATGGAAGCTACAAAATTGTTAATACCATAAGGGAGGGAAAATTTCATGAGAACCTCTTTCCTTCTTATAGAACAATGGAAAGAAAATCATTTGCAAAAGAGGGACCATGAAGCAACAAGGGAGTAGGTGTGACCAGAAGTTAATACAAGCTAGATAATAGCATGTACTTGGAAATCATCCCCCATGAGCGATATCTATAAATGTATTACCCTACCATAGATCTTTGATAATATGACATCACTCTAGAATCATGATAAGTATCATATTGGCCAAATCTATGTGAAGTACAACCTCAGGTGGCACAAAGACAATCCAAGTCACAAATTGAAACCAATTCCCCAAAACTAGACCTCTTAAGGGAAACCTACTTAGGGAGGTAGAAAAAATCTTCATGAGCTTGGTAGTTGGATAATACTATAAAAGGTTTCCAAATTATCTCTCATGAGATCTACCAAAACACACATCCAAAATAGAGGACTTTTCACTCTACATGTCACTTCAAATGATGCTATAGTAAGAAATTTGGATGTGAGTCATCTAATCAAACATCAACAATCAAGATGCTAAAACTTTCATGGCACTACAAGCTTGCCATTAAATTAGGTGACATCTTGGTGGTAAATTTTATAAATTAGCCAATATGATGAGGTTGAAACATAAACCAAGAAGCTTTGATAACCTGAGGGATGGATTTACCATCCTATCCAACCATGACAAAGATAAAATTATATATGTATGCAATAGTAATAGTTAAATAGCCTATTAAATCCATAGACCTTTGAAGTTTTCTCCATTACACACAAAGGATCAAGAGAGCCTATAACCTAAAGAACTATTGAGGAGCCAAAGAGAGAAAAATTACAGAGTATTATCCAACCACCATGAAATTAGGAAAGAATAATATGCCTACCTAAGCAACTCAATCACATGTTAATAAGGGGCTTACCATTGAGTTTAAACCAAGCGAGCCACCGGTCCAAGTCCTCTTAATAGAAAAATTTGAGAGAGTAACTGACCCCAAGCTATCTAAGAATACTAAGAGCTTCAGAGAGGATGCACTTTAGAGAATCTAGGATCAAAAAGTTGAGTCCTTTCCTATGAGAATTTGGAAAACCCACCTAGCATATTATATGGTGCTACAACTAAACCAATGCCTAGAATTCATGGTTGCTTGTATTGTTAACTACAACATACAACATGAGGAGATCATGGGCTATGATGGGCACTTCAAAATTACAATCTTAGATAAAATACTATGGGATATATTATTGGTCCTTCCAAGGATGGAAATCAACCCTTTCAGTGTTGACTTCCTCTATTCAAAACACCAACAACCATTGAGGGACCATAATGTAAATCTTAACAATAAGGAAGCTGCCATGCCAATATATAGGTTAATGTAATTTCCCACATACATAATTCCTTGTAAGTGTAGCGACCCTAGGAACGCGTGCACCGGTCCCTTTTCTGAAAACCCTACTTGCAATGCTTATTTAAAATACCAAAGATGAAATGGAAAGACAAGAGGAAAAAAAAGCATATAACACGAAATAACAAAATACGGATCTCTTTATTGATATTGAAGCTCGGTTACATGTCGGTCCCTCTTAGGGATACCCATTTTGATACTATAAATTACAAGTGGGCAAGGAGTGCCCCTTTCACGAAGAGGTGGTGCGCTTATAAAAGCTTCCCGGTTCCACACATGGAAATGTATGAGGGCTTACAGATGCCTCCTTCTCTAGGTCTATTTCCTAGAGGGATCCCTTCTGCTCTCGTATGTTGTAATCTTCATCCGATGTACCTGTGGCCCTGCAAGCAATGAAACAACAACACACTTTTAGGTGTCCGAGATTGCCTCCCTGGATGAGGTTGTTAGTAATCAAAGAATGTAACGGAAATATGATAAAACAATGCCATGAAATCATGTAAATCTATGCTAATGATATAAGAAAACAAAATAAAGATGCTATGTCTATCTAAGCTAAGCCTGCGGGCCACTGTCCAAGACAACGGCCGCTAAAGTAAACCTTGCCCTCTTTGCCCCAAAGCTATGGGTCAAAGACTATGATCTGATGTTGAAGAAAGTAGGTATTATGCTCTTTGATTCGTCAAAGCTCCATCGCACATGTGATCTCAAAGAGAACTCTCCAAGTCTTGAAAGCTCTCCTCAAGAAGATGTCTCTCTCCCTGATGTGATAAAATATTTCATGTTTATATGATCTCCTTTGGTGCTCTTAGGCTTGCACCTTTTATAGTGTGAAACCCTAGGTCTATGTCCAAGCCCTAGAAATGAATTTCTCATGCGTAGTGCAAGTTAGCATGAGAAGCTTTTGTCCATTGTCTATATTTGAAGGCCAGTTAACTAAAATCTAACTGCCCACTTGAGTCTTCTATGCGAACTGGTCGTTAGCATGAGAAGCTTTTGTCCTTTGTTTATGCTTGGAGGTCAGTTAACTTAAGTCTAAATGCAAACTCAAGCCTCCTATGTGAACTGGTCATGAAAAGGAATGCAAAGTCACTCCCGCTCACCTTTATTGCATGCAGACTACCACTTCCACCCGAGATTGGGCCTGTTTGTCAGCAAACCGCTTCTTATGGCTTAGCCATTGTCATCTACAGTGGCTAAGATCTGGCCGTTGTCATCTATAGTGGCTAAGGTCTGGCCACTCTAGGCTTGAGCGGCTAGGATCTGGTCACTCTTGGCTTGAGCGGCCAAGCTTGGATGGCTTGAAAAGGCCCCAAATGAGTGGTGAGAACCATTGTTGATGCTTGGAAAGTCCAATATTATGTCTTATGATCTTATGAGTGTGTCTATGTAAGTAGCTCCCCTAAGCATGACATGATTTAGGTGTCTACAGATGCCCCTTTTTGTGATGCGTTATGTGGAAAACACAACGTTGAGCAAAAACGTAGACTGATCTATTTGTAGGGTGTATGGTGATCAATGGTCTGATCAATTTTGGATGGCCCAATCATGCAAGATGGCATGCATCCCTTGAATCATTGCCTCAACATTCGGAGGACTTAGCTTAGTGGCTTTTGCATGTTAAATTGCACTCATTCCTCAAACTCAATCGGGTAGCTTCAGCTGCTACAACAATTTCGACCGGTAGGAGAGCTACAATTGAAGATGTCATGTCTGCTTACATTCCCAACAAACAAGGGAAATTTGTGATTGTTGTATGCAATGATTCATAGGATGAACATGATTTTGCTATGATCAAGTGATCTTTTGTTGATTTTGATTATGATTAAGTTGAAGTTTTGAACTACCTCTTCACACAATGAATTGGTGAAGAAATGACAATGAATGAAGCGACAAGTCGCTTGACCAATATGACTAATCTGGTTCCTTTCTAGCATTTGTTGCTTTTAATGGGCAATCCCACATCCAAGTGTGATTCCAATTGCTTATGATAATCATCCATCCCTATCCCGAGGAGCGGTCCGACTATCAATAGCCTTCTTAGGGAGTTAGGATGAGTGATTCTATTCATGCCTAGATTGTATCACTTTGACTTAATGTTTTTGATGTCATAGGGGAATTAGAATGACCCCTTCGCACCCGTGGAGCAGTTCGACCATCTTGATCTTCTTCGGGTTTGAAGGGTGACATATCGTAATTCCAAAATGAGTTGCTTTTGCCCCAAGTGGCCTTATGGTTGCCTACTCATCTCACCAAAATACATGGAGTGCAAATCGTTGCAATCATCGAGTGGATAGAGTAGGTAACTGGATACGAGGCCTGCTTGAGATTGTGATTTTATGTGATTTTTTTTGTTATTTTGAACATTCTGATGATCCTAAACCATCAAAGTGTGATTATTTGTTATTTTTGTTATTCCCTCATTGAAGGAACTACTTTACTTTGATCTGTGGGCCTGGCCACTGTCAGGTCCAATGGCCTCTAATTTCCTACCTGTGGTCGTTGTCGCCTTGAGCGGCCAAGAAGCTTGGGCCATTGACATCAGCAGCGGCCAAGGCATAATTAAGGAAATATAAAATTTGCAATTCTAGGGTTTTGACCTATCATTTTCACTATTGAAGATTCCATTTTTAGAGCTCTGGTGCAGCGATGATGGTTGCAACTTCGAAACTTGTTGGTGCTGAGGACATGGCTGCACGGGGTGAGACATCAACTGTTGGAGGAGCCGGAGCTTCTCGGGTATTTCTCTTCAAAACCCTAGCTCTCTTTTCTTTGCCTAAGTAAAATTGAACTTCACTAAGAAATGAGCAAAATGAACATCACTAAACCTGCTGGCAATGAACAAACTCCGTAATTAGGCTTAGGTTCCCTTTTGCTATGGTGGGTTAGTCCCCAATTTTGCTATTTGTCAGTGGCTTCAACCTAGGGTTTTTCAAATTTTTTCCATTATTCACCTACTGCCGCCATTTTGGGCATTCTCAAACTTAGCTTAGTTTTGATGCTTGGGTAGGGGATTTGCTTTCCAATTTGTTTGCTTTCCCTCCCTATGTTATTTTATTAAGTTATTTTGTCAAATTTGTAATTTTTTTTATTTTTTGGCCAAGGGTTCACGGGTTTGCCGTGCCGCCCCTTGGTCGCTGTCACTCAGAGCGGCTCTCTGAGCCACTATCACTCAGAGCGGCCAAGCTTGAATCCCAACGGTCAAAAATTTGACCATTGGGCCTTGGCCGCTGCTGCCTCCAGTGGCTAGGTTTCGACCATTGTAGGCGACAACGGCTAAAGCTTAAGCCTTGTTTTTGCATTTTGTGTATTGATTTTTATGATTTTTTTTTTTTGAATTTTTGCTTTGCTTGATTAGGTGCAATTTATTCTTCTTTTGCTTAGATTTAGAGTAACTCATACTCTTTTGCACCATTTTCATGTTTATTGTGAATCATGCCTTAGATGCACTTGTAGTTATATTTTGTTTTTCTTCTACTTTATTTAGATCCTCACTGCTCGGGCTCGGGACCCGAAGCTCCTACTTGACTTACTTCCTGGATTTGATGACACTGACTGGGAGTGGTTTAAGGCCCGTGGGCTATAGTACGTTATCAGGTTACCCCACATTATGGCCGACCAGGCTTATCTTATGGCCTTAGCCCATCGTTGGGACCCATGGACCAACACCTTCCACCTTCCACCCGATGAGATGACTATCACGCCGGAGGATGTTTACAAGATCTTTTGGATCCCATTCGATGGGGTGCCCATTGTTTCATCGGCCACTAATGATCAGGTGGTCGTCTATGCTCGGGTGTTTGGAGCATGCTCTACATAGGCCCTCCGGGAGACTGGGTCGGGGGAGTATCTATCAAGACTTGGTATGATGCTCATGTTTTCACAATGAGGCATGTTGTGTTGCTGATGGTGATCAACAACGTTCTTATCCTAGATTGCTCGAGTTTGAGGTTCCCTTGGAACCTCCTGGCGATGGTGCAGGACCTACTGGATAGCGAGGAGCCTATCATCTATGCATGGGGTAGATCGCTATTGGCTCAGTGCTATGATGAGTTGTACCACATCCATCGATGGGGATGCATCAACATTGCTTGCAGTTTGCTCTTACAGGTTTGGGGATGGGAGCACATTAAGGTAGATCACCCTAAGGGGCTCCCAGCCGAGATTACATCTATTGAGGCTCGGACACAGTGCTATGCTACCAGATGGGCTCGAGAGCATGAGGAGCGTAAGAGCCACACTTTTGTAGGGGAGCTATCCCACTACACTGATGCTTTCACCAGACTATTGGCCAGAGATGTCATGTGGTGGCCTTACTATGAGTGTCTAATTTGGGATGATCCAACTAGTTTTACTGCTAGGACACGACATGAGCGATGGCTCATTGGTCGTAAGATTGCCATCCAAGAGTATTTCTTCTACTCTCGAGTTCTTCATCAGTACAGATTGTAGTAGGATGTGCCCTTGATACCATTCTTGTATAGGTGCCTCATAGCAGAGAGGGACCTACCTCCATGATAGGTCATAGAGCTTGCAGATGAGGAGGATGCCCCAGTCGTAGACCCTACAGTGGTTGGGGGAGTTACAGAGGCCTACTCTCAGTGGTGGGGTGATCGGATGTGGCATGGCATCGATAGCCTAGGGCACGAGGATGATGGTGGGGGTGATGGCATAGATCCGATAGGACGTAGGGTTCGAGCCAGGACCGAGGTATGGGGCCAGCCGATAGAGCAGGTGGTAGTAGAGGATCCTGATGTTCCTAAGGAGGAGGAGGAGTTAGAGCCCGAGGAGAGAGACTCTCCTCTGAGAGCATAGTTGCATGAGGTCGAGGCTGAGCTCTAGGCTACTAAGATCTAGGTACAATGGTGAGATGCTATGATTGAGCAGCTCACAACATAGATACAGGCTCTATAGGCTACTATTGGGGGTGGCGATGTCAGGATGCAGTTTGTTGTTCCTACTTCTACACCATAGGAGGTTCCAGCGATAGGCTCAGGGGTAGATGTGGGATGACTTTAGTCCTTGTTGGATGAGCATGAGGCGTGGATCTAGGGTCTTACGGATCATGTTACCATCCTTCAGATGTAGCTCAAGAGGCATGGGCTTGTCCCTAAGGATCCAATAGGTGCAGGTGGTTCGTAGGTCAATGGGCGCTCTACCTCGGGGTAGTCTTCCACCCATCCTAGCCAATGGACCCAGACTCGGATAGAGAGACCTACAGGCTCACATCACTCGACTCATGACACCGCCACAGGGGGAGGTGGCACTAGAGGAGGTGATGCAGGGGGCTCAAGCTCGATATTTGATTGATGCTCTACTTGGTTCTTGATCTATTTTTGAGGTCGACTGACCTACATGACTATAGCCCATGGGCATTTTTGTATATCCATTGGACTTGACACACATACTTTTATGATAGATTTGCTTTTTATGACTCATTATGTGTATCGTTTATTGCTTATGTTTTTGTTATTATTTTGTTTTATGATATGATGCGATGATGATATTTATGATGATTTGATGAATATGTTAGATGATAGATGATATTTTGAAGATGCTTAGATGGATGTGTAGATGCTTATATGATTTGATGATATGATGCGATGTATTTTGATGATGAATGATGAATTTATGATTTGGTATGCAAATGGATATTGCCTATATGTTTTATGATGTGGTTTATGGATGATTAATGACTTGTTTTTGTGGATGCAAATGTTATTGTTAAATGCATGTTTAATTTTTGCTTTAATTATATGCATCTAACTTATGTGATGGAATGGTATAAATGAACCTGTATGCTCTAATCACTTAAAACATACGGAATGCATATGACATTGACAATCTTAATGGGTGATACCACAGAAAGTAAAAAAATAATCATGAATTTAAATAATCACTCTTATCATAAGAATTGATTAAGTATTCATATATGAGATGTAATGGTGTGTAATGTATTTTCTTAATAAGTTTCTGTAAATTAAAAGATATAAAGTAGTCAGTGGTCGTCTATATACTATTTCTAATATATATGCGGTATCTGTCCTACTATGTTGATACCCCCTAATTTATAGAATCTTATAAAGAAAGTGATGGTGTGAATGATGTTATGATTTGTTGCTATGTAAAAATATTTTGGGGCTTTTCGGAGATTCAAACACTCTAGTTCCCCTATCAACAATTGTCTACTTACCACTTAGACTTTTGAAAAGTAAGGCTTTTACCATGGACCTAGTTTTTCATGATCTCTGTGTGTGCATGTGATTGTATATTTTGAGATAGAACTCAAGCATTTCCTCCGATGTCAGGCGGGATTCTTTCAGCCCATTGCTAAGATCAGGGATCCTCAAGTGTTCATCTCATCCTTATGTTGGACTTAGTTGGACTATACCACTAGGCAATATTTGGTTACCTAAGCTAGCTCATCCACATTCAAACATTGGTCTACACAAATGCATGAAGCAATTGTAATAGACATATCATCATGCGTAAGGATTTCTCCTTCCAGTTTTGTACAATGCTGAGAATTCCAAGGATTCAAGCTTTATTCTCTTCTTTTTGGCTTTGGATTTTTGCTCATATGTAGTGATGAAAATCACTATTTATTTTGATTTGATTTTTTCTTTGAGCGGGGATTTTTTTGTAGTGATGATAATCACTATTTATTTTGCTCATACGTAGTGATGAAAATCACTATTTATTTTTATTGATTTTTTTTAGCTTGATTTTTTTGTAATTTCTGAATTTATGCTTTGTGTATCGGATTTTTGCTTTTGAAATCTGGACTGTATGCTTGGCCTTTTGAATGTGTACTTTGCTTTGGGATTTTTCTTATTTTGATTTAAGCAAGGGATTTTGATAGGGTAAAGCTTGTCCTTTTGCCAATTCTCAACACCTTTAAACCGGTTGCATAGGGGGATAAGCAAGGATAATCCTTTTCGCTTAAGGTAACCTAGACCGCTTTGCAGCTTTCATCTTTTCCTTGTACCAGCTAGGATTTTAGTGTTTCAATTAGTGATGGGATCTTGAATATCCAAGGCTTTATCATAGCTAGGCCTTACCTTCTACTAATCAAAGTTGTTTTCCTCAAAAGTTGATAAGATTACTAGGTGTGGTTGACTAACCGAAAAACCTTAGTATATTATGTATAGCAACAAATAATGGTTGTGTTGAAAAACACAATTACACACATGTGGATGGAGGTATGGATATGAATGACTTGTGCGACAAACTGTGGTATCACTTTTAAGGCTCTCATGACATATACAATTGTAATGTATGTGAAAATGCAATGCAATGATGTGGATGCAAAATGTGAAGTGCAATTGTTTTTGTATTTTTGATTTTATGTTGTTTTTGTATTTTTTGATTAATTTGACCAAAGGGCTTATTATGCCTTTGGGGCTTTTGTTATTGATTTTGACCAAGCGGTTTGAATTACCCTTGGAGCTTTTGATTTGATGGGATTTGACCAAGCGGTATGAATTACCCTTGGAGCCTTTTGATTGATGTTTGACCAAGCGGTATGAATTACCCTTGGAGCCTTTTGAATTGATTTTTGACCAAGCGGTATGAATTACCCTTGGAGCTTTTGAATTGATTTTTGACCAAGCGGTATGAATTACCCTTGGAGCCTTTTGAATTGATTTTTGACCAAGCGGTATGAATTACCCTTGGAGCCTTTGAATTGATTTTTGACCAAGCGGTATGAATTACCCTTGGAGCCTTTTGAATTGATTTTGACCAAGTGGTATGAATTACCCTTGGAGCCTTTGATTTGATTTTTGACCAATATTACTTTTTTATTTTTTGACAGCTATGAATTACCCTTGAGCCTTTTTTTTTACCAACATGAATTACCCTTGGAGCCTTTGATTTGAATTTTTGAATTTTATGTTTTTATGATTTGTTTGTATTTTGACATATTTGAATGTTTTTGAATTTTATGAAATATTTGAATGTTTTTGTGTTTTATGACATATTTGAATGTTTTTGTGTTTTATGTATAAAATGCCTTTAAGTGAATGATATTGAGAGGTTCAGGCTCTTCAACACCATCTAATGATATAAGGTGATATGCTCCAGGCCCAACTCTCTATGAAATCATGTATGGACCTATCCAGTTTACCATGAACTTATCTCGTAGATGCGGTGACAGATTTGAATTCTGTTGGTTTTCTTTGAGCACTAGATCTCCAACCTTGAATTCCCTTAGGTGGAATTTACTATTGTAAGCTCATGCAAGGTGATCTTGGTAAACATGGAGATGCTCTAAAGCATTGACTCGACATTCATCAAGAAGCATCAATTGATCAAGGTGGCCTTGCCACGTAACTTCATCATCTATGAAGTCCTTTAATGCTATGCATAGAGTCAGGATTTCCAACTCTAGAGGCATGATGGCTTCAGTGCCATATACTAGTGAAAATGGTGTTGCCCTAGTGGGCATCCGTATACTAGTCCTGTATGCCCATAGTGCAAGAGGCAATTGCATGTGCCAATCCTTGTGATTTTCTTGCATTGTCTTCCTCAAAATGGAGACTATTATTTTGTTTGAGGCTTCTGCTTGCCCGTTTGCTTGTGGATAATAAGGCATTGAAAAATTATGTTGAATATGGTATTTGTTCATTAAAGCATACACATTTTTGTTCTTGAAATATGGCCCATTATCCGATATTATCTTAGAAGGGACCCCAAAATGACTTATGATATTGTGGAGTATAAACTCCGCAATCCTTGGTCCAGTTGTTGATGTTAAGGGGATCGCTTCTACCCATTTAGTGAAGTATTATGTGGCCATTATGATGAATGTATGTCAGCCTGAGGATGGGGGTGAGATCTTCCCAATCAAGTCTAGTCCCCATTACGAGAATGGCCATGCTGCCTGGATGGGTTGCAAAGCTTGCGATGGTAAGTGCGTTAGGTTTGCATGATGTTGGCACTTACTACATTTCTTGACATACTCATAGCAGTCCTTTTCCATTATGGGCCAATAGTAACCCATTCTCAAGATGCGCTTAATGATGGCCATGCCACTAAAATGGCCTCCACATGTTCCATCGTGAGCTTGCAAAATTGCCCAAGATGCTTCCTGGGGCTCAAGACAACGGAGTAATACTCCATCATATCCTCGTCTATAGAGGATTTCTCCTAGAAAAATGTATCTTGTTGCTCTCTATTTGAATGTTCACCTTTCAGTATGTGACAAACCTTGAGGTATTATTCCAAGCTTTAGGAAGTCCCACAGTTGGGAAAGCCAATCCTGATAGGCCACAACTTCTATAGAATAGACAACTTGCTCTTCCTGCATTTTTGAGGTAGTGAACACGGATTGAGGAACAACTCTATGGTATATGGTCGCACCACACTCTACAGGTCCTTGGGAGATCAAAGACCCCCAAGGTGTTGTTTGCAAGAAATCTCTGGCTATGAAGGACCAATCCTGATTTGGTTCGATGTTGATCATGTTGACTGATTCTTGATTGTCAAAAGCCTCACGACGTATTGTTGAGTGCGAAAGCACTTTCACATGAACGGTTGTAAAATTAGTAGATGGATTCTGAGGGATTAAGGATCCCAAAGAGGCCATGGTGTCTACAAATCTATTCGACGTACGAGGGATTGCCTCGATGTCGTACCATTCTAGTCGGGCTAAGTAATTGTCAACAAGTTCCTTGTAAGTCTTCAGGAGTGGGCACCTACATTGGAAGAGTCCTTTGACCTAGTTTACTATGAGCAAGGAGTCACCAAAGATATTCAATATTTTAATGCCCATTGCTATGGCTGTTTGGAGTCCCAGGATCAATGCTTCATATTCTGTATTGTTGTTTGTGCACGGGAAGTCTAGTTTGAATGATAAGGGCAATGGAGCGCCCTATGGTGTGATAAAGACAATCCCTGCTCCACCTCCTTGTTCACACTTTGAACCATCGAAGAACAATGACATGTCTCTTTCTTTCTTAGGTTCTTCGAGTTCTGGTGGATCTGATAATGCAAAGACCGCATCATCGAGAAATTCTATGGTGAGAGGCTTGTTATCCTGAAGAGGCACCTCTACTAATTGATCTGCTATGACTTGTCCCTTGATGGACTTTTGGCTTATGAACTCTAGATCAAATTCTATCAATAGCATGATCCACTTTGTGGTACGTGTATTGTGATATGTCTTGCTCATCATGTACTACAAAGGATTTTGTTTTGATATGACGTAGGTCGTATGGCTCAACATGTAGTGTCACAACTTTCGAGTTGCAAAGACCACTGCTAAACACAATTTTTTGACATACGCATATCCTAGCTCATAGCTCACCAAGGTGCGACTAATGTAATATATGGCTTGCTCTTTGTCTTGTGCATTCTTTTGGGCTAACATGGTGCCCAATGCAAAATTAGTAGCCGATATATATAGTAAAAATGGTATGTCTAGCCTTGGTGGAGCCAATACTGGCGGCGTTGCCAGATAATTTTTGATCTCTGCAAAGGCTTGATGGCATTCTTCATCCCAATGAAAGGGGACTTCCTTGCATAGCAACCTATTCATAGGTCTGCATTTGTTTGATAATTGCATGATGAATATTTTGATGGATGCTATCTTGCCTTGTAGGCTCCTCAACTCCCTAATGTTGGTAGGGGCGGCCATTTCTAGTATAGCCTTTACCTTTGCAGGATCTACTTTGATGCCTCTCTTGGATACGATGAATCCTAAAAGCTTGCCAGAAGTTATGCCAAATACGCACTTCTTAGGATTCAATCGGACATTGTGTTCTATGAGGCGATCGAAGACTTGTCTAAGGACTTCGGCATGCTCTTGCCGCAATAGGGACTTGGCTAGTAAGTCATCCATGTAATCTTCCAAGATCTTATGCATATAGTCATGGAATATGTATGTCATGGCCCGCTGATATGTGGCACCAACATTTTTGAGACCGAATGGCATCACTTTGTAACAGAATGTTCCCCATGGAGTAATGAAAGCAGTTTTATGTTGATCTTCAGGCTTAATCTGGATTTGGTTGTATCCAAAAAAACCATCCATTAGGGAGAGCATTTCATGACCTACGGTTGCATCTACAAGAGCATCTATGTTTGGCAATGAGAATGAATCCTTTGGTGTTGCCCTATTCAAATCTCTGAAATCCATGCAGATACGGACTCTTCCATCAGGTTTCCCTATGGGTACCATGTTTGACACCCACTCAGGGTAGTCGATAGGAACTATGAATACTGCATCCAGTAGTTTTTGCAATTCGTTCTTCACCATCAAAGCGACGGTTGGATGCATTTTCCTCAGTTTTTTCTTGACTGGCTTCTTCATGGGATCCAATGAAAGGTTGTGAATGACTAACTTTGGATCTATCCCTGGCATGTCTTTGTAAGTCCAAGCAAAAATATTTGGCCTCTCCTTGAGGAGAGGAATCAAGATGGCTTGTTCCTCTGGAGATAGACTTTCTTCGAACTTGACTTTCCTTGGTTGGGTAGGATCATCACTGATGTCCACCTCGAAAGTTGCTTCTATAGCCATATGTGACCCATCCTCTAGATGATGAGGCATGGGTATCAAATGAATGTCATCGATGGGATTCATAGGACCTAGTGACTCAGGTTCCAAACCAACATGGAAGACGTCATACGCACAACCTGATGCAAAATGGAATGGCTGTAACATCTCTTCATTGGGGAAGAGGTCTTCTAGCTCTATGGGTGAACTAGCACGATCCCAATCAATAGCCTCTACATCAAGATGCAATGATTTGGTAGGATCTGATGGATTATGAAGTGGAGTGGTCAAATCAATGGAGATCATGTTGATGGATGGGATGAAATCTCCAGGACCACATGGGTGCAATCTTGTCTCAGGGGTTTCCCTTCCATACTCACGATGAGGTTCTGGAGGAATGGGAATTTTTGGATCTGGCCCATGAGCAGGGCAGACAATAGGATCATTGGGCTCTAACTACTCTCTAAATGTAGGTGGAGGGGGATTGACCATCCGATGAATGGCAGCTAGGTCAATAGGTCTCCCCAAAAATTGGAGATGAGGGTCTATGGCATGAAGTGCCGCCTCTCTCTCTACTAGCTCGTTGACTTGCCGCAAGTGGTGAGGTCCAAGATAAGCCATCTCGGTCTCATCCTCAAAGTCATCATCACTTATCCAGAAACCGTTAGCATTGGTATGCGGCCCTAAAATAAGGGGCTCATGTCTTGGCCCCAAGTAGGCCATCTCTGTTTCATCTTCATATTCTTCGTCACTTATGAAGAATCCATTTGCATTTGTTTCTCACCCCAAAGTCAGGGGTTGATGGCTTAGGCCTAAGTAAGCTCTTTCTGTTGAGTCTTCTGATTCATAGTCACTTTCATCTGATGTATATCCAATCTCATCATGGATGGACCATGTGAACCTTTGTAAATAGCGAGGCCCTTGATAGGCTAAGCCAAGTTGTGCCTCATCATCACTTGCTTCATATCCATTCTCCTCATCCCATGAGTTGTACCCTATTGGGGTGGAATCAATTGAGGTGTTTGGATGATAAGTTTTTGGAGGTGGTATGTTTACCATGGCCACTTGTCTATTGCTCAAATTTGCTATTCTTAGGGGGTGATAAGGAATGAAATCAATGTCTTCTCCCAACCCTATGCTTAATCTTTCCAATGCCACTGCAAGCGAGTCATCTCGACCTCCGCTATAGTAGCCTAAGCCAAATATGTCGGAGGGAAGCTGATATAGTGGCTCGTAAGGCCTCCTGCGCCCCTGCTCATATATGCCAAGGCCATAGCCATGCCAATGGCAATGCTCAAAGTAGATTAGAGCAAACTCGAGATTAGAGAGGTAACAAACATTGACTATGAATAATTTATCACCATCCTCTTCTATATCTGAAGACTTATGAGCGCAGTCCAGGCCAGCATAGATAAAATTGGTTTGGTTGGGAGGGATTCCAAGTGGAACCATTGTTCCTACTGGCAGCCTCAAGTATTTAGGCCTCCCTATGTCTTGTGCAGACTCAATGATAGGTGTAAAGGTAATGTTCTACATAAGGTACTCCCCTATGCCTGTACTTGCCAAGTGTATTGATGCATGCGACATGGATGACCCCATGGATGATACTGGCAAAGCAAGGTGATAATCACTATCTTCATCTTGATATTGAGGATCTTCCTCTTCCATAGGACTTGGCATTTTAGCAATGGCTATATTTGGCACTTCTTTGGGCCTTTCTTCCTTAACTAAGGGGGCCTTTAGCTTCTGATTGTCTTTTGGTTTTGATGTTGATGGTACTTTAGAAGCATTGACTATCTTGAGTGCACTAGGAGGTGTTGATGTGCATGGGTATTTTCTTACCCCTTTGTCTTTGTTATCCACTTGTGTGGTTGGGGATGAAGGTGCCACATATAGGTGAGTAGAAGGGATCATGAATTCTCCTAGAATTTCCACATGATTGATGTATTTAAAAGGCTCTTCATCGGCTAAAACCACATAGACTTTCTTTTCGTGCACATACTTGACACATTGGTGCAAGATCAAAGGCACACACTTCATGGCCCTTATCCAAGGGCACCCTAAGAGGATGTTATACTGCATAGTGCCTTCCAAGACATGACACATCAAGGGGATGGTCTTGTGCCCCACATTGATGGGTAGGACTATCATTCCCATAGTATTGCATAAAGAATCATTAAAAGCTCTCAATGTGTAAGTTCCTGGAACGATATTGGTCTTGGGTATCTTGAGGTGCTCTATTGCAATTGTTGTGATGATGTTTATCGATGAACCTGTATCGACCAAAACCCTCTTGAAAGGTAAGTCATTGATGGCTACTACAATGTTTAGTAGAGGGTCTGGTAAGGCAACAGAAACTGTCTTAATCTCATGATCATAGAATCGGATTATAGGTTCCTGGCATTCTTGCACTTGTCCCACAAAGTGAGTGAATGCATTCACATCTTGCGGTTGAAGCTCAATTGTTCTTAAAATATCCATTAGAGTCTCCCTATGCTTTGGGGACTATTGTATGAGCTCATAGATGGATAACTTAGCTGGAGTTATCTGTAGGTTTTTCTCCAATCTACTCTAAATAGTTACCACAGGTCTCGTCGGTGGACCTGGAAGGTTATCTTGCCTTTGCCTAGGAGCGGTTGGGATGTTCATGGGAGATGCAGGCGGTTGTGGTTGACCATACCGCCTAGTCCTTGTTGCTATGTTAACAATATCAACCATCCCCATGCATTCATGGGTAGGTATCTTAGCTCAAACTTGATTGACTTGGGTCCCTTGCTCTCAATAGACCTCATGATTGGGTAATGGGTTTCTATATATGCCCATGTATCTGTTATCGAGAGCCAGTGGGTTGTCAACTTTGAGTTCTCCTGCCTTAATCATGTTTTGCACTTGATGCTTAAACCCGACGTAAGCCTCAATGTCATGCCCCGATATCCTGTGATAAGGATAAAATTGATCTTCCCTATATCCTTTTAGCTTAGGATGGTTGGGATCTATAAGAGGTATATCATGAAATCTGATCCTCCTGGCCTTGCTCAACTGATTAAAGATTGATTGCATTGATTTTGTTAGAGGCATGAAATAACAAGATGGCTTGCATTCTCAATTTCTTCCATGATTGTTATTTTGGTCGTAGTTGAATGGTAGGGGATGTGCTTGATAGTTCTATGGTTTTTGTGCACCCCCATCCTTGGGTGTAGCCAATACGACTTGATTGACTGGAGCAGGTTTCCCCTGCTTCTGCTTGTAC
This sequence comes from Wollemia nobilis, assembly GCA_028583015.1. NCBI lineage: Eukaryota > Viridiplantae > Streptophyta > Pinopsida > Araucariales > Araucariaceae > Wollemia > Wollemia nobilis. Next base: position 801,025 of record JAQPPZ010014908.1, read on the forward strand.
TTGTCATTTTTACCATTCTTGTTCTACTCCTTTTTGTTTCGAAACTTAATGGTTCCCTCATCTACTTTTATTTCTTCGATGAGCTTGGCCTGTTCCAAAGCTTCCTCAAATGAAGGATGCTATTGGAGTTGTAGCAAGAGGGAGATATGTTTAGAATAACTTTTGATAAACATACGAATGATATTTTCTGTGTGAATGGAGAATGATAATTTTGCCATGATTTTTCTCCATCTATTCCCATAATCCATTACTGGCTCATCATCATACTATTTCAAGTTAGCCAGGTCTGAAAGGTTCACCTTCTTCTTAGAACCAAAGGAGAAATGCTTCAACAATGCATTTACTAGTTGTTCAAAATTGGTTATGCTATGCTTAGGTAGTTGGTTGAACCATTGAGTGGCAGACCCTAAAAATATCATTATGAATGTTCATAGCATGAGAGCATCATTGTATTCAAGATGAAAATAGGCATTAATAAAATTGGTGACATGCTCTTGTGCATCCTCTTCACATTTAAACTTCTCTAACACAGGCATCTCAAAGTGCTTAGGATATGGAGGGCTAGGGATTTATGGACACAATGGTTGATTGTGTATCTTGCTCAATGTTGGTGAGTTCCTAGCTACCTCTTGTTTCTCAAATGTTTTCATCTTTTTAGCAAGCTCTTAAAATGCCTTTGATGCATGGATTTCCTCCTCTTGTAAACCTATTCGCATTGGCAATGGAGGTAACTCTCTATCCATTTGATTTGTTCCATTTTCCTCCCTCCTACGAGGAGACTCAGGATTGTGATCTTGGTTTGTTATGTTTGCCCTCCCTCCATTAGTTGGATTCTGTTCATGATTTGGTGGAGGGTTTCATTGTGGGCTATCTTGTCTAGTGCATCTTTCCTTAGGTGAGTCAGCATATCTTGTTCTTTGGTGGTCACCACAATTTATCTATAAATTGTGAAGAGCTAGCTGCTCAGCTTTCTCTCTTAAACACTGCTCATGTTGGCACAAGCGTATTTCTCAGCAATGAGTCTTTCCTATATGCCTAAATGCAAAAATACATTTCAATATTCAGAAATATGCATGAACTACTATGATTTGTATGAGCACACTTTATCTCGTGCAACTATGGCCTCTAGCAGGGCCTCAAAGCAAGCAAAAAACATACAATGTCTAGCACATTGGATTCTAGGGTGAACTTTTCAGGCATAAGCCGTTGTTCCTAGCAATGCCTAGTGGAAAATTTAAAATAAGATCTAAGATATACGAAATGCTTAATTATTTCTTCTTTATTCTTTCAATTTCCAAAAATAAATGTGCTTTAAGTTCTCTATTTTAAACACATAGAAGCAGACAAAAATCTATAAAGTATCAGAGAAGCTATACCAACCTTTGATCTAGCTTACAGAGTCTATGTTTTGACCTCTACTGCATTCTAGTTATGGTCGTTGTTGACCAGAGTGGCTAGTTCTTGGTCGTTGTAGATCAAAGAGGCTAATTTATGGCTGCTATAGCTTAGAGCGACTAGTTTCTGCTCGCTATAGCTCAGAGTGGCTAGACCTGAACACAAAATTAAGATAGTATTCTAGCAAAAAATGAAAAATTAGTGGTTGTCCCATCATGATCGCCATCTATAGCGACCTTGGGGACGTGCGCACCAATCCCTTTTCTAAGAACCCTAATTGCAATGCTTATTTAAAATACCAAAGATGAAATGGAAATACAAGAGAAAAAAGAAAGCATATAACATAAAATAACAAAATACAGATCTCTTTATTGATATTGAAGCTCGGTTACATGTCGGTCCCTCTTAGGGATAACCATTTTGATATTATAAATTACAAGTGGGCAAGGAGTGCCCCTTCCACGAAGAGGTGGTGCACTTATAAAAGCTTCCCGGTTTTGCACATGAAAATGTATGAGGGCTTACAAATGCCTCCTTCTCCAGGTTTGTTTCCTAGAGGGATCCCTTCTGCTCTCGTATGTTGTAATCTTCGTCTAATGTACCTATGGCCCTACAAGCAATGAAACAACAACACACTTTTAGGTGTCCGAGATTGCCTCCCGGATGATGTTGTTAGTAATAAAAAAATGTAACAAAAATATGATAAAACAATGCCATGAAATTATGTAAATCTATGCTAATGATGTAAGAAAACAAAATAAACCTTGCCACTTTCCATGACAACGACCGCTAAGTCTACGGGCCAGTTTCCATGACAACGACCGCTAAATTAAACCTTGCCCTCTTTGCCCCAAAGCTATGGGTCAAAGGCTATGATCTGATGTTGAAGAAAGTAGGTATTATGCGATTTTATTTGTCAAAGCTCCGCCACACACATGACCTCAAAGAGAACTCTCCATGTCTTGAAAGCTCTCCTTAAGAAGATGTCTCTCTCCCTGATGTGATAAATGATTTTCTATATCTGATATGGATCTGATTAGGATATGATATTATGTTCTTCTCTTTTGGTGCTCTTAGGCTTGCACCTTTTATAGTGTGAAACCCTAGGTCTATGTCCAAGCCCTAGAAATGAATTTCTCATGTGTAGTGCAAGTTAGCATGAGAAGCTTTTATCCACTATCTATATTTGAAGGCTAGTTAACTAAGTCTAACTGCCCACTTGAGTCTCCTATGCGAACTGGTCATTAGCATGAGGAGCTTTTATCCTTTGTTTATGCTTGGAGGTTAGTTAACTTAAGTCTAAATACAAACTCAAGTCTCCTATGTGAACTAGTTGTGAAAAGGAATGCAAAGTCACTCTCGCTCACCTTTATTGCATGCAAACTGCTACTTCCACTCGAGATTGGGCCTATTTGTAGATAAAACACTTCTTATGGCTTAGCCGCTATCATCTACATCAGCTAAGATTTGGCTGCTATCGTCTGCAATGATTCAGGTTTGGTCGCTCTAGGCTTGAGCGGATAGGATCTGGTCATTCTTGACTTGAGTGACCAAGCTTGGATGGATTGGAAAGGCCCCAAATGAGTGGTGAGAACCACTGTTGATGCTTTTAAAGTCCAATATTATGTCTTATGATCTTATGAGTGTGTCTATGTAAGTAGCTCCCCTAAGCATGACACGATTTAGGTGTCTATAGTTAGTCCTATCAAACTGTGATTTTTGCTAAAAACTTCTAAGGCAAGAGTTCAAAAATATGGTTGGGCTTATAATTTTGCATGAGTAGGCTACCATAAGTCTAGATGCATCTATCCAGGTTCAAATTTCAAAGTGACCAAGATGTCTCAAAAGGGTTGAGATAGCAAAAGTAGTTAAGAACCCAAAAACACCTTTTTGGGTCTAAAAATTGTCTAAGGAAAATAATTTTAATCATTTTCCTCAAATGGTTAGGGCTTCTAAAAAGTGTAAGAGGTTTAATAGAGAAAAATATTGGAACAAATTGCTACCAGGTTTTCTAAGTTTTGGCATCAACTAAAATCTCAAAAATGTTTGGTAAGACAAAATACTAGAATAATAGAAGCCCAAGATTTTTAAATGATGACATCAAATGCAGTGTTTAGAAAACTTGGCCTGGTTAAGTAGAAGCCCAAAAAAAAGGAAGTTTGAAGGTTCTAATAAAATTAAAGTATGGAACAAAGCGATGTTAAGATTTCTCAAAGATAATGTTAGCATAAGTTTTTCAAATTCTAGTAAAATAAAATTCTAGAAAAATTAGGATGTCAAGTTTTTACACAAGTGACAAGTAATAGATAATCAAAAGCCTATCCTAATAAATCAAGATTGGCCTAATCAAGAGGGTGTTGATAATTTTATTTGGTAGTTAGTTTGGATGGGTTCTACCATTATTATTTGGAATATCTGGAATGAAAGGAACAACCAAATTTTTAATCAAGATAGGAAGGATATTCACTATATTTGGAAAAATATCATTGCAAACTTAGTTGAATCAGTCCAACAACTCCTTAATCACCCTCAAAAATCCCACCAAATATGGGATCAAGTGATGCAAATATTGAATATTAAACCTTCTAAGGGCAACAAACTTATAGGGAATGTGAGTAATTGTAATATGGATAGGACAAAAAATTGGAAACCTCCTCCTAAGGGTTTTGGAAAATTCAATACTAATGGAGCCTCTAGAGGGAACCCTGGAAAAGCTAGTGTAGGAGGAATTGGTAGACTTTCCATATGGCTCCTTGGTTTTTACTTTTTCTAATAATTTGGGTATTCTTTCCAATAAAATTGCTTAGGGGTATGGTATCCTCAGATGCCTTCAAGAGGCTACAAAGGTTGAATGGGAAAAGGTGCTAGTTGATTCTGAATCTCAACTCATGATTAATATTTTGAAGACTCCTAAGAATCATAAGGTTGATTGGAGAATAAAAATAATTATTGAGAAGATTTAATTAATCCAAATGGGATTTTTGAAAGTTAATTACAATCATGTGGTCAAATATAAAAACAAGAGTGTTGATGCTTTAGCTAATTGGGCTTTGAACAAAGGTGATCTTACTTGCTATGGCCACCCTCCTAGATGGTGGGTTTTGCAAATAAGGGAAGCTCTTATTTCTATCATTTCTTTGGATGGATCCAATTTTGGAGGTACCTAGTTTCTTCTTGCTTTATTTTTGCTTCTCTTTGGTTTGGTCAGGGTATTTTAGTTCCCTAGCTCAAACTATTCTTTCTTTTTTTCCTTTGTTGATTCTTGCCTTAAAAGTATTTTGGTCTAGAAAGGTCATTGTTGTGTTCAATTTTTTTCTTTTTTCTTTTTGTTTCTTTTTTATTTTTTATTTTTTCTTTTTTTGTTTAGTTTTTTAAGGTGTGTGTGTTTTTTTGTTTTGTGTTGTTTTGTTTTGTTCTCGTGTTTTTGTTGTTTTGTGTTTTTTTTTATTGTTCTTGTGTTTTTTTTGTTCTTGTTCTTGTATTTTTGTATGTTTGTGTTAATTCATGTTTTTGTGTGTGAGTGTTTTCTATGTTTTTTTTTGTTTATTGTCTGTTTTTGGTTGTTTTTTAATTTTAATTTTTAATTTTTTAATTTTTTAGGTTTTGGTTGTTTTTGTTTTTCATGTTTTTGTTGGTTATGTCTTCATAGCATTCTATTGTTTTTTCATGTTTGTGTTTTGTTATGTTGTTCTTGTGTTTTTCTACGTGGTTCGTGTTGTGGTTTTTTTAATTTATTTTTATCTTATTGTGTGTGTGTTTGGTTGTGCTTTATCTTTTCAACACACTCAAGGAGCATGTTTTTTATTTTATTTTATTATTTTTATTTATTTATTATTATTTTTTAATCTTATTATGTGTTTGTTTGCTCCTTGAGTATGTCAAATATGGTAGGCCAGGTGCGAGCCTTGGGTGATTTTGATGGAATAGATACCCCTACCTCCTTGGATCTTACCCAAAAGTGGCATCCGTTATGGGGTGTTTTCCACAAAAAAATCAATATCCTAGGATATTCAACTGCTGACATAAGCTAAAGTCTTTACAAAGCCCAATCCAATAAAGTCAAAGCCCTATATTTTTAAACAATTATGTCATCCAATATCTCTAAAAATCTTAACCCAGATTCTAAGGCCTCTATAGTAGTCAAAATATCTTGACAACACCTATAAGTCCCAAAAATGATTAGAAATATCTCAAACATATCCTTTTTCATAGATATTATGCATGTCAGAACCCTAAACCTCTCAACCACTTAGCCACCCAAATTAAAATAGTTACACTAAGTTGGTAGCTTTGATAAGCCAATGTAGTGACAAGGCATAGTGGAAAAAAGTGAATCAACCAAATATCCCAATGTCTATTAAGGACACATGGATACTAGTCTTGTGGGAGAAATCCAAACTAACTACATCATCACAAAAAAATAAAAATAGTTAAGCTAAACGAGTTAATATAGAATTGGAAAGTGACATCCATGCCCCTAAAGTATCATGTCTTAGCTATACCTACTAGGCTTGCAATTTATTGACAATGTAATGATCGGGCTAAGAGATTCATTATAAAATTATAAATAGCCCAAGTTACCTCAGTATGAGGGTTGACTCTTTTACACTTTAACTAATGTATACTATATATTTTACTCTCTAAGTAATATAAGAAAATGTTGTTTGGCATCTATTGAAGAAAGTGTTGCAAATTCAAATCTGAATGTGAGTTATATACTTTAATGTATTTCTATTCTTGTTTTATGGATGGTATATTTTGTTAGTAAAATTCAATTGAGATTGGGTTATTGTTTGGATTACCTTTTATAAATTTCTTGGAATATTGAGATATGTATAATAGGAACTAATTATATTTATATTATGTAATACTCTATTTAATGGTTGGTTTATTAATATTTGTTCCAATGTGAATATGGTGTAGTGGTACAATAGGCTTCATTTGTGTTAGCTAAATCCTAACCACTTTCTAATAAATATCTAACCCTTATCTTCCATTCTAAACCCTTGCATTTCTATATTTAGTTTTGAAACCTCTTTTTATTTCTCTATAATTATAAAAATTTGACCTTCTCTAGAGGTTGAATCAAAATAAATTTAGAGTAATCCAATCTTGGTTGTAGTCTAGGGCACATATTCCACATTAGGTATATTGATGACCAAAATTTTTGGCATGCCTGAGGGGACAAACCAATCTATTTTGCTTCCATAGACTAGAAGTTATATTTAGAACCTAATTGAGTAGAAACCCAATGAAGTTCTATTTTCTAAGATCAAACAAACCTGATCATCTAGTGACTTTGTTAAGAAGAATTGGTTAGCAAGGACCCAAATGCCACCCTACTTAAAAGCTTATGATCATAAGATTAGCAACTAAGAGGCTAGAAGAAACTTTGTAGTTTGTTGAGCTGCTAGCCTCTAGATCTAGATGAGACAAATATTTTCTCATGTCACATCCTCCCTTATTGAGAGTTTTGTATCTTTACAAATAAACTATCGAGAATTTCTTGATAATCATATATCTAAAATAATGGCTGGACAAATTTGTCCTTGGTGGAATGACATCAAACCACTTTATTTAGATGATCTAAATAAAATTCCTTCAACAACTCTCAAATCATTTCCAACCTATGATGACACTAGTAAAACTACCTACGAACACTATCAAGATGTGTCTGCTTTAGCCACTATTCATAATTTTCATTCTAATAATGTGATGGTAAGATTGCTAGCAGTGTCATTCAAAGGAAAAATATTAAATTGGTATTGGACTCTTAAAGAGAGAAGTATTAGCTCATGGAAAAATTAGCTAAGCCTTTCATTTTGGAGTTTAATGAGGTAGTAGATACCTTTTATTGGTAACACAATTTACTTGCATATAAAGGCATCCACATGAAAATATTACAGATTTCAATATTTGGTTCAAAAAACTTGGAGAAGAATTCCCCTAGATATAAGGCCATCACATCCCCAAACTTACATTTATTACCTCTATGCCTTTACTCCAAATCTGGGTATGCAAATCTATTAATATAATGAAATGAGATTTCCTCATGTATACCAAGCTACTATAGCTACTAAAAATACCTTAATATCTATGGGAAAACTTCCTCCTAGGGTTTTAATGCCATATTTACCAATGATTTCCCAACCAATACATCAAATAGTAGTATTAGATACATTAACACCTCCATTGGATCATATTCCAATACCTAACGATTTACATCTACCTTTGGTACCCACTAAGCCTTCATTTCCTACTCTAGAACCCAAATAATCTCAATCAATGCATAAAATTACTAACAAGGGTGAAGAATCTTAGCAATGAATTCATTGTCTTGAAACAAAAAAAAATATTGAGAGGAGATTTGAAAGTTATCAGTCTAGGATATTTTTGTATATCACAAGATATTAGGGGGCCTCTACAAGCATTGGAGTCAAAAAAATCCAATATGATTTATAATAATTAGGAGGATGGATTATTTACTAGCACCAAGCCCAACTAGCAATTGTAGAAAAGGTTGAGAAGACATAAAAATATATAGTAAATATACTATGGGATCTAGATCAAATTTTTCTGATAGAAGAACCCTTAGAATATGAGTGCATATTAGTATTGGCAAGGTCCAATAAGAAGCCTTTACAAGTGGTTTCGTAGAAGTTTAAGCCTCTAAAAGTTCTAACTTAGTCACAATAAAATATAGAAACACAGTAACCTAAGCTAGAGCATAAAGAAAAATAAGAAGATCCCAAATAACAAGCTCTAAAATAGATTTTATATCCTATGATGAAACAACAACAATTGGAAGCAACTCAAGAATACTAAAAGAAGTTTTATGAACTTGATAGAAAAGAAAAGAGGCAAATAGAAGTATTTGGATTCAATTTAGTTGAATATCTAAAGAAAATCCCTTCAAAACCAAGCATGTATTATGCTTTGCTAATCCCCATACAAATTGATCTACTTAGGGATTCATTGAAAAGTTTCCCTTCAAAAGGATTGTCATGTTGAAATATAAATTCAGCTCAAAGTCACCCTATCTTGGGAATAAGAAATAATAGGCCATTTCCCTTTGGTATGTCTCTGCATATGAAAGGATGGATTTTGTATAATTGCATGGTTTATTCTAGAGTAGCAACCACTATCATGCTTGTGGGTAATTTTTGTGTTTTCCTCACCCACCCAACTCTTTTTTATAAATAAATTGGTCTAAGGCTACAAACAGAGTTGGTAGAAGCAAGTGTGAAAGTAGTTGGATGTAGAAGCACAAAGCAAATGGAGCCATCTACAGATAAATATGAAGAAAAAAATAAAAAGGTCCAATTTTTTCAAGGAAATATTAAGCTAAAGTTAGACATGACTCTATGACATTGTGACATGTTGTTGCATCATGGTCATGCAAGGTTAATAATACTCAAAGGCAGAAAACATTACGACATTGAGACATGTCGTTGCATCATAGTCATAGAGGATTGGGGAAGAACAAGGTAAAAAATTATCATGACATTACAACATGTATATGTGTCATAGGCACAAAAAATTAAAAGACCTAAAAGTTGAATATCATCACAACATCATGACATGTCCCCACATCATGATCATAAAATCTCAAAAAAGCTTAAGCTGAAGTCAAGTGTAGCATCATGACATTACGACATGTCATCACAAAGTGGTCATGCAAAGTTAAGAATACTTGAAGGTAGAAAGCATTGTGACATCACAACATGTTATTGCATCGTGGTCATATAGGCTCAGGGAAGAACAAGGCAAAAAATTATCGTGATATCATGACATATCATGAGAGATAAAATATTCAAAGGAGTTCATACTATTAGCATCCATTACTGATCAATGGTGGGAGATTGTTTCAATAAGGAGGAATGGACCGTATTTAAACTCATCCCCACTACTTTATCACATGTAGGAAATGGTTGATCAACGATCATAAATCAAGCATGTTATCCCAATTTAAATCAGCGATGTTGCATGGTGTTTGTGTTGAGATGGATGTCTAACATTTTTTTGTAATGATTTTTAAAATAAGAAATGTCTTTGTAATTTTAAAATATTAAAGCATAAAAAATATTATAAATAATAACAATGGCCTCTTTTGAAAGGGTCGTCTCATAGGAATTTACAAGTTGTATGTATGAAGAGTTCTTGAAGAAAGCAATACGTCTCATATCTTTGTTTGGCCTCTAATTCCCCATTTTGTAGAATATGTATGTATGAGTGGATGGATTTTTCTATTTTAGCTAGATGAATGTATAGTGCATTAATTTTATTTCCTAGATTTTTGCATATACTTGTCCTCTGGTTTTGGAATTTACATCTGCTAGGTCATCATTTTACTAAAGAATATTATTTTACAGCTAATAAAATTGGTTGGTTTGTTAGGAGGTTTGGATGTTTTTTTTTTCATGATATTTATGAACTCCTTAATATTGCTTAATTTTTACCATCTTAAGTTCTAGCTTCAGCTATGTTTTTCTCTTTTTGCATAGTTTCCCCTCCATTGTAGATTTTAGCTAGTTAGAACCTTGCAGGGGCCATCCTTCTCTCGAGATTGATCTTGTCTAAATTTTTAGCTTGATCGATCATTAAATATTGGCCAAGTATTGGGCACAAAATTTACCTTAGGCAAAGTTTGGACCAACAATACCAAATTTAGTATGTGAAGCAATAGGGATGGAATACACTTGGTCAAGTCCCAGATTTCTATAGTTGGATGATACCCTAGTCAAAATAGTTGGGGTAATCAAAGATATACCAATGGTGTTGCACAAGGTTCCATAGGATTTAACGATTTAGGAAGTGGTAGTACTCAATATCTAATCATACTTTGTCCTCTACCTTTCAAGGAAATTTACTAGCAACTTGGGAGGCTACCTTTCCTTGGATTATTTGCACATGGTCATTCCTCACAAAGGAAATAAAGTAAAGGTTTAAGTGGAGAAGCCATCTACATTCCACCTTGAAAATATTGAGGAATACTATATTAACTTAATAAACAATGATTTGGATTTCTTTAATACAATATTTGAAGAGATATAGATGAAGGACAAATTCTTCCTTAGGGATTTCAATGTAGTAATTGAGATTGGATGAGGGACATATTGTATAACAAAGCCAAAAGGATAAAAACTCTTGATATTATCAAATCAATAACTTTGGAAGATAAAAATATAGAAGCTCTACTTTGATGGAGCTATATGTAGGAATAGAGTTGGAGTTGGGGTGATTTTAATTTCCCCTTTTAAGGGAATTAAAAATTCTCATACAAAATAACTTGGATCTATATTAATAATGTTGTAGAATATGAAGCTCTTTGTCTAGGTTTGATGAAAGCAAATAAAATGGGATTCCAACTGCTATCAGTCTTTGGTGATTCAAATCTATTGGTAAATCAAGTGATATAAATGTACAACAACACGCATCATTATCTAAAAGTTACTAAAATAGGGTTTGGGACCTTTTGTAAAGCTTTGAGTCCTTGAATATAAATTTATTACCTGGAAGTCAAATTACAATACTTGATGTATTCTATTATAGACAAGGATACATTCTAGCAGGTATTTGAAAGTGATGATCAAATAGTTCATTTCTTAGCTAGAGAAGTTGTTTGTGCATCCTAGTCAAAGAAAATTTTGAACCATATTGAGCAAGAAGAGGTAATGTAATAAAAGAATAATCATACTCCAAAAGGGCTAATAAACTTGGATATTCTCTTCAATAATAATAATTTAACAACTATCCAAATGATGAGCATTGATCAACATGAATTTGGGAAAGTCTAGATGAATCCCAATAAGAACTTGAAGGTTGGAGTACAATGTACTGGGCAAGAGATAAATTAAATTATACATTGTGTAAAATATATGTACACAATAGAGTGGTACTATGATGATTTTAAGGGGTTGTTACCTAATATCAAGCCATTCATATAAAATTAGAGGGTAGTAAACCCAAAAATTGAGTCCCTAATAAAGCAAGAGCTCTTAAATATGCTCAACATAAAAATTATTTATCCCATTAAGAACTCCATATGGGTGGCTATTTTGGTCATGGTAAGAAACAAGAATGGAGATATTTGGCTTTGTGTAGATTTTTGGAATCTCAACAAAGAATCCCTAAAGAACCATTACCCAATGTCCCAAATAGGTCAAATATTACAAACTATTGCAAGATATAAAAGGTTCTCTCTACTTGATGGATTCTTTAATTTCAATTAAATATGGGTAAGAGATGAGGATAAATTTAAGACCATGTTCACCACCAAATCAAGAACCTTTACATATTAGAGGATTCCTTTTGGTTTATCCAATATAGGGGTAACCTTTCAAAGAGCCATGGACCTTGATTTTGGGGAACTAGTGAACAAAGTAATCCTAATTTATCTTGATATGTGTAAGCTAAAAATGAACAACACTAATATAGAAAATAAAAGAACCAACACAATATGTATTACACAATAAAGAAAATAATATTGATATTATTGTGGTGGGATACTTGATCTCCAATGTTACAATATCACATGTATTAATACAGTGATTACAATTGAAGCATTTAAAAACCCTTGTTTACAAAGAATATTTTGGGTCTTCAATGCTCATTTTTTCTCCAAACAAGTTGTGGGTGGGTTTGAGTATCCCTACGGGGACACCCTAGCTATAATAGCCTTCAATAATATATTTCTTGTAACCTGAAATCATATCCACTATACCAAACAAGTCAATAGCATGTGCAAGGGCTCCACTATGTGAGGCCCTCTCTAAAAACAAGCAAATCTATAAACCCTAGTGTTGTAAATGATGAAATGAAAGAAAATAACAAAAAAGCATAAGATGTGATGCAATAAAATATTATATCTTATCAATAATATACTTATTATTTTGATCTATGCTCCTTCTGTGATCTGATGGTGCATGGATGCTCAAAATATTTCAAGGGTTTGTCAGTGGTAAACCAAAGGCTAGAAAACACCCTAGAGCATCCTAGAAGGGCTATGAATGCCCTACAAAATTCCTAGAATACTTAGTAGTATTCATGGGAGGCTAGGAGGAATTTGGGGGTGATAATAAAGTGTTGTAGAACCTCAGATTTGGTTTACAATTATTTATAGTGTCAAAAATGGGAGATATGGCAGTAGTGAGTAGTGAGGATGGAGGTGAAATGTTAGGGTTTTAGGACACAATGGATGAAAATGGAATGAAATACTTAACAAAAAATTCTTAACCTTTTGAATGATCACTTAAACTTATTCACAAAAGTGAATGCTCTTTTACAATCGACCTTCCATTAGCTAGGGTTTTGACGACACCAACGTGTGGTTAATATTAAAACATAATGGATGGTTAAGATTATATTTTAGAATGTGACACAGATCAAATTGAATGTATGGCTAATATTAGATCATGATGAATGGTTGTGATTTATTTACATATATATATTAAATATATATTAATATAAAATATTTAATATTTATATATAGTATAAATAAATATACATATATAAATAAATAATGGACGGTTGTGATTAGACAATGTGGATGGATGACAAGTGGCTAGGTTTTGGTATCTATAAATTCCTCTTTTTTTATTGCATTGTGTGAAACACAATGTAGTGCTTTGTATGCTAAAAACTAACAACACAAATATAGAAAATAATAGAACCAACACGAAATGTATTGCATAGTAAAAAAATAATATTGATATTATTGTGGTGGGAATATTTATCTCCAATGTTATAATATCATGCGTATTGATACAATGATTACAATCAAAGGGTTTAAAAACCATTGTTTACAAAGAATATTTGGTGTCTTCAACACTTGTTTTTGCTCCAAACAATTTATGGGTGGGCTTTACTATCCCTATGAGGCCACCCTAGCTGCAACAATATTTAAGAATATTTTCTTGGAACCTTTTCAATAATATACTTGTGATTATGATCTATGTTATTGCTTCTATGATCTGATGGTGCATAGATGCTTGGAAGCATCTAAGGGTTTGTTAGTGGTAAACCAGAGGCTAGAAAACACCCTGGACCATTTTGGAATGGTTGTGAATACCCTGTAGTACCCCTAGAACTCTTAGAAACATTTGTGGTATGCTGGAAGGCATTCAGGGATGATGGAAAAGTGTTGTAGAATCTCAAATCTGGTTCACAAATATTTACGATGGCAAAAATAGGGGATATGGCAACAGTGAGGAGTGAGGATGGAGGTAAAATATTAGGGTTTTAGGTTACAATGGATGTGAAGGGAATGAACTACTTAACATAAAATGCTTAAACTTTTGAATGATTGCTTAACCTTATTCACAAAAGTGAATGCTCATTTATAACTTGCCTTCCATATGCTAGGGTTTCGATGACACCAACGTGTGGTCAAGATTAAAACATAATGGATGGCTAGATATTAGATCATGATGAATGGTTATGATTTATTTATATATATATATATATATTATATATATAAATATTAATATATAAATATTTATATATTTATATATAAAATATAAATAAATATATATATATAAATAAATAATGGATGGTTGTGATTGGATAATGTGGATGGATGACAAGTGGCTAGGTTTTGGTGTCTACAGATGCCCCTTTTTGTATCGCATTGCATGAAACACAATGCGGTGCAAAAATAAGAGACACCTGGTTTGGTGAAGCAGCTTTCTTTCCTTGGAGTGCAAGAAGATCCTGAAGATAAAAATAATGTGGGTGTAGCTTACCCCCTCAATTGGTGAATGAGTGAAGAATGAATCTCACGAGCCAATTGATAAAAATGAGGGTGATATGAATGATGTAAATGTAGGTGTATGATGTATTCTATTTTTGCCCCAACATATGAAAGGGGTTTTGTCAATTGTGGATGATATGAATGATGTAAATGGATGTAAGTGACATAGATGATGATGCAATTATTGATTATGTTCTTGCCCTAATAGAAAAGGGATTTTTGCCAAATGTAAATGTGGGTGTATAATGTGTTTTATTTTTGCCCCAACAGAAAAGGGGTTTTTGATTGATGTAAATGAGTGTATCCTGATGTGGGAAATCAAAATCAAATTTGGTTACCCCAATTTTGGGGTGGTTCTATGCTATTGAAGAATGTGCCTTTTTGGCATCATTGAAATGCAAAATGATGAAAATGTAGAACATCAGGAACCAATCATCCTATGATCAAGTGATTGCTAGGAGGCCCCTCCTAGTTGATTATGCACAATTCCTACATGTTAAATGAAATGATGTAGTATAAGTTATCCATGTTTCAAGCCCCATGGACAAGGCCATCAATGATAACTTTTGAGCAAATTAATCTGAGCATAGTCTCACTCAAAAAATGAGGGACCAAATGGAATTTGATTTCAAACGAGAGGATGCAGGATGATGGGCAAGTGTCCTTATGGTGATTTACCCATCCTACTAAATTGCATGGATAACTAATCGCTATAATCGCCAAGTTGAATAGGGTAAACCACTAGATACGAGGTTCACTTAGAAATGAGAGGGGCGAATTGGATAGAAAGTATTAAGGGTTGATGGAATAGATTATAAGTGATTATGGGATAATGTGGGATATAATGAATGTAGGAATAGGGTAAACCACTAGATACAAGGTTCACTTGAAAATGTGAGTGGAATTGGTAAATTTTGAATGGAAATGTAATGATAAATGTAATTGGTAAAGTGGAATGATGATGTATGATGTGAAATGGATATGGAGATGCATTGATGAGTGAATTGGATGATTTTGTGAAATTTGGAATTGTTTTGGAATGTTTTTGAGCAATTTTGGATAATTTCGTGACTTTTGGTCACAAACAAGATTTAATCACCCAAATCAATCCATGTTATCACAAAATGTGATGGAATGGTGTGATGAATGATTAGGATGATGAATGTAGGAATTTTGTGAAGTTTTGGGATATTTTGAGGTGTTTTGAAGATTATCAAGCAATTTTATGACTTTTGATCGTAAATGAAAATTAAGCATCCAAACTAGTTTGGACTTTCACAAAACATGATGTGATGATGAAATGGATGTATGGATGAAATTTGAGGTGATTTTATGGGGGTAAGCTATATTTTTGGAGCATTTTGGTATTTTTACAACATTCTAGAAGCTAGACATCGGTCAGTATCCACATCCGACATAGATGCAGGTGAGCGTTTGCCACTTTGTAAATGATGGTCAACAATTGATTGTGCTCTATAGATGCCCATGAGCATTTGAGTGCACAAAAATTAGCTATAAGAAGGTTGTAGAGACAAATTTGGATTCATTCTTACATTCGAAGGTTTCAGAAGTAACATCTAAAGGAGAGTGAGTGAGTGAAGGAGTGAGTGTGGAGGAGTGAAGTGATGGTGATGGAGGGAGTGGATGTGGTAGTAGGCATGGAGGTACAGGTGGATGAGGTAAGTGCCCTTGGCACTCTTGTTTGGAGTTTTGCAATTTTTTTTTTTATAATGAATGTGATGTTAATGTATTTGCAATTATGTTGTGTTGTAATTGATGATCTTGGAGGCTCGACACCGATTCTCATCGATTATACCAGGGGTGAGAAAGGCCTTGCAAAAGGTCGATTGGGATAAGTTGGAGGATATGGGACTAGTTGGGGTAGCACGGATTGAGGTGGTGAGGGTAGATGAGGGATATCTCTTAGCCTTGGCTGAGATATGGGATCTAGATAGGGGGACCTTCCAGCTCTTGACAAGGGAGATGACTGTGACACTAGAAGATGTATATCACATCTTCCGAGTGCCAGTGGAGGGGTTGCATGTCCAAGTTGGACACGATAAGGAGTATGATATGAGGTAGATTTTTGGAGATGGATGGAGGGATGTGAATATCAAGGGTGGAGGGATAAGGTATTTGGCTATGTATGTGAAGGAGGAGTTGGAGGCCTTACCTACCTTAATCATGTTCCTATTGGCCAACATAGTGGTGCCTAATAGCATCGGATGTTGGTTTCCATGGAACATGATTAGGTTGGTGTACGATATGATTGATGAGCCTCGAGTGTATGCATGGGCACCTAATCTACTAGTCTAGATGTATATGGAGTTGTATGAGGTGAGGAGGTAGGGGTAGAAGGGGTTGGGTTGCAGTATGTTGCTATAGTGTTGGGGTTGGGAGCACTTTAGTGTGGCTCATCCTATGGGCTTGCCTTGCAAGGAGTGGGATAGGGATCAGCCCTATGCTTCTGAGATGGTGGGTGAATGAGGAGGTGCAACCGAGTCATCCTAGTCATAGTGGCCAAGAGTACAGGTATCTATGGGTAGGGTTGACATTGGATTAGGTGTATTGGAGGTCATGGTAGGAGGCTAGGTGGCCTAGTGATGGAGAGCAACTACAGAGGACTCGATAGGCTAGATGGGTGGTTGGGTGGCATGGGAGTGAGGTGGAGCTAATCTAGTTCTCATATGTTATATAGGCATCGATTGGATGAGTCGAGCCTACCATGTGTGGAGGAGTGGTAGGTACAATATGAGGATGATGAGGAGATAGATCTCCTAAATGTGGATGATGTCAAGACCACAATAGAGTATGATGTATGGTTTACTTCATAACCACCATGGGTATTGAGTTAGGTGGTCGAGGAGGGTGGTGGAGATGAGGAGGAGGCAGTAGTAGAGGAGGCTCCCCAATATCAAATATGATGTTGTTCCAATAGGTAGGTGAGAGATGTAGTAGAGCAACCTCTAAATATTAGAGGTGATGATGGTGGTAGGGATGATATGGAGGAGGTTCCAAAGAGACCTCCTAGCTAGAGTGAGGAGGAGTGGGTGAGGTTAGAGGTAGAGTGGGACCAACTCTAATAGATGGTATCAGAGTGAGATGTGGAGATAGCAACTCAAGATGTGGTGATAGTAGCTCAAGATGCCAAGAATGCTCAGTTATAGGTAGAGTTGAATGCATGGGTGGTAGTAGGTAGAGGTGAGGATATGATAGTGAGGCTCTAGGTAGAGCTGAGATAGAGGGACTCTCATCAGAGGTATGATGTACTACACCTATGATCCCAAGAGGTATATATCTAGGATTTGGAGGATCAGCTCATGCAACACCACATTGGGTTGCTCGATCGACCTTCTTCTTCCATAGTGGGTTTTGTTAGGTGTAGTGACTCTAGGCATAGTGTCTCTAGGTCTAGGGCTCCTTAAAGGTCATAGGGGTCTACCTAGATGCATTAGCTAGTGCTTAGATGCACTTTTTGTATATGAGCCTTGGTGCTCCATTGTATATAGCCTTTAAGCATTCATTGTACATGTGATAATAATATATATATACATGGCTTTTAATTTTTGTGTTATGAATTTGTGTGGATGTTTGTGTGAATGCATATGTGTATGTGATGGATGTAATGATGATGTGGATGAATGCAAATGAATTAATGCACTAATGATCATTCATAGTAGTTTAGATTTTTGCTTGACCATATTAATCATTGTTGTTTAATCAGGGGCACCAAAATGGTGGTATGTGAAATGGAAGACTCATGTAATGATGTATTAATGATATGGATGGTGTTGTGACTTATGGATGACTAAATTGGAATTGTTTTGCAGAGACTCAAACATACTAGTGATTTCAAACAAACTCACTAAGTTCTATCTAATTTCTCTAAGACCAAATGTGTGTGTAGTGAAATGTTCAATTACCAAATCATGAGTATGGTAATGACTCAAGGAAATCAAGAACCAATGTGTGTGCAAGTGAGTTCATTAACCCATCTTGAGTAAATTGAGATGAAACCTATCATGGAGGAGACCAGGAAGCTAGCTTGTCCTTATGTGTGGTCAGAGGTCTCTTCAAGAGAGACGTGTCGCCATGCATGAGCATACTCCACTACTAATCAAGCATCTATAGCCTTGGTGGAGATTAGCTCCATAGTCCAATAATCTGATCTCTAAGCTTTGGGGATTCAGACTACCTAACCATCTGGATGGAAATGTAGTTCTATCCTTACAACTTGAGGATCTGTGGTGTGTGATGTGTAAAAGAGTTAGAGCTTTGGGGAATCAGATTCTCAACCAAAGTGTGATGAGAATTTTACCCTATCCTTACTACTCATTCTTTTATTTTGGCAATGTGAGTAGTGGTGAAGACCACTATTTTTTATTTTGGACTATGTGCATAATGGGACAAGCAAAGATGACCTTTTTTACTTTGAGGTTCAACCCAATCATGGTGTTATCCCTCTTTGACACAAGATGTTTTTAATATGTGTGAAATGTGGTTGGTTCAAGAGTGTTAGAGTCAATCCCAGAACTCAATATTTTCTTTAGTGAAAATGTGTCTTGGTCCTAGAGAAAACTCGACATGTATTGGAGTTTGCTTGAAACACTAGGAGTGGCTGAGTGACCAAAAACACCTAGGGATAATGAAGTGATAGTGCAAATGGTAAATTGACTTGTGAAATGGTGTAATGAAATGGATGTGAACTTGGGGGTGCCCCTGATTAAGGCAACAAGATTTTATTGGATCAATTATTATCTAAACTTAACAAATGACCCCTAATATGGTGGATGGAATGCATTGAACATGACAATGAATGTGATTGTGAAATGCAATGTGTATGAATGCAATGTGTATGAATGATGTTTTTGTGTATTAGCCATGTATATATACATATATGTAAATCACATTAAGCATAGAACACTCTCAAGTGGATGATGTTAAGTGGTTCGGGCTCTTCTTCTCCCTCTAGACTGGCAAGTCTATATGTTCCTTGACCCACTTTTTGGGTGACAATGTATGGACCTAACCAATTAGCCATGAATTTATCACGAAGATGCGGTAATGCATTGGTATTTTGTTGATTCTCTTTAAGGACAAGATCTCCTACTTGGAATTCATGTAGATGGACTTTGGCATTGTAAGCACGCTTGAGATGATCTTGATATACTCGTAGATGTTCCAAGGTATTAATTCACCTTTCATCAAGGAGTGTAAGTTGGTCAAGACGTGCTTGTCTAGAAGTATCATCATCTATGAATTCTTGCAATAAAATTCATAATGAGGGGATCTCGAGCTCAAGAGGCATGATGGCTTCAGCACCATAGACCAATGAGAATGGTGTTGCCCCAATAGGCATGTGGATGCTTATTCGATAAGCCCATAATGCCAAGGGGATTTGAGTGTGCCAATCTCGATGATTTTCTTTGACTAGTTTCTTGAGAATAATAATCAAGGTCTTATTGGTTGCCTCAACTTATCCATTTTCCTATGGGTAATAAGGAGTCAAGAAACTATGTTGGATATTATACTTTTTGCAAAGTGCTTGAACATCCTTGTTCTTGAAAGACTTACCATTATCAGAAATGATTTTTGAGGGGATACCAAAATGATAGATGATATGTTGAAGTATAAACTCCACAATCCTAGGTCCTATCATATTGGTTAGAGGAATTGCCTCAACCCACTTAGTGAAGTATTCAATGGTTGTGATGATGAATGTATGTTATCCCGAGGAAGGAGGTGAGATTTTACCAATCAAGTCCAAACCCCATTGTGAAAATGGCCAAAGAATTTGAATAGGTTGCAATGCTTGTGATGGTACATGAGTTAAATTAGCATGTTGCTAACATTATTGACATTTCTTGATATAATTGCAATAGTCACGTTCCATGGTGGGCCAATAATAACCCATGCATAAAATATGCTTTGCGATGGCCATTCCACTAAAATGACCACCACAAGTACCATCATGAGCTTTTGATATTGCTCTTTGGGCCTCTACAGGCTCGAGACAATGAAGGAGGACTCCATCATAACCACGTCTATACAACATGTCCCCCAAGAGAGTAAAATGAGCTACCTTTTGCTTGAAAGTGCATTTAGAAGTTCTATGACATGTCAGATGGGAGTGTTCCAAACTTGAGGAAGGATTTTATTTGGCTAGACCAAGGCTCATATGACTCTGCATGGATAAAGCAAATGTCCTTCTCATATTTAGACTCAACATAAGAAATTGTAGATTTAGAGATCATTGTGATAATTAATGGTTGTACCTCTCCTTCAAAGTTCTTTGGAATCAATGATCCTAGAGAGGCCATCACATCTACAAATCTATTAGTCAATCTAGGCAAGCTATCAATCTCATACCAATCAAATTTGGCAAGCAATTTCATTGCTACTTCATGATAAAGTTTTAAGACTGGTTCTTTGCATTGGTATTCTCCATTTACTTGATGAATGACAAGTTGAGAATCACCAAATATCTTGATATGCTTTATGCTCATAGCTATGGTTGCTTGAAGTCCTAAGATTAAGGCTTCATACTCTGCATTATTATTTGTGCATGGGAAATCGAGTTTGAATGATAAGGGGATAGGCACCCCTTATGGTGTATGAAATATGACTCCAACACCTTGTCCATTTGTGCACTTAGAACCATCAAAGAATAATGTGATATCGACATCTTCCTCCAGAATGACATATTCTTCTTGTTCAGTGATAGTAAATACCAAATCATCTGGGAGCTCAATAATCAAGGGTTGATCACTAGGAAGTGGAGCTTCCACAAGCTGATCGGCTATGACCTGACCTTTGATGGATTTTTGGCTAATGAACTCAAGATCAAATTTAGTTAGAAGCATTATCCATTTTGTGATGTGGGTGTTATTGTAAGTGCGAGACATCATGTAACATAGAGGATTTTCATGAGCTATGACATATGTGGTGTGGCTTAGCATGTAATGTCTGAGTTTCTTAGTGGAAAAAACCATTGCTAAGCATAATTTTTCTACATAAGCGTATCTGGTTTCATAGCTTACCAATGTTTGACTAATGTAGTAGACAACTTGCTCTCGGTTGTTTTCATTCTTTTGAGCAAGCATTGTCCCTAATGCAAAGTTCATTGTTAAGACATAAATATGGAAGGGGACCCCTAGATGAGGAGGAGTTAAGACTAGTGGAGAAGCCAAGTATTGCTTGATATCATCAAAAGCTTTTTGACATTCATCTATCCATGAAAATATCACCCCCTTTTGTAGAAGGTGATTGAATGGCCTACATTTGTCTGAGAGTTGTGCAATGAAGCGATGGATCGATTGAATCTTTCCTTGTAAACTATGCAACTCTTTCAAGTTTTTTGGGGGAGGCATCTCCATAATGGCCTTGACCTTGTTTGGGTCCACTTCAATGCCTCTTTTGGAGATAATGAATCCTAGTAGTTTGCTTGAGGTGACACCAAAGACACACTTTTTGGGGTTCAACCTTACATTATGCTCTAGAAGTCGATCAAAGACTTTTTCCAAGACACCAATGTGCTCTTGTCGAGTTTTAGATTTTTCCAAGAGATCATCCACATAATATTCAATGATCTTATGCATGTAATCATGGAAGATGTATGTCATGGCATGTTGATAAGTAGCACCTACATTTTTGAGGCCAAAGGGCATCACCTTGTAACAAAAAGTCCCCCAAGGTGTAGTGAATGTTGTTTTGTGTTGGTCATCAAGATTGATTCGAATCTGGTTGTATCCTAAAAAACCATCCATTAATGAAAGCATTTCATGGCCAGCGCAAGTGTCGACAAGAGTATCAATGTTTGGTAGAGGAAATTCATCCTTAGGACACACTTTGTTAAGGTCTCGAAAGTCAGTGCAAATGTGTATCACCCCATTAGGTTTACGAATGGGTACCATGTTTGAAAGCCACTCAGGATAGTCAATGGGTACAATGAAACCCACATCTAATAGCTTTTGAAGCTCTTCTTTGACCATGAGGGCAATGGTAGGATGCATCTTTCTCAATTTTTGTTTGATCGACTTAGCATCAGGATGCAAGGTTAAATTATGGACAACCAAGTTAGGGTCAAGGCCAGACATGTCTTTGTAGGACCATGCAAATATGCCCTTCTTCTTCTTGAGGAGAGCTATCAATTGCTCTTGTTCATCAATGGATAAACTTTTTCCAAGTTTGATGATTTATGGATTGTCTATGTTTGAACTAAGGTTCACATCAATGGTATCTTCAATGGACATGTGAGAACCTTCCTCAAGATGATGGGGCATTGGGATCAGATGAATATCATCAATGACATTATCAAAATCTTCTGACTCAGTCTCTTCTATGTCTACTTAGAAAACCTCAGGATCCGAGGGTGAAGGTGAAGGTGAAGGTGATGGAGGAATGTAAGTGGTGGAAGCTCTTAACAATTCCTCAAAAAGGATAAATTTGGCAAAGGATGGTGGTAATGAAATCCATTCCATATCAATAAGGCTAATGTCAATTGGAATTGGTTTTGCCAAATCATATGGATTATAGAGTGGGGTGAATAAGTCAACAAGATTCATGTTGACTTAGTGGGGAATGATGGTTGGCAATGTGAAGGGTGGGTTGGTCCTATCTACTAAAATCAGTGAAGGAACCTTGAAATCCTGAACAACAACAAGCAACACTTGTAAATGCAAATGGCAAAAGCCATGCACATGCAATGCAAATTTTTTATGTTTTTTATTTTTTTTTTAATTATGTACATATGTTACAAAATATTTTAGTGAGGTGGATCAATGAAGTGGAGGTGGTGGTTCACCTAGTTGGTTCAACTCACTCCCTTGGGAGAAGCAAATGGAAAATGGGTTGGTGGATGGGGAACATTCTGAGATAATGCTCATCATATTCGATGAATGGAATTATTGGGGGAGATTCCTCATCAGATTCATCTGAAGCTATCGACATGACATCATATTCTTCATAGAGTTCATCCTCAAAGTCATCATTGTAATTGTTATCCTCTTCATGCTCTAAGTTGAAGTGTTGAAAAGCTTGCTTGAAAGAGGAAGTTTGTGGAATAAATCCTAAACTAGAATGGTCATGCACTTCTCAAAATGGAAGTTCGATAATGTCATGCATGCCTTGTTCATGTAATCCTAAACCATATCCTTTCCAATTAACTCGATGAAAGTATCATGAAGGAAAACCAGACATGTGTTCTATATTGGCAAGGGATGGTTGTTTGGGTTCTTCTAGGGGAGGAGGATTGGATGATGAATCAACCCCCCATACATAAAATTGATTCTATTAGGTGTTGAACCCATATCATACACCACTCCTATGGATAAGGGTGGGTCACATGGGTGACCGTAATCCCTAGCAGTTTGGATGCTTAGTGGTGTAACTGTGACATCTTGGACCATATATTCACCAATGCCAGGATTGGTGAGGTGGACTACCACTTGTGAGGATGTGGATGTGGATGTGGATGGAGTGGATGTGGAAGTGGAAGGCTCATGGATGACTTGTGGCTCAGATAGTGGGAGGGATGTATGGTGAAATGGCATCTCACAATCTATTAGATCAACTTGTGAGACATCTGCTGGTGTGGATGAAGATGGATTTGGTTGAGGGGTTTGATGAATGGTGGATGATGTTGATGTGGATGTAATGGTAGTGGATGTAGGTTGGATGGGTGATGATGAATTAGTAGTGATATGGATGGGTGATGTTGATGTTGATGATGTGGATGGTGTGGATTGGATTCGACCACATGTACATGTAGTCGATTATGATGAAGGTGGGGGTGTAGAAGTGGAAGCTTGATGTGGGGTAGTGATGGGTAGCTCCTCAAGAATGGGAGCTTTGGATGAAGAAGTGGTGGATGATGTGGTTGATGGTGTTAGGAATAGGTGGGTTGATGGAATAGTGGATTCATAGGGATTTGAGATGAAATTACAATACTTAAATGGTTCAATATCCATTGGTATGCAATGAACTTATCCCTCATGCACATATTTTAAACATTGATGTAGAATGGAAGGGACACATCTCATTTCCCTAATCCAAGGGCATCCAAGGAGTACATTGTAAGCCATGGACCCCTCCAAGATGTGAAACATGGTGTGCAATATTTTTACCCCCACTTCTATGGGTAAAATGATAGTGCCAACTATGGAACAAAGAGCATCATTGAATGCTCTTAAGGTGAAGGTGGATTTTGTTATGTGTGATGGTAGAAGGTTGAGATGTTGGAGGGTGGATGTGGTGATGATGTTGATGGAGGAGCCAATGTCAATTAATACTCATTTAAATGGATTCCTATCAACTTGAGCCATAATATGTAATGGAGGGTCCATCGATTCTGATGAAATTGATTTAATTTCAAAATCATAGAATGTAATGGAAGGCTCCATGCATGTTTGAATACTCCCTATAAAATTATTGAAGGCATTAGTGTCTTGGGATTGTAATTCAATGGATTTTAGAATTTCCATTAATGCCTCATGATGTGGGGGAGATTGTTGAATTAGCTCATAGATAGATAGTTTGGCTGAAGTCATTTTGAGGCTAGTTGTCAGCTAGCTACTCAATGAGATGATGGGTCTTTGTGAATGGTTTGGGGGATGAATTGGTTGTGATGGATGACTTGGAAGGTGGATGGGTTGGGATGAATTGGTAGAAAAATGGATGAGTGATGATGAATTGGTAGGTTGTTGAGACACACTTGCTTGAGGTGCTATAGGAGGTTGAACTACTTGTTGTTGTTCATTTTGTCTATTAGTGCTTCTTTGACCATGGGTGACTACGTGAATAGCCCCCATAAAACCTTGATATTGTTGGACATGGTTGACTTGATTAGGAGGAGTCTTGATGTTTGACCCCCCTATTGTTTGTTGTTGTTCCTCATGATGAGGAAGTGGTATTTGGTATATACCAAGGTTTTGATTTTGTTGAGCCAAGGGACTATCAAACTTGATGGCCCCTAGGTCTATTAGGTCTTGCACTATATCTTTGAATGTGAAGTAGTTGTTAATGTCATGCCCATTATATCGATGATAAGGGAAAAATAAATGTTCCCTATAGCTCTTGCCGTATTTGGTTGGATCATCGAGTTTAACCTCAGGTAAGGCAAGTTGATTTATTTCATACAACCTATAGAATATGGATGCATATGATTTGGATAGGGGTGTGTAAGTGCGATTTTGTCGAATAGATTGTCGATGTTGGTGATTTTCCATAGTTGGTACTATGGCATGAGGTTGGTGAGGTGGGGGAACCACTTGATAATTGATTTGTTGTGGTTGTTGTTGCATTGGTTATTGTTGTTGTTGAGTCATTGTCAGCTGACTCAAGACCACTTGATTTACTTGATTTGGCTTTGATTGGCCAGAATAACTTCCTTTTGCTTGGCCCTTATTTTGCCATTCCTTTTTCTTAGGCTTTATCTTACCCTCTTGGATTTTTATCTCTTCAATGACATGAGCTTGGGCGAGAGCCTCATCGAATGTTCTATATTGTTGAAGTTGTAATAACAAGGAGATGGGTTTTAAGCAACTCCTTATGAACATTCGGGTTAGTTCTTCCATTGGTAGGGAGAATGGCAACTTAGTGATAACAACCCTCCAATGGTTTCTAAAATCATAGACTAACTCTTCTTCAAATTGTCTAAGGTTGTACAGGTCAGTCAATGTGGTCTTCTTGCGAACATTGAGGGAAAATCTCTCCAAAAATTGATCTACCAATTGTTCAAATGTGAAAATGTTATGATGAGGTAGATGATTATACCAGTCTTGAGCATCTCCCCCAATGTCTGAGGAAAAATTTTGAGCATCAAAGCATCTTGATCTTGAATCCGAAAGCATGAGTGAATAAATGTGCTAATGTGCTCTCGAGGGTCCTCAGTCCCTTTAAATTTATCAAATTTTGGTACTATGAAGTCTGCTAGATATGGTGATGATGGTACCAAAAAATGGATAGGTTGATTGATTAGTTGTCTCAAGGTAGGCTTCTGGTACATCATACCAAGAGTATGCCGAATCAAGCTATCAATATATTATTGCATTGCTAGGATTTTAGGGTCTTCCCTATGTGTATGGAAGCCCTAAATTGTTTGATGATTATGTGGAGGTGGGGTATGTGGATTGGTGAATTATTGTGAGGAAATGTGATGTTGATGGCTTGATGGATTGAAGGGTGCTTGATGATGTTGGGCATGGTGGTGGACTTGGTGATGGAATGATTGTTGTTGATGAAATGGGGGTGAGGTTTGAGGAATGTGAATGTGTTGGGTTGTGGAAGTGGGGTTGATATGGGTGAGTGGGGGTGTGGGTATAGCAACCTGAGAAGATGGTGATACCCAGGATAAGTTAGGTGTGAAGTAGGTGTGTTGGCTTGGAATGGAATGGGGTTTGAAATATGCTATATGTGTTTGTTGTTGGGGATAAGAATGAGCATCTTGTTGGCCCATGAGCAATTGGTTAAGGTGTTGCCATGCTTGTTGTATGGCAATTTTTGAAGTAGATGGTGTGGTTGTGGTGGAGGGTGGTGAGGTGTGAATGTTGGCAATGTTGGTGGAAGTTGGTGGAGGGTAAGTTGTGAAAGGAATCACAATAGAATGAGGAGTAGTGGATGGCATGGTAGATGGAATGTGTGAAGTTGCATTGACATGTGCTTCATAGAGTGGATTGGTATAGGTGGTATTGTGGGTAGATGGGATGGAAGGTATTTGGCTATGTTGTGGTGGAGACATGTGATGTGAAGGTGTAGATGATACCTCAAAGAGAGGGTTAGTGTGAACTTGGCTGAAGTTGGTGGGATGTGAATGAGTAAATTCCTACTAAAAAGAAGGAACTTGGCTATGTGGAATGTTAAGTTGTTCTAAGACTGGTCTGGTTGGTCTTAAGTAAGCTCCAACCTTATCCATGTCTATGTATGTGATGCGGGTATTAGTAGGTGTGGAAGGCTCGATCTCTAGGATGGAAGTGTGAATAGCCCTTTCCATCACATCTGCATTTGAAGTAAACATAGAATGTGAAGGTCCAACAGAAAAACCAGAATAGCTTGTCTATGTCACACTTGTAGGGTTAGCCACAGAAGTGGCTAGGAAAGAGGTGATGCACTCCATGGATGAAGTGGGTTGGCTAGTGGATGCTTGACTCATGATTCTAGCTTGGCTTTGAGTTGAAACCATAAGCTAATGAGCCAATTGGGGTAGTGAATGTGGGGAATGTGTGTGAAAATGTGGAATGATAATGAAAAGCACACAGAATCAAACAAACAATTGAATCCTATGTCTTGCAACAATGTTTTGATTTGATTTTTTTAATGTGGTTGGTGTGTTTTGATGTATGCCTAAGCCTAGACTACTATGCAGGGTGGAGTCCTAAGGTGGATGGAAAATGAGGATTTTTCTAGTGATGAAATCCAGAAAAATCACTCATGGGTTGCTAAGGTGTCTATGGGGCAAGATAGCGGATGGAGATGAAGCCCACCATCGCTAATCTTGATCAATGGTTGGTGATGAAGTCCAACTCATCGATGTTTAAAGTGATGCGTGCAAGCGTGTGTGATTCTTTTTAAATTTTTTGTTATCTATGGTGTTCACACAATGCCAAGAAACCCTCTTTTACTCAACTAAGCTAGTAACCAAGAACATTAATACCGAGTTCCTCAAAATAACCTAGGGTACACCACTTAAGATCCACCCTGAATCATCAAGTGACTCCAATAGTGGAGGGTTCACCTAGTTCTTCCACCCTGAATCATCAAGTGATTCCAATAGTGGGAGTATGCTCAAATACCAATGGCTTGTTCCAACTTAAAAGAAGTAAAGGTGGGAGACTTTAGCCTAGAATGCAGCTACTTATGCTTTCTTTTCATTTCATTGCAAGCAACATTCAAAGTGAAAGGTAAAAACACCACAAATAACAAAAACTTAAACCTAATGTGATGAATGTTTTAATGCAACTAACATGGATGCATAAATGCAAATCTATCCTATGTGCAAACTATATGAAGAAATGTAAATGCCTAAGATGCAAAATGAGTTGCTTTTTAAATAGAAAAGTAAATATTTTCTTTTTATATCTCTTTAAAAAGCAAAGAAAAATGGAGGTGGGGTTTGATGCAGACTTACCAGGAAGCCTACGTATTTCTTTCCAACCCTCCTGGATGCAATGCAATGTCTCTTGAACATAGTGAGGCATCTCCTAGATGTGGTGGGGCATCCCTCAAATGTGGTAGGGCATCTGTGCGACCACAGATCAAATTTTGCTACTCCTAGAAACCCTAGTTTCATGATTTTTGTGCGATCGAATCTCTAAAAAACTTGCAACAA
This sequence comes from Wollemia nobilis, assembly GCA_028583015.1. Taxonomy (NCBI): domain Eukaryota; kingdom Viridiplantae; phylum Streptophyta; class Pinopsida; order Araucariales; family Araucariaceae; genus Wollemia; species Wollemia nobilis. The sequence continues at coordinate 829,494 of JAQPPZ010014908.1, forward strand.
AAATAGAAAAAAATAGATAGATCAGATTGACAAGGTAAGTTAAAATAAAGAACCCTTTGGGGGTCCCACCATGATCACCATTTTGTAAAGCAAAAATCGACAACACCAAGATAGCAATAACAAAATCAACACAAAATGTATTGCACAATGAAGAAAATAATATTGATATTAATGTGGTGGGAGCCTTGATCTCCAATGTTACAATATAATGTGTATTGATACAATAGTTACAAAAGGGTTTGAAAACCCTTGTTCACAAAGAATATTTGGTGTCTTCAATGCATTATATTTCACTCCAAACAAGTTGTGGGTGGGCTTGAGTATCCCTACGGGGCCACCCTAGCTACAACAACCTTCAAGAATGTGTTTCCTGTAACCTGCAATCAGATCAACAACACCAAATAGGTCAATAGCATATGTGAGGGCTCCACTATGTGAGGCCCTCTATAAAAACAAGCAAATCTACAAACCCTAGTGTTATAAATGATGAAATGAAAGCAAATAATAGAAAAATGTAAGATGTGATGCAATGAAATATTATACCTTGTCAAGAATATACCTTTGATTTTGATCTATGCTCCTGCTTCTGCGATATGATGGTGCACGAATGCTCAAAAGCATCTGAGGGTTTATCGATGGTAAACCAAAGGCTAGGAAACACCTTGGAGCATTCTGGAAGGACTATGAATGCCCTACAATATTCCTGGAATGCTCAATAGCATTCAGAACACTCAACAACATTTATGGGATGCTGGGAGGCATTCGGGGGTGATGGAAAAGTGTTGTAGAACCTCAGATCTGGTTTGCAAGGGTTTACGATGGCAAAATAGGGGATATGGTGATGGTGAGGAGTGAGGATGGAGGTGAAATGTTAGGGTTTTAGGGCACAATGGATGTGAAGGGAATGAACTGCTTAATAGAAAATTCTTAACCTTTCGAATGACCGCTTAACCTTATTCACAAAAGTGAATGCTCTTTTATAATATGCCACCCTGTTGTGGCCATTCCACAACTAGCCCTAAATTTGGAGACCCACCTTAAAATTTTGTTTTTTTGAGGAGTTTTAAATGTTATTTTTGGTAGATTTCACGATTTAACACTGGCTAATATTTTCTTGTTTTGCTAGTTTGCTAGTGTTTTAGGTTGATAGGTTTTGTTTATTTTGATTAGTTTTGAAGTTTTAATTTATTGTGATTTTCAATGAGTAAATTTTTTAAATTAGTTATTTGATTGCTTTATTAAAAAAAATAAAAATTCTAATTCTAATAAGTATATATGTATATATATGTTTATTATAATTATGAAAATGAAACATTCAAAAATAATATATTAATATATATACATATATATTAATAAATAAATAAATAAAAATATTAAAAAAATTAAAAAAAAGAAGAAGAAAAGATTATATATATATATATATATATATATATATATATATATATATATATATATATATATAATAAATCAAAATAAAAGAAAAAGTAAAAAATATATATAATAAACAAAGAAAGAAAAGATTATACTATATTATATTATATAATATAATAGAATCTAATCTTTGCATGCTTGTCTGACGGTTTTTGGCTTTAAAAGTAGTTAGTTTAAAATTTTATTTTAATTTTTTTCTTTCTTTAGCTTTTAGTTTTCTTAAGTTTAAAAGCTAATTAATTTGTCTTTTGGTGCACGTAGTCCACGTGATTGCAAAAGTGTTGAAAAGGAATGTGAAACAAAGGAGAATTTTGGGAAATGGAAGAGTTGAACCAAAAATGTTAAATATGGCATTCAAACATTGAAACATGGTTGGAAAATGGTTTTTGAAAACAAGATTGCAGGAGTACTCTGGATTTGTTTTTGTTGAGTTGTTTTTCCTTCCATGGTTGGACCTTTTGAAGGCCACATGCTGCCGAAATGTAACAGAGGATATTTTTAATGCAAAAGCCTTTTCAGAAATTTGGATTTTGTTTGTCAAAATAGGAGAAAATTTTCTGCATGCTAGATTTTCATTGTCTTATTTTTTTTTTTTTTTTAGATTTCGAATTTATAGATAATGCTAATACCATTTTTTTGGGTTGCATTAGGCGAATATTTGGGATCTGAAATTTATGTTTGTACCTTAGGAGCTAGCACCTGTTTTATTTTGATTGTGTGAATGCAGGTTGGAATATAATAGGTTGCATGTAAGAGTTTCTCACAGCTTCGGTTTTGCAGGACGAGGTGCCATCAAACTGGAAATACTTTGCATATGATTGTTTTCAGCATTTAAATTTATTTTTAGATTTTATTTTTTGTTTTCGTTTGCATTTTTTTTTAAACTTCAGGCATTAAAATAAAAATCATAAAAAATAAAATGATAAAAATAATTATATGGTTGTGAAGAATGATGTAAAATCTATCATACACAAAATATTCTGACTTATTCCGAGATCATTTTGATTTTATATGAATTTTTTAAAATGACTGTTTGAGGTAGATTTTTATAATTTCAAAAAATTATATATATTTTTTATTTTGAAGCCAAATCGGATTTTTTTAGCTTCACACGTTATGTGCAAGCCTATGATGACATATCCTTCATGAAAATTTCAATTTCATTGAAGGGGTAATGTTTTATGGCATTTCATAAGCTATCCATTTTGGGGTCCTAAATTGCCTTCTCTTTATAAAAATTCTAATTTTATGAAAGAGGGGTAATTTCTGCACTACATAGATCATTGTTTCAAAGCACTAAAATATCCATCTTTGTGAAAATTTAATTTCATTTAAGAAGGATAATTTGAAGTGACATTTTAAAGCCCTTATTTTAAGGCCATAAATTATTGCCTCTTTGTGAAAATCAATTTCACCAAAGAGGGATAGTTTATTGATCACGGTGAAAGGCTATCTAAATATTCATGATAAGTAGCTACATTTAAGGAGCATATTCATTATTTTGGATTTACATTCATAGATATATTTTAATATTTACTTTCATGTTTAAAGAAGGATTTAATGCAAGGTAAAAATTGATTAAAACCCACTTAATAAGGAAGATAAAATCTACCTTAAAATCCTCAAGATAAAAAGAACTAAAGCACTACATCGTGGTCATATGAGGTCCAATTCACATTTATTTTTTATTTTTGTTTCATGAACAATCATTAAGGTAGCATGGTAAAATAAACCAACATTGCCCCTTGTTTACAGTTACTTGCAATCACTAAGGTGTTCCAAGCATTTAAATTGATATATTTTTATTTGAGATTACTAATACACATATGCAAATGCTAATATAGCGGAGACCTTGGAGAATTTTTTTGTTTAATTTCTTTGCAAGAGAGGGTTTTGGAGATCCAAACCCTAAGAGAGAGTGTAATTTCACAATTGGGTAAAATTAACACTCAATATTTTGGCGCTAGAAGGAGGGCCTGAATTGGTTTATTTCAGTGTGATTTTAAATGCTATAGGGATTTAAATTTTGGAATATTTCATGCCCTATGATTTTCATCTTTAGCCATATTTTAACATACAACATTGTAGTGTTAAAAGAGGACATAAATTGCTATGCATTTTTCTAACACTTTTGAATTGGTCATAAAGGAATGATGTGATTTGATTTAATTTTGAAAGTTTTGAATTGCTAAATATTTCAAGTTCATTTGATTAGCATCTTTGGTTTCTTCTAACACTCACATTTGGTAGAGCTAGGAGGATCTTATCAGACTTATTTTATTGCCATTTAGATGCTAAATCATTCATGTCACTTGAAATATTTATTTGCAAAACATTGGTCTTGACTAATGAGGTTTTGTTTCCATATGATGACTTTCATTGATTCTAACATTCTCTATGTTTGATGATGCACTAATTTTAATCTATTTACAAGTTTGATAATGTTATTTGATTTCATGGTTAATGGATACATATCTCTTGGTTGAGGCTAATATGATGATTCATATGTGAGATTGGTTAGTCATTTCATTCTTCTTTGTAAGGAATCCTTTTTCCTAAAATATGTTTGTTGTCGGTATTATGCTCTTCACTTGCCACGTAATGTGATTTGGTGAATCAAAAATCCTGCAACACTAGGAGTATGCTCTTCACTTGCACATCTACGATCTGGTGAATCAAAAACTAGTTTACATTTTTAGAGTATTGCTTTGCCATGTTTTGTTTCCTTATTTTTTATTGATGACTAAAAAATTGGTTTTTGAAGTTATCCTTTGAGTTTCACTAATGGCTACAACTACTGGAAAGTGGTATGGGGTACATGGTAATCCTTTGAAAATTAGTGGAGATGCTCATGACTTACCTAAGAACATAGAGAAACTTTTGCCCAAATTCAAGTACAATTGCACAACATTACCCAAGGATCACATTCAAGCCTATGTGGATATCCTAGTTAGATGGAATGTCGAGCATGAGGATTTTACATGTAGGTTTTTCCTTGGGAGCCTAGATGAGGTAGCATATGATTGGTACATCAATTTACCCACTAGCTCTATTACATCCTGGGACCAATTGGAAAATACCTTTATCAATCAATTTAGGTTACCCATTGATCCTCTCACGATGTATCAATAATTTGCTTCTTGCAAAAGGTAACCTAATGATCCAGTGAGAATTTTCAACATGAGATTTCAAAAGTTCTATGTGAGACTAATTTCCCCCTATACTATTGAGGAGAGCGGTGCTCTTCAAATATATTTTGGGGCATTGGATCCCTTGCTTGCCATGTTCATGAGGATAAATCCTTTGGTTACTAATCTTGCCTCGGCCTACACGAAAGCTATGATTGTAGATCAACAACTAAGGCCACAAGGTTATGGGATGGAGCAATTGCCTATGGTAGGACAACTAGGGGATTGCAATCAAAACTCAATGGTAAGTCAAGCGTGGGCACGACAAAATTTGATATCAAACATTTTGCCCCATAATCAATTTTACCCTACCATACCCACTTATGCTCCCACATGCGCTTATATGAGTACATCTATCCATCCAACTACTCCACAGTTAGAGAATAATGTGATCACTCATGGAACCATTGCAACAAATATCCAGGCTTTGTCTGTTGATATTAATCCAACTAATCCTACTGCTTCTACCACTCAACCAAAGGATCTTGTATCAGAAGTAAAAGAGAAAAATGTGGTTAAGAAGTTAGGTAGAGATGTGGTTCCATAACAAAAATGAGCACATCAATGTATGCATCCAAATCATCCTAGGAAGAAAATTCATAATGCTAATCTTAATGATATTTCATGTTATGCTTCTTCAGGTGATAGAAGAGATTTTGATGTGACTTACATTGAAGTAAATGCCTATTCAAAATATCTTGAAGAGCATGAATATTTTGGAGAAGAAATTATATGGAAGGGTAACAAGAAGTTGGAATCAAAAGATCAACATTTTATTTCGGAAAGAAAATATTTATAATCATTACCCCCAAATGAGGATTTGGATAAACAAACCTATGAGGATATGATTTGGGCATTTGTGCTCGCAAAGGAATATTAGAGTGACTATATGGAGAAATATGTGAAAATTGATCCCCTTACAGAAGCTCTTAAGCCATCAAAAGTGGTTGAAAGTGAATTTGAAAGAAAATCAATAAATGAATTTGAAGACATAACCGAATTTCACCACTTGTTCTTGGAAGATACTTTGGATGATGTCGTTGAAATTGATGGTCAAAAATATCCACACCTTCCAAATTGTGATAGAATTGAATCATGGGTTACAAATTTGGATTATGATAGCCTCACCAATTTGAATTCAAGAAATAACCCACTTTTGGAAATAATTGAACCATCTAAGGAAGGTGAAGATGAATTGGATGAGAAACATGTTGATGAATCGAAAGATTATGAAGAAGTAATTGAACATCACAACTTGATTTTGGAATATGATTACTATGATTCTTGGAAGAAATAGGAAGAATATGCTCAATGTAAATCTTCTAATGAATTTTTTGTGTCAAGTGATGTGCAGGACAATACAATTGTTTCCTCACATGAGGATATCACAAATATTGTACAATTTGAGAAAGTTTTGGAAGAGGGATTCGAATCTCATAAAATGTGGGAAAGCGATAAGGATTCTACAACCATGAATTAAGAAGGAGAATCATTTGCTTTGGGTTCCTTTGAAGGAAAAATAATTGAGTATCTTGATCCACTTATTGGTTCTACAATGTCTATGCCATCTCAAAGTGAGGAGGTTTCAAAACCTAAATGGTTCGGGTTTGATATCACTGATGATCCAATTAAAAATTTTACATTATATGAAACAACCCAAATGATCGATCATGGAGATGTGTTAGTTGACCCATCCCTAGGTAGACAAGACTTATGGTTTGAAAAGGATGGACATGTTTTTAATTGGGTGCCTAACTTTGGTGTCTTTGATAAACATATCATGGAGAAAGAACAAGCACTACATGATGATGATAATGAATGTCATGAGAAAAAAGAGGAAGTTTCAAATCCTCTCCAAGTAATGGTAAATGGAAAAGTGCCAAAGGTAAAATCTCACCTTTAGGTTCCACCATTCGAAATGCAAGTGAAGGTTTGTCTAATGGATTGACGGATTCATATACTATCAATGATGAAATGTCATTTGTGGTTGATGAAAATTTTGATTTAATTCCTCCTCACACCACTAATGATATTGCTTTATTGAATGAAAATGAAGTTGGCATGCTTGAAGTGTTAAATCAAGTTCATAATCAATTAGTAACAGAATCTAGGATAAAAACTTATGATGATGCTCATTTAATAAATATCCTAGGTGTTTGCAAATGGTTACATGAATTTGATTGGTCTACATATTTGAAAAATGATTTGGCTTTAAAAATTTTAGAAATAGGCTCTAGTTTGCAAGATCTCATATCTAAAAATGAAAGTTTATTTCTACATCATAAATGGAATTGTGAAATTGATGTCTTAAAGAATAAACATGAAATAATTGAAGATCAATTATTATATAATCAACTTGAGAACTTGAAACTCCACCATAATATTATTAATGGAACTAAATCAAATTGGTATGGTGAGAGGGGTAAGATGAATATTGTTGCATTGTTTGGTCTAATCTTGTTTTTGTTGGGTTCCTACAAATTTTGGCATGTGTATCACGTTATATGTCTTTTGAAATGTTCTAATCATGTTTGGGATCTTGGAAAGTGATAGTTCAAATTTTTGCACCATCTTGTACCATATTGTACATGTGTATATAGTTTTGGTTTTTTCTTTTGTGCTTTGTCCATGATTTTTGGGTTTGGATTTAGTTTTGGGTTGTGTTTTTAGTTTTGTGTGTTAGGTTGTTCCCTTGTTTTGAGGTGATTTTTTGTGGTAACTAACTTTTGGTCTCTAGCCCGTTTGCGTGTCTCTTTGCTTAGTAGGGGAGCACCTGATTTGAAAAGCTGATGAACCCAAGAAAAGAGGGATGAGTTATTTGGTGATCATGCTCAAATGTTGGGACTAAAATTATGGAAAGTGGAACAATGAAAGATTAGCCCAAGATCCACATGGAACCCACACACACATTAAATGGTGTTTCTAGAAGTAATAAGGATGAAGTTGTCTTGATTTGCAACCTAGGCAAAAATCTCACACGCTCTACTTTGAATTTCTAACCTAGTGAGACTTGATGCTTTTGCAAGAGTTCCATTAGTATAAGCAATGCAATAGATTTCTTGGAATTTTTCATCTAGTTCGGGACAACTCCACCGGGGCTATAGATGCCTGACTAGTTGTGGGGCCCTAGCTAGGCAAAGCTTGATACTTAGAAAGAGAAATAAAAAAAAAAGAAAAAAAAAGAGAAAAAGAGAAAAAAAAGAGAGATAAAAAAAAAAAGAGAATGATTAGTAATCCACCTAGGATAGATGGACTTTGCAAAGCATTAAGCGAACACATGGGTGAGTTAGATAAACCTCACCGGGGCTATAGATGCCTGATTGGCAGTGGGGCTCTGTCTGTAAAAGTCTTCACTTTATGAGTTGTACTTCATAGCCTAATGCAGAAAGAGATGATGAAATCTAGAGGATTTTTAGAAATGCAGAAATGAATCACTTTTGCACACACTAAGCAAAGGCAGATGTATTAGTTGTTTTCATGCTTAAGCTATTTACCCCCATCTTCTTGGGACGTTGCTAAATCATTATGTCTCGCTAATCTTGGTGTTTTCATTTCAAATTGGGTTCTTACCGAAATGTTCAGGAGCATTTCCTAGCAGAGTCACCATTTTTTGTGGCCATTCCACAACTAGCCCTAAATTTGGGGACCCACATTAAAATTTTGTTTTTTGGGGAGTTTTAAATATTATTTTTGGTAGATTTCACCATTTAACATTGGCTAATGTTTTCTTGTTTTGCTAGTTTGGTAGTGTTTTAGGTTGATAGGTTTTGTTTATTTTGATTAGTTTTGAAGTTTTCCTTTATTGTGATTTTCAATGAGTAAATTTTTTAAATTAGTTATTTGATTGCTTTATTAAAAAAAAAAATTCTAATTCTAATAAGTCTATATGTATATATATGTTTATTATGATTATGAAAATGAAAAATTCAAAAATAATATATATATATATATATATATTAATAAGTAAATAAAAAAATATATAAAAAAATAAAAGAAAAAGTTAAAAAATATATATAATAAACAAAGAAAGAAAAGATTATACTATATTATATTATATAATATAATAGAATCTAATCTTTGCATGCTTGTCTGACGGTTTTTGGCTTTAAAAGTAGTTAGTTTAAAATTTTATTTTAATTTTTTCTTCCTTTAGCTTTTATTTTTATTAAGTTTAAAAGCTAATTAAGTTTGTATTTTGGTGCAGGTAGTCCACGTGATTGCAAAAGTGTTGAAAAGGAATGTGAAACAGTTTCTATAATAGGAGAGATTCCATGACAAGAAGGTGCCAAATGGCACCAACCTATTACATGCACAAAATAAAGTAGTGCCATCATGTTTTTGGCTATTAGGTAGCCAAAGAAGAGGGAAAACTTTAGAAAATGAAACGAGAAAAAAATATATATAGAAACAAAAGGAAATGAAAGAGTTTTTCTCCCAAATTAAAAATGGTGTAAGAAAGCAAATGAAGGGTTTTTCTCATAGAAGGAAAGGCAAAGTCATATTGAAAATCTGAAATAGTGAATGGAAAGAAGGGGCATTTTGGGAAATGGAAGAGTTGAACCAAAAATGTTAAATATGGCATTCAAACATTGAAACAGGGTTGGAAAATGGTTTTTGAAAACAAGATTGCAGGAGTACTCTGGATTTGTTTTTGTTGAGCTGTTTTTCCTTCCATGGCTAGACCTTTTAAAGGCCACATGCTGCCGGAATGTAACAGAGGATATTTTTAATGCAAAAGCCTTTTCATAAATTTGGATTTTGTTTGTCAAAATAGGAGGAGAAAATTTTCTGTATGCTGGATTTTCATTGTCTTTTTTTTTTTTTTTTCAGATTTCGAATTTATAGATAATGCTAATGCCATTTTTTTTGGGTTGCATTGGGCGAATATTTGGGATCTGAAATTTATGTTTGTACCTTAGGAGCTAACACTTGTTTTATTTCGATTGTGTGAATGCAGGTTGGAATATAATAGGTTGCATGTAAGAGTTTCTCATAGCTTCGGTTTGTAGGACAGGGTACCATCAAACTGGAAATACTTTGCATATGTCTGTTTTCAGCATTTAAATTTATTTTTAGATTTTATTTTCTGTTTTCAAAATTTTCATTTTGCATTTTTTTTAAAACTTCAGGCATTAAAATAAAAATTATAAAAAAATAAAATGATAAAAATAATTATATGGTTGTGAAGAATGATGTAAAATCTATCATACACAATAGATTCGGACTCATTCCGAGATCATTTTGATTTTATATGAATTTTTGAAAATGATTGTTTGAGGCAGATTTTTATAATTTCGAAAAATCATATTTATTTATTTTGAAGCCAAATCGGATTTTTTTAGCTTCATACGTTATGTGCAAGCCTATGATGACATATCCTTCATGAAAATTTCAATTTCATTGAAGGGGTAATGTTTTATGACATTTCATAAGCTATCCATTTTGGGGTCCTAAATTGCCTTCTCTTTATAAAAATTCTGATTTTATGAAAGAGGGGTAATTTCTGCACTACATAGATCATTGTTTCAAAGCACTAAAATATCCATCTTTGTGAAAATTTAATTTCATTTAAGAAGGATAATTTGAAGTGACATTTTAAAGCCCTTATTTTAAGGCCATAAATTATTGCCTCTTTGTGAAAATCAATTTCACCAAAGAGGGATATTTTATTGATCACGGTGAAAGGCTATCTTAATCTTCATGATAAGTAGCTACATTTAAGGAGTCTATTCATTATTTCGGATTTACATTCATAGATAGATTTTAATCTTTACTTTCATGTTTAAAGAAGGATTTAATGCAAGGTAAAAATTGATTAAAACCCACTTAATAAGGAAGATAAAATCTACCTTAAAATCCTCAAGATAAAAAGAACTAAAGCACTACATCGTGGTCATATGAGAGTCAATTCACATTTATTTTTTATTTTGGTTTCATGAACAATCATTAAGGTAGCATGGTAAAATAAACCAACATTGCCCCTTGTTTATAGTTACTTGCAATCACTAAGGTGTTCCAAGCATTTAAATTATTATTATTTTTTATTTGAGATTACTAATACAAATGCAAATGCTTATATAGCGGAGACCTTGGAGAAATTGTTTGTTTAATTTCTTTACAAGAGAGGGTTTTGGAGATCCAAACCCTAAGGGAGAGTGTAATTTCACAATTGGGTAAAATTAACACTCAACACTTCCTTATGCTAGGGTTTTGACGACATCAATGTATGGTCAATATTAAAATATATCGGATGGCTAAGATTATAACTTTAGTATATGACACAGATCAAGTTGAATGGATGGCTAAGATTAGATCGTGATGAATGGTTGTGATATATATATATATATATATATATATTTATATTAAATATATAAATATTAATATAAAATATTTATATATAAAATATAAATAAATATACATATATAAATAAATAATGGATAGTTGTGATTAGACAATGTGTATGGATGAATAGTGGCTAGGTTTTGGTGTCTACAATATGATAGTGTTTTTTCATCACAAGGAGCAACATCTAGATCATCTTATGATGGTATTCTAGAAATACCAATAATTTGGGGTCTCATTCAATCCTAAGAAATCAATTATTTTGTGCATGAAGGAAATTTGTTTGGATATGTCATCTCAAAGTAGGTACTAGCTATTGATATAAAAAAGGTCAAAGCAATCTTAGAACTCACAATTCCTAAGAACAAAAAAGCTATACAATCCTTATTCAAAAAAAAATTGTTTGAAAATTTATATCTAATTTTACCAGATTGTCAAACCTATGACTAAGCTTTTGGAAAATGATGTGCCATTTCTATGGACATCGAAGAGAGGGATAACTTTTCAAAACATCAAATAGAAAATAGCTCATGCACTCATCTTGGTAAATCTAGACTATAGGAAGGATTTAATTTTATATGTCTATGGGGTAAAGGATAGTTTTGCTATTATTTTGACTCAAAAAGGTTGAAATCAAGAAGAGCATCCAATAGCCTCTATAAGAAATATGCTACATGCATACCAAAAGAATTATAATTTCATAAATAGATAGGTATTTTCTCTCATGAAATAATTCAAGAAGCTAAGGAAATATGTATCATAGAGCACAACTCTAGTCTAAGTTGTGCGCTCATACATTAGGAACTTCATCCTACTAGGATAATTAGGTGAAAAAAAGCCATATGGATTACCAAGATACAAGAGTATGATATTAATATCCAACCAACCATATTAGTATGAGGGATATCTTTCTATGAATAGTTAGCATGTGTAACAAATTCATAACATAATTTGTTCATTAAAGATATTCCTGAAGTGGTGTCTAGTAAGGATGAATGGACTAAAAAAGAGGATAGGTAAAAAACTTGATGGTATATTTAAGAATCAGTAGGTGTCTAGATGGATAAAATGCTTTTCAAAGGAGGTGATACAGGTTATAGGCATTGAATTATGTTTTATTATCAAAAGGAATATCAAAAAGAACTTTGACAGAGTCTTCCATTGTATCCAACCATAGTAGGTAAAGTAGGTATTAAACAAATTTCATGTAGGCTTCTCTAGAGGCCATTATTTTGACCAAACCATTACAATAAAAAATTTGAGGGTTGGATACTATTGGCGTACTATATTTGTATATGCTTTTAAAGTAGCCAAAGCATGTGGGAAATGTCAAATATTTATGGGTAGAAGGAAGAGTCGAATACTCCCCTTACAACCAATCATATTATATGAGCTTTTCTAGCAATGAGGGCTTGATGTTATTAGTGTCATTAATTTGAATTCCTTTTTCAAACACAAATTTGTCTTGACTACAACAAACTATTTCACCAAGTGGTTTGAGGTAGTGGCTACAAAGAGTGTAGACGAAGACACCATGGTTAAATATTTAGAAAAGATAATCACTAGATTTGGTATCCTAGTGACCATAGTTTCAGATAATGGTCCTATCTTCATTAGTTCCAAGATCATAGATTTTACAAGCAAGTATGACATTTACCTAAAAGAGTCCTCCAACTACTACCTATAAGGCAATGATTTGGAAGAGTCTACAAACAAGAATATGCTAAGGATTATAAAGAGGGTGGTAGGAGAAAATCATAGAAGCTAGAATTTGGTGCTATATCAGGCCTTGTGGGTAGATCAAATTACATTTAAAAAACATTGAATACCTCATCATACTCTCTAGTTTATAGTAAGGAGGTTGTCCTACCTTTGCATTTAGAATTACCATTAATGAATTTAATAAAGGCTTCTCCATGGGAGTTTCAAATCAATGGCTTAGTACTGAAGTGGGACAAGGATAAAGCCAAGCTAGAAAAACACCAAAAGTTTGATTCATTATGGTATAATACTTACCAAATTGGTATAAAATATGATTCTAATGTATTTGAGTTTGTAGGCACTAATGGTCAAATTATACCAATTTTGGTAAACAACTTGCATTTAAAACCTTTTGCATAAGGCAACGTGCCCTAAATTGTATCACATCTATATAGATATGTGTAACTAAAGAAGCCACTAAATTTTTTAATTACAATATTTCAATTGGCTGAAGCAAACGATGGCAAGTGGAAAATTTTGAAATGGAGAAATTTCATTGGATGAAAAATAAGCGATATTAACTTTTTCATGATAATAAAACTAAGCATGTACATAATTCAATATTAGTTATGCCAAAAGTTAGTTTTTTATTATAAAATTAGAGTATTGTAAATTTATTTTGCACACAAAGTAAGTTATCTAGATCATTCTAAGCTAGAACATTATGAGAAGAAAGTGCAAAAATCTTTGTGCAAGAGCTTTGGTTGGTTGCATTTAGCAAGCCAAGTTGTAATTGGTGTCATAATCTAAGCTTAGCAACCATGGTAGGAACTCCAAGACCTCCAAGAAGAAGGATAATAAGGATAAGAAAGGTCAAATAGAGTAGAATGTGCTCCAAGACTACATGGATGATATTTGTGATCCAATGCTTACCATCAAATCCAAGCACAAAGGTTTCAACAATGTATTAGATAAAAGGCTCTTAATCTTGGTAGCAATGTAGTAGAGAAAAAGAGTGACTATGTGACACTAATGTTTTATCATTATATATACATAGGACCATGCATCCCTACCCAGATCTAGTTAAAGCAATGATAGAGCACTACAGTCTCAAAACCAGAGTGGTCAATGATGTAGTAGGCTAGGTACTTTTTATCCTTTCACCTCAATATTTTATAGATGCATTTGTAGCAGGTGCCTACCCTACTGAAACCACTAAAAATTTTAATGCTAAAATTTATAGCATCTATTATAGTGGTAAGAATAAAAAATACTAGCTCAAAAAATAATTACACCTTCCCCATCCTAGCCCTAACCTTCCAAAGTGCACACTTCTATTTGATGATTTTAAAAACCGAGATATTTTCTCCATGCTAGCTATAATATTTGGCCTAGAAACTGATAAGCATGTCCATGAATATCAAATAGCCTTGGTGTATGTCATTAAAAATCCCTATAATTATGGCATGACCAGCCCTAATCCTCAATTCCCTATTTTCTTTGACTGTGCCTAGTTATTATGTTCAAGAATACAAGAAAATCTACTAGAATTTTAGAAAAGATATTATGGTGTATTTACATATCCCTCATATTTGGAATGAATATTTTTATACTTTACAATAGAAATAATTTCATGGTTATAAATAACCAAACATATCAAGAGGGAGTTATCCTATCAGTAGTAGACTATACACATATTCTCTAAGCCTCTAACTCTTACATGGATTTCAACAAATAATTTTTGGGTTTGGCTTTGGCTTGCATATATGGAATAATTCCCAAATCATATTAGAAAGAAATAATCCAACTCCATACTCCTCAACAAGAGGTTAGATATATATACTTGTTGAAGGAGGGCACCATTATAAGGATGTACATTTCATGTAAGACCCATTTTCACTCCATTATTATGTAACATACTAGATTTTTGACATAGAGTTATATTGGTAGGTAGATGGAACAAATGAATAATTTACATAGCTACAAATAATATTGGCACATGTGAGATACCATTCAATTTTTTGAACCAATTACACTAATTGGTCTAGGGTAAGGTAAAGCTCTAGAATCTAAGCTCAAATCCTTCAAGCTATCAGTGGTGTCACATAAATAGAAGTATGACCCAAAGGGCAAGTTCAAGGCCAAGCTAAAATACTTAAATAAATCTAAACCTATGATATTCAACCATGTCCCAAGGCCTAAGACATAAATATTCTAGAATAATATGGAGCAGTAAGAGGTTGACTAAAACATAAACAATTTAAAGAAAAATCCATCTTGGAGAAATTTCTATGATATAGTGAAGCCATATGATCCATCCAATCACAAAGACTAGGTCTTGGATGAAAATCTAATAGAAGCAATGGAGTACAAGCTAGGGTGCTCAGAAGAAAAAATCCTATAGTGGTGGATCTTCATATGTGAATGTGACCAATAAGAAAAGAATGTTGGGATTAAAGAGGATAAAGAATTTTCATATACTATGATATAAATTTCAAAATATAGGTGGATAAAGTTGAAAAAATATCCCTCTAGTTCAAGTGGATGAAGGAGGTGATAAATAATACTATTCTAAAGAGGATGAGTAGGCTGGTGAACAAACTCTAGAACAAGTAGACTTTGAGGAGGAACTAGATGTAGAAGATGTGCCATTAATAAGAAGAAAGTGGATTGTAAGTTCAAGAAGAGCAAGTCTGGGAGAACATAAATTGATGAAGGGAATCTAAGCCTAGAAGCAAGATAGCCCTCCACTTTCACCAAAATGAATACAATAAGAAGGCATAATAGAGGCTAAAATCATGTGAGGAATGGGATATATTATGGAAGGAATCAATGTAATAGGGATCCAAAACTAGCCTAAACAAGGGTAGAAACAATTGATACTTGGAGATAGAACTAATCAACTAGATAATGAGTAAGAAAAAATGAAATACCCCCCATTGATCCAACAAGAGAAGGAGATGAAAAGAACCAAGAGTTAACATACAGTTTCAATAGTTCAAGATACATAAGTGGCTACTCAAGAGCAAGCTCGAACACAAGATGTAGGTATGCCATTTAAAATATCTACTATTATATATTTTAGTCCCTCTCCATCATCCCACTCTCCTCCAAGACAAACTCCTAAAGAAGCAACATGAAATCCATCTCCTGCCAAAAGTATAACTTTAGTTGCTCCCCTTGAGAACCCACAAAATTTAGGAGGTTTATAGAATAAAATTATATTAGGTACTACTCCTCTAGTCCAAAAATCTCCCCTATATTCATTTCCTATTCTACAATCTTATCTTTACTACAACTCCCATTTCTAACCATCCAACCCTAGACATATTGAGTCAATTCTTACAAGTTGATAAAAATGCTAAGAAATGGTTGAAGGAATCATTGCCTAGGAAGGAAAATAAGGTACCACAAGTGGCTAACCCAATTGCAAGAAAGTAAATAATAACATCCTTTATCCCAACTATGAATAAGCTTACCTCTCATATGATAGATTCAAACTACAAAATGGTGGTTCAAGAGGTGGGTATCTCCAAGGTCCCACTAGGGGACACTACTCAAGTTGTTTAGACCCAAGCCACCACATTGTATTATCAAGGAGCCAAATTTGAAGCAAAGTATAATAAAGTGAAGGATAAGGTAGATCACCTAGATAAAACCTTAGATAAAGAGTAAAAGGAAAATAAGAGTTTGCAAACCCAAGTTAGGTAATTGCAACAGAGCCTCAAGGGAGCTCCACAACTAGATCAATTCTAGTAGAGAGATGAAAAATCTAGGATTTTGAGGAGAAATTGAAAAACTTATAGCTAGAGCTAGATGAATAAATAAAAAATCTACAAGATATTTACTTCTCCCATGAAGCATTAGCATAGATCATAAGATATAGTTGGAGAAAAATCATTGAATCATCCATATGACTTTACCTAGTTTTGGAATATCTATATTTCAATGAACAAGATATTGAAGTAGCACAAATTGATTTCAAGATAGTACATGGCAATATGGCTAACAAGCTTTTACAAGGGAGGTCATCCTCAATATACTAAAGAAAATATCCAACCCAAAACTAGAAATATTCACAAATAAATATCTGAATGAGGTAATATACCTAGATTAGGGGCTAAAATAAGACTACTACTTGTTGTACTAGGAATGGGAATTAATTTTTACAATTAGCAAAAAAAAGAGAAATTAATGGCCCCAATGCTATAATAAAGTAAATATTTTAGATTCCTAGGGTTTTGGGATGAGCAATGACTCCCCTAGACTATGGAGTAGCTTAGGAATCAACTAGAAATGATTCACAACAATGAGGAGAAGTTGATCTATGGCTGAAACCTATTAGGGAAATATATCTTTTGCATTTTTAAGTGGATTGGCCATAATTTAGGCTAAGCTTTAGGAGCTACCTAGAATATGTAAGAATCCCTCATATAAGAAGATCTATCAATTGAAAGGGATTCATATCAAGGTCATATGAATCAAGATCCCATCAATCCATGATTGGGATAGAGCTTGTCAAATATTGTAGCTCAAAAGAGGTTGTTTAGCTAACCAAGGGACTAGTAGAGATGTACAAGTCATGCCAAAGCAAATCCAAGAAGAACAAGGGGAGACTACCAAAACCTCAAATTCTAGGACCTTAGGAATTAAGATCTACCATATGACAAGTGGTACACAAGTACAATAAAAGGACAATATGTGAAGTGCAAAGTCATCAACCTCATGTCTTGGTACCTTGATGATGAAAATAAAAAAATTTCATTTAAGTGGAAAATGTTGTGATTGTAGATAGTTATTGGCTATGAGAAAAGTAAGGCGTGTGAGTATATCACTACAACAATTTTTTTTTGGGAAAGTGTGCCAACCTTGATAATATGTCCAATATAATTAGAAGTTACAACTTTCATAACCATTTATGGGGGTTAGAAAAGGACATGTAGGCTTGTGATTATGCATAGAAGCTTTATTTGGTGCTAAATATTTGGCTTTGAGTGATTTTATTGAGTAATAAAGCAATTGTGCATATTTTAGGACCACTAGAATGCCTTGTAACTATCTATAATTTTTAGGAGTACCTATGCAATTTCATTAAGAATAATACAATAGGGAGTAATGAAGGGTTCCAATTTCCAAATACTTAGAATATTTACCTAAGGCAAATTGCCTTTGTTTGAAACAACCCTCTATTATTCTATATTATACTTAGAAGAAATCTAGTTTTGTAGGATGTATGTTCAACCAGGTATCTTTGTTCTCATTCCTTTCCTTTCCTTTCTTCTTATCATATCTTCCTTCTCTCTCTTAATTTTCTTCCTACTTCCTTACACTCTTCTTCCACCTATTCATATCCTAACTATTCATTATCCACCCTTCTCAATCTTCTCATTTTCTTACACTACTTTAATAGTCTTTTCTTCTTGTTCTCTATTACCTCTGGTACTTTTCTTCCTCCAAATTCTATATAAAATTCTATGTTTTATAGACAAAGTGACATAATAGGTGTTATCTTCCAAATATCTCTTGAAACCCCTATTATAACTACAAAATCAAAATCCATGCAATCCCCCTAGTCATCATTTTCTTCATATCTCTATATTTTCTTCTATCTTCTTGATTCTAATCCTAACTCCATACCCAATGGATAAGGCCATCTAGGTTCTTTATTTTTACAAGCAAAAATCCCTAAGAGGCACTAATAATGTGGGCCAATGTAATTGGTCACATACATAAGTCCTTGCAAGTCATGCTAGACTATGATTTTTGCTGAAATTTTTCTAAGGCAAGAGTCCAAACACATGGTTGGGCTTATTATTTTGCATCTATCTAGATCCAAATTTCAAAGCAACTGTGATGTCTTAGAAATTTTAGAATAGCAAAAGTAGCCAAAAATCCAAAAGCACCTTGTCATGTTCAAAAACTGGCTAAGGCAAAGAATTCTAGTCATGTTCAAAAATTTTGAAGGTTTTGGTAGAGAAAAATACCAAAATAGAGTGATATTTTTTTTTCTAATCATTTAGATCAACCAAACTCTAAAAAATATTTGATAATCCAAAATCCTAGAACAAAAGAAGCCTAGGAATTTTAGTTTATGACAATAGGCATAGTTTTCAGAAAACCCAACTTGATTAAGAAAGATCCCAAGACAAGGCTATAGGTTTCAATAAAAGCAATGTTAGGGTTTATCAAATATGATATCAACATAAGTGTTTCAAATTTTGGTTAAACAAAGGATAGAAAAATTAGGATGTTGGTTTTTTACACAAGTGATATAAGCAACAGATAATCAAAAGCTCAACCCAATAAAGCAAGGGCGTAAGATTATCAAACACTCACATAAAGCAAATTCTTTAAAAATCCTAACCCATTAAATTCAAATTTTGAGGTTTTCAATCAATGACATCAACCAAGGTCTCTTAAAATATTGGAGTAACCTCTAAGGCCTCTACAACAATCAAAAGGTCCTAGTAACACCTTTAAGCCCTAAAAATAAGTAAAAATCTCTTAGACATGTTCTTTTCAATAGATATCATGCATGTTAGGAGCCTAAACCTCTTAGCTACTCCTTAGAAACCTATATTAAAATAGTTACATTGAGTTGGTAGCTTTAACAAGTCGGTGAAGTGATAAGGCATAGTAGCAAAAAGTGAACAATACAAAGATCCATGGGTCTATTAAGGACACATGGATGCCAATAATGTGGGAGATATTTATACCAGCCACATCATCATAGCAAAATCAAAATAGTTAAGCTAATTTGGTTAAGATAGAATGGGAAAGTGACATCCATACCCCTAAAGCATCATGCCCCAGCTATACCTATTAGGCATATAACATATTGATAGTGTAATGATTGGGCTAAAAAATTATTGTAAAATTATAAATAGCCCAAGTTACCTTAGTATGAGGGTTGGATATTTATCACTTTGCCTATTATATACTATATTTTGACTCTATAATTAACATAATAAAATGATATTTGGAATCTATTGAATATAGTGTTGCAAATTCAAATTAGAATGTGAGTTATATATTTTAATGTATTCTTGTTCATGTTTTATGGGTGGTAGATTTTGTTAGGAAAAATCTAGTAATATTGGATTACTATTTGTATTACCTTTTATAAAGTTCTTGGAATGTTGAGAAGTGTATACTAGGAGCTAATAATATATATTCTATAATACTATGTTTAATGGTTGGTATGTTAAACTTTATTTCTATTTGAATGTGGTGTAGTAGTATAGTAGGATTCATTGTTGTTGGCTAAATCTTGACTACTTTCTAATCAATATCTAACCCTTATATACCCTTATAAATATTTGCATTTCTATCTTTAGTCTTGAAACCTCTTTTTATTTATTTATCACCATAAGGAAACAACCTTCTCTGGAGGTTGACAAAAGCAATTATGAGTCATCCAATCTAGGCAGCAATCTAGGGTTCATATTTCACATTGGGCATATTGATGACCAAGACAATATTTCCCTATCTTGGGAAATATTAAAGAATGATTCTTATGATGTCTTGAGTATGGTTACATTTATATTTGGTGTTGAAGAAGACAAACTTGTGAAGCAAGTAGGATTGGACATCTTTTACATACTAAGATATACGTCCAAGGACAATGAGCTAATCTTAGACTTTAGTGCCTACATAGCTCAATGTTTATAGTTATTACCTTACCCACATCACATTGGATTAAAATCCCTAGCTATATGAGCATTCATACTTGAACATTACAAAAAAAAATGACCAAAAGTAGCCAACATCCACCTAGATGAGTGTCCTCTATAGTACTTCCTCCTCCTATAATTTCATGAAAAAGTTCTTAATGTTGATATATGCACCATAAAAGGGACCAAACCCCAACATATTCCACATAATTGCTCCTAGAAGCTACACCATGATTATCAAGGGGTTCTTCTTGGAGAGTTACATCATCATATGAATGCACAAGATTGCCAAAATAGCATACCTACAACCAAGGTACATGACCAAAAGGGTATTTGACCTATAAATGCTAAGGTAGCTTGATATGGTGGATGTCACCTATGGAGAGAGACTGAGTAATACCAACTACTATAAACTACCAGTGACACTAGGAGTGTGCCAACTAAAAAGAAAATCCACTTCCCAATTAGAGGATAAGCTTAAGAGTCTAAGCCTCAAGATGCTAGAATACTCCTAACCATTTAACATAGAAGGTCTATTCTAGGCATGGCTATTTAATATAATGAATGCCAAAAAATTCTAACTCCAAAGACCATGACTATAAACCTTATAGAGTCTTGATGAGATGTCCTACCAAATGATAAAAAAATATTTTCTATCTTATGCATTAAATATAGAACCATGGCTTGAATTCTATGAACCCAATGGTAAAATAGACTCTAATAACAAGATAAATAAAAGTAATATGAATTAGTTGTAGCATAAGGGCTACTCCAAGGAAATAAATCTAGGAATAGTGGATCTACTCATAATAGATTAAGGGCATGATATCAATGCCCAAATAAAATGCAAAGGACCATGATTTTAGTGAAAAATATGATGTGGAAAGAAATTGAACAAGTGTTATTGGTAAGGCAACCACACCAACCAAAGAAGTAACAAAGGTCCATTTTGGTTGTCATCTAGACTCCTTCAAAAATACCATTCGAAGTAGGGAATGACATCACTAGAGGTCCTATTTTAGAATTATCAATTACAACTACTTTAGCTAAGCGTACACTACCACCAAATAAAAATCCATGGAAAAAGTAAAAAAATACGATGGATCCAAGAAGAAGCAAAAAACATCCCTAGATGATGAAAAACTTGCAAAGTAGAAAAGGAAGAAGGTTCGATTTAAGGATCTAATGTTATAAAAAAAATGTAAAGATATTCCCTAGGATCCTGAGGAGCCCCCAAGGAGGTACTACAAGAACCAAAAGGTTTTTTTCCCATTGAACCAACCATAATCCACCTTATCCCCTACTATTTATATTTCATAAACCCTTCCCCTGAGCATTCCTTCCATCATTTAACCCATATCTAGCATCTCAACCACTCCATCAAAACTCATCATTTCCCAATCATTCTAAGCTTCCATGACCACTATCCCGTCTTCAAATATCATATTCATATTTTCCACTCTCTCCCTAACTAGCTAAATATACCTCTTTCCATTCTTTAAGCCCTTGCCTCTACTCATATAAGGAAAGATACAAATATTTAGTTCCATACCCATCACTTCATTTCTGTAGACACCTAAAACATGTCATGTCAAGGGTGACTACTCATATGGGACATGCTACAAGACCATATGGAAGATCTTGGATAGACTCCAAGATAAAGCAGTGGTTCTAAAAACTCAATTTGGGATCCTTGGCCTAATCATTCTAAACTATAGCTAAGACCTACGGTCTATAGTGAACCATGACCGAGCCCTGTGGTTCACATCTTGGGCTGCAGCTATGACCTATGGTCTAAACCGAATTTCAGTTGGCCTTCATCCAAGCCAAATCATTTGGAATAGCCATTTAATCTAGAAGAAGGTAGTTGAAGGATAAAATATTCTAGAGGCTTCCAATATAACTGTCCAAGTACATCTTCTTGATCTTGGCTTCTCCATGAAGCCACCCCTAGCCCTTGGGTAGTCCTATAAGTACCCCTTTAAATTAGGGCAAAGAGATAGCACATTTAGATATCGAAGCACTATCTAAAAGGAGAGAGATATATTGTATTTGATCAGTGAAGCCCTATTGAATTGTGGACTCACTTTAGTGCATTGAGAGGGAGTTTGATTGCTATCCACTTGTCAACTAATCAAGCATCATGATAATTCATGACATGGATACCTTAAGGAGATAGAATTCTAAGAAACATGAATTCAGGCAAATGGAGGCCCAACCATGCAATTCAACCACCAATCCAGTTAGAGGACACCAAGGTGACCCTTTATCATCAATTTGACAAGGAGGATCAAGCCCACAACCCTATATTTGGAGGGCAAAACCACTTGATTACTCATCGTGGATGACAACCGCGGTGTATAGTGTAGACCACTCATCAGAGCTACGGTTTGTAAAAAGTGATAGATTTCCTTACTGCTTCTATTTTAGTATGCTTAATTACATTATATTAGTCATTTAATGGTTTATTTTATAGTTTAGAGACTCCGACTGGCTTAATTAGGGATTATAATAATTTTACTTCATCATAGTAAGTAGGACATCAATGGCTTATTTTCATGCTATCTTGTTTCATTCCATGCAATTGATTCAATAGATAGATAGCTACACTTTCTACTTTCATGTTTCTAAAAATCTTCATGAATCTTGCACAAGTTTAATATGTTTTATTCATCTTCTTGATTTTATAGTTGTTATAACATATTTATGCATATTCTCCTCAAAGTGCCTCATCATGAGAGGTTGCCTATTATTTTAATGCTTTTGTGTTGTCTCTTGAACGCAAGAAACAAATTTGAAGGAGATTCAATCATTTAATTCCTTCCTCAACATGAAGAAGAGGTTCAACTCCACCCTAGAGCAGTTTGTGACTATTTAGAGAGCCTTAGTATTGTGCCTACCCCGTTGGGGCTTTGGAATTGTATCAATTGTATCAACATCTAGGTGACCCTAAGAGGGGCATAATTGTAACCGAGATTCATTTCCAATATTAATAAAAGAAACATCCATTTTATTGTTATATGCAATCTTGTTTATCATTTTATGCTTTTATGTTGATTCCGATTGATGTATTATATAGGTGCATGCTTTTTGGATAGGTCAATTTCCTAATCTAGTTTTCTATCTCTATCAATATCAATATTACAACCAACAATAGATGCAATAAGAGATAGAATGGTGGGTAGTGCAACCTACCATTGCACAAGCTAAAACTACTTTCCAACCTTAGAGAGATGGGCTAGGTATTATTTACTTTATACATATTATCTCCAAGGTCGAAAGAGAGATGTGAGCCCAATATTATCTAATGTCAACCATTGATATTAGCTTTAAAATGCAAGACCAAAGGAAAAAATCAAATGCTTTGAGTAGGCAAGAAAAGTGGGGACTTGTAACTATACAAAGTTCAAAAGGAAACTAGATGGGAAGAAGAAAGAATTGGATAAGACTAAGCAAATGCTTAGAGCCTCCTAGGTCAAAGCTAAAGCATTGAAGGCTAATAAAACCTAGCTCATGATGAGGTTTTAGGATGTGAAGGATAAGTTAGAATAACAAAATAATATGGTAGCAAATCTAGAGCATGGATCAAACAACTTCGAGCAAATATCAAATATAGCTTGGTTACTATGGAGGGGTTGTCTAGAAAGCTAAATAACTTCTTCCAATATTTGAATGCATCTGGGCAATTTTATCTCTAAGTGACAAAACCAACAAGGATCTAAAATGGTTCAACAAAACTATCAGACTCAAATTCTAGGAGTCATAGACATTCAAGTCCATCTTTGTGTAGTTTGATCATTAATGATGGATGATGATAAGAATATTTGACAAAGACATTTTAACTTGCAAGATTACAAAATTCTTGGCAAGCTATAAAATATCACATCAATGTAGATAGTAGATATAGGCCCTATATTAGAGAATATAAGATTAGAAAGAGCACATTACTTTTCTAATATTGATAGGACTCCCTCCTCTCTAGGACCCCAATGGTGAATCTCTCCTAGAGCTAAAATATAGGCAAAGCCTAAACTAGGAAATAGAAATTAGAATACCACTAAATGCATCCATTGATGATAAGTTAAACTTAGTTGTGAAGCCTATAGTCATTCTCTAAACACTTCTTTAGAAGTTTGAGCATAAATTTACTCCTTCCCTCATGAAGGATTTTTATGAGCTTGAGAAGAGCTACTTGCACCTCACTTGAGCCAAATTGTATTCTTAAGAAGGGTGGGCAAAGACCATCAGGGTGATTAATGAGATTTAATCTTGAATCTATGTCTAAACATAAGGCTACCAATTCTAGGTACCACATACCCAATAGGTTGGATACTCCACAAGAATCACCATTACTGTAGTGATGTTTTTATTACATAAAATTTATAGGTAGGTCTCTGCTCAAACCAGATTTTTATAGTATGGCCAATTTAAAAGAAGTGATGCCAGAGCAACCAGATCCTCAAAAGGGATCTTGAGCCAAAGGTTTTTATTGAATTTTTATATGAGACCTCCAAAAGGAAAAATATAAAAAGATATAAAAACACCAAAAATCAAAGCAAAGGTCATGTAAGATGAGCACCAATTGGATTTGGTAAAATATCAAGTAGGGGACCAACTTAGAATCCAGGTGAACATGGAAATGGGGCACACATAGCCTTAGGATCAACAATGATATTTATCTAGCAAACAAGGATTGGTGCCACAAAACTTGAGTTTCCAAAAGGATAAGAGGCCCATTAATGAAACTTCTAAGGGGTTCCACTCTGTCTATAGGGAATTTATGATTATTAGACCCCTAGGTTAGATTTATATCTACAAGGGATGAATGTAGCATCTTACCTCAAGCTCAATAACTCAATAATATAGGTGTTCTTGCTTAGAGGAGTTGGGGGAAAGTTTGAAATTTGACTTTTGAGATAGGTTGTATAAATATTCAATTTTATATCTAAGAAGAGAGTGAATATGTAGTGTACTTAATATTATCTTATATCTAATTATTATTTGATAACTTATTAATAAAAATGTGGATACGAGAATTTATGACCCTTCATATTGTAACCCATGGATAATATATATATCCATAGGGAGAAATAATCCATGAGCCATTCATTCATTATTCATAAATACTATTATTAAAATGTATATTATATATATGGTGTTTAAACACCACAATTGGTATCAAATATAGACATGTTCTTGTCAATTGTTGATATATGTAAGTTGAATAAAAAATCAAACATGAGTAATATCTACCTACAAGTCCAACATTTACAAAAATACATAAATCAAAATATAAAAAACAATTGGATAGATTAGATAATATAACATACAACTTCAAAAATCTCAATACCCAAATATTGGAACTCGTCAACATCAATTAGCCTTAAAATTTACAATAACAACAATAGTTATTGTTGTGACAATAGAACATAGTTTAGAAAGATCTCTAGAGAAGGATTCACAATTTTAATGGTTTTTTATAGCTAAATCAACAAAAAATACCATCAAGGGTTTGGAGGCTAAGGACACATTTTAACAGAATTAATAAAGCATATTGTCCTCCCACCAATATAAGAATTAACAATGATCACAATGCCAAAAATAACGAGACACCTACGCTGAAATTAATTTCCTCAAACTGGAACCTAATTGACTCTTCCATATATATAATCTATCCTAGATACTCTATTCTACCATAGACGCATAAAAATGCAAGTAGAAATATTGATATTAAAGTTACATAAGGAAAAAAATTAGTAGTTGTTGCTTAGAATGCAAAGCAACCACAATAATAATTGTAACAATTACAACAATATTTGGAGGAGTTGTCACAATCCCAATAGGAGCAACCACACATACAACAATAGTTGTAATAGTTGCCATGGCAACTGTAACAACATCTACAATATGTGACATAATATCATTAGTAGTTTCAATAGGTGCAATCACAACTTCAAAACCAACATTTGCAATAGTTTTTGCAATCTCAATAATAGTTTAGCCCATGGTATTACCATCACTATACCTCATTTCCTTTCATGCCTACCTTACTAAATATACCATTTAAGGTCCTAGGATTCCTCTCTCATGAATTATATAATGGTCTACCTAGGTTCATCCTATATGCTTTTTGATGCCTAAACTACACTTCAATAACATCCTATGGTTCATGTCTTGCATCATGTCATCACTTCTCGTTTCCCCTCATGAAATTGGTCTTTAATTGCACCTATATTTCCACCATCTATGTGTGGTTCTCATTCATATAGTCACTATCATGGCCTCCATCATGGCCACCACCATAAGCACAAATGATAATAGTGATGTTAAATTTAAGTAATAATAAATTTAATGTATACATGAAAGATAGTCCATGACACATAAACTACCAACTATGTTAAAATAATTGAATACAAACATAGGCCATCTTAATAATTATTTAAATATAATTATAAATATATAAAAGTAAAAAGTTACTCCCAACAACTATAGTAGATATTCTACCCATGCTAGATGAAAAATAATATGAAACATGTGGAACAAAACTTCTAGTTGAGAAATATGCAAAGTTTCTTGAGATAAATTGAGTAATACCCATACCAAATGCAACACTCTTAGTTAAACCAAATGAATTATTCCTACTAGAACCAAATATTAAAATATTTCTAGTACCTACTTGATAGCTACTTTTGGTCAAATTAAAAAAAATGGTGAAGATACTAAAAAAATACACCAAGTCATGCAAAATATCCTAGCAAAGCACAAGAAGTTGTAGCAAAACTACTTAACAATGAAGAGATTGTGTTCTAAAATAGTATGGATAAACTACCAAACCAAGGGCTTGAAAATGGAGATCTATAAATAGACTACAATGGAGTAGATATCCATGACAAGAAAATAGGTATAGAATTTGTGTCAAGCCCAACTATGCATCCTTGAAGTAGACTATGAACTCTATTTAGATGCTTCAGTTGGTTCCATATCAACACTAAAATAGGTGTAATTTTTTGAAAATGTATTTATATATGATTTAAACTCTTGAAATTCTTCAATAAATATTACACAACTAGCAATATGAAACTCATTGTGATTGGAGGAGAGCCACTAGATACATTGGAGAAATTGTTTACTAACCATTTTTGGTTGGTTTAATATCAATAAAAATTATATATAATGCTCATCTACAAACCATATCTGCATAATTAATTCACCTTTTCCTTCTTATAAATTCTCATGGTTGAAAAATCAAACATAAATCATAATAGGAATTAAACCTCACATCCTCGTGCTTTATGCATAGTATCTAGCCTTAGAGTTTTTCTTCCATCTCTTTTGTGTATTGATCTGGACTCGAGCCTTGAGTCAAATAATGTATAGGTATTTGATACTTTTTTTTATGGTATATGTATATGAATTATTTCAACATATATAAAATATCTATGACTATTTTCCTTCTATATTGGTCTTTGTATGCATAAAAATTTGTATGAGTTGTGACTAGTATATGTCCTAGTATTTGTGCAAGTTTCATAATTAAGAAATATACCATTCTATAATTGTGTTTATTCTTGCTAGCATAAGTGATTCATGTGTTCATTAATCCCATCAATACATAGAGGAACCTTGTAATTCTTGGTGCATCACCACCCATAGTTTAGGCTAATTAATTTTATTGCTTTCCTATCATCCCTTTTTCCAAGCAAAACCTAATAGACTAGGCTATATTAGGAAGTGTGCATCAATATCACATCCAAACTAGGATCTTGCCTTGATAAAAACCCTAGAGTTCACCCTTGGAGCCACATCTCGTTCTCCTTGGAATTCCTAACTATCCATGTAATGCATGAGCATCGGATGCACCCAACAACAACAACAAGTGGTCATTATGCCTAAAGTGTGAAACCAAAATAGATCCCCAATAGTTTTGGTTTCCAAAAAACTCCAAAGTACACCTACCAAAATTTCTCTTCTCAAACTCTTAAAGACTACTTTGGCCCATAGGGACATTCTCTTTAAAATTTAAAGTGATCAAGAAGTCAAGCATGACCTTTCTACTAATTATGCCCCTGAGGTCATAGGATCTATCAGGGTCAATAATGCAATCATATCATATTATGAAAATAAAATTCCTTCATCTTCCATGGATGGGAAATCACACCTTTACATCATTTATTTCATAGGTGATAAACTCATCTAACGTGTTATTGTCAACAATGTCTCGATACTAGTGATAAACCACAAAGTAGGGAGAGATGAGGAGCAGTGGAGGAAGTGGAGGAAGCGGAGGAGGAGCAAAAATGGTAGGCAAGAATTTTGAACCAACGGAAGGAGAAGATCCAAGAGCAGGGCAGAATGTTGTAACTGGAAAGGAAAAGGATTCCCTGTCAGCTCAATTCAAAAAAGTTAAAGGTACAGATCCTCCAGATAAACCCTTAAAAAAAGGGTCCCACTGAGGTTCGGGAGCTGGCAACAAGGGCCCAACCTTTTTGGAAATGCTAAAAGATAAAAATAAGGAGCTAGTCAATGAACTACCTCCCCTAATACCAAACAATAATAGGTTAACTGTGCCACTAGATATTATGGAAAGATTCTTGGATATGGAGGCATCATCCTTAGTTGGCAAGTTTTTGGGAGGAAGACCGGACATTGAGACTATTCGCTCATGGACCGCGGCAAAGTGGAAAAATTTAGGAAGCTTAGAAATTGTAGCCATGTCAAGAGGTTTTTTAATGATAAGACTCAACAACAAAGATGATGCAGAACGCATCTTGACAGGAGGACCCTAGTTTCTAGGAAGGCGTAGCCTCTTTTTGAGGAAGTGGGGGGAGGATTTCAACCCTGAGAAGTAGAACATTAATATAGCACCCATTTATGTTCGCTTACCAAACCTCCCAGCCTAATTTTTTAATGAGTACTAGATTAGTGGCATAGCAAAGATGATAGGAGAAATCATGGCAATAGATCATTCAACTCGGGCAAGGACTAGACTGACGCATGCCAGGATCTATGTAAATGCAAACTTGGATTCTGATCTACCTTCTCAGGTGGAACTAGCATATGGAGAGTTTGTAAGGATTCAGACTATGGAGTATGAGAACAAACCAGCATTTTGTAGCATGTGCAAAACCCAGGGCCACCTTCAAGCCCAATGTCTGACAATAACTACAAATAAGGAAGCCATGAGTGAAGGTTTTCTATGGAAAGCTAATGGGAGAGGGATACCAAAGTTTCAAGGACCACGTCTTAACTTGGAAGGATACACACAAGTTAAGAATAACCAGGCTGACCAATCCAACACAAAACTGGCAAAAATACAGGAGAAAGGAAAGCAACATAATGAGGAAGGCAAAAAGTATAAGGTATGTAATAAAGATCCCAGGTTGAACATGTTTGATATCCTAGAAAATCTAGAAGTTGAAAAAGAAAATAGTAAGGATGATACCATCAGTGTCAAGTTTCCTAAAACCCTAGACTCCCCATCCAAATTAGGACCATCCACAGCTATGACAAAAATCCCCAAAAGCTATGCTCAAAATGAAGAAAAATTGCTAGGTCATTTCAGTTTAAACATGGAAAAAATAGAGTCAAGAGTCGAAGTTGTGGAAACAAGAGCTAGGAATGTAGCTCCTAATCCGGCAGTGGAGCAAATTATCCCTTATCAGATGAGCCCAACGGTAAAAGGTTCCTTGAAGGAAAGCCCCTGTTTAGGAACCAGATAGGAGAGGTGAACCAAAACAAGGCTGAGGATGAAGAGGGAATTGAAAACCCCCAAAATGAGGAAGAAGGTTCAAGCCCTAGACTATCACAGTATATGCCCCCTCATTTCAGTCTAAAATAGACTAGAAGCACTACCAAGCCTCTAATATATTATGTAAGTGAAATAAATAAAGGGATAATATCTACAGCAGAGCACTATAGAATGAGAATCAATGAAGAAATTGCAAACGAAAAGAAAAGAACATTGTTACAGCAAGCTATTCCTGGCCAAGATAATAGCAAAATTGACAAACCCCCTTTGGATCAGGGAATGGGGCAGGGAAAAAATATCAAATAGTCTAAATGAAGGTTCTCTCATGGAATGTGAGAGGCCTAAACGGACCACCAAAACAAAGTATGGTGAAGTATATAAGGAAGGATTGGAATCCTACTATCATTTTTCTTCAAGAAACCAAAACAGATGCGGCACAATCAGCTCTTATAGCTAGAAATATTTGGAAGCAAGTGGAAGTGGCCTTTCAACAGGCCAGAGGAGCATCTGGGGGCCTCATGATCTTATGGGATCCTATTAAAATAGAAGGAAGTATTATTCAGGCAAATGAAAGAGTCTTAAGCGTATTATTTCATGATTTTGATACTAAT
The DNA here is from genome assembly GCA_028583015.1 of Wollemia nobilis. Lineage (NCBI taxonomy): Eukaryota > Viridiplantae > Streptophyta > Pinopsida > Araucariales > Araucariaceae > Wollemia > Wollemia nobilis. The sequence goes on from JAQPPZ010014908.1 coordinate 860,188, forward strand.
AAGAATTGGATTATGTCAAATGTTTATGCCCCCACCTCTGTCCAAGGGTGGTCTGAATTGTGGGATTTTTTGGGGCATTTGATCCAAGATTTTAAAGACATTCCTTGGGTGATTGAGGGAGATTTCAATACCCCCATTTACCCATCTGATAAGAAGGGAGGATCTGGGTTGCCCTCAAGGAGCATGGAGGACTTCAATGAATTAATTAACACAAATGAATTGATGGATGTAAGACTAAAAGGAGCCAAATTTACATGGAGTAACAAGAGGATAGGAAGTCAGTTGATTCAAGAAAGGTTGGACGGGTTTTTTTATCCAAGGAAGCTACAACAATGTTTGGTGATTCGACGTTACAAGCCCTTCCTAAATGTGCTTCAGACCATAATCTTATTCTATGGGAGGCATTTCAGGCTAACTCCTTTAAAAAGCCATTCAGATTTCTGTCAATGTGGGTTAAACATCCGAACTTCAAGAAATGAATAGAGGAATGGTGGTAGCAACCTATCCATGGAAGTGCTTCCTTCAAACTATCTCAAAAACTTAAGATGGTGAAAAACAACCTTAGAATATGGAATAAAGAAGTCTTTGATAATATTTTTGAGAATAAGAGAGCAGTGGGGGAAAAACTAAGAATAATAGAAAGCAAAATCCAAAATAGAACCTATGATGAGGTGACAAGTACTGAAGAGAAGGAAACCCTTTGTGAGTTTTATAATATTTTAGCTTGTGAAGAGATGTATTGGAGGCAAAAATCAATGGCATTATGGCTAAAGTAAGGGGACTCTAATTCAAAAAAATTCCATGTTACCACATTGAGCAATAGAAGCAACAATAATATTAGAAATTTAACTAAGGTGGATGGATCCTCAACTCAAAACATTCAGGAGATCAGGGACGAGGTTGTTAATTTTTTTAGTTCATTATTGGGTGAAGAACGGGCCTGTAATGCCCAAGAAAAGGACTCTCTCCTTCAATTCATTGCACAACTCATTGATGAAATGATTAACTAGTATCTTATAGTAGCTTTTTCAGACGAAGAGATCAAGGAGGCTTTTTTTAACATGGATCCTGACAAAGCTCCTGGGCCGGATGGGTTTTCACCACGGTTTTTCCAAGTTTGTTGGGATATTGTTGGAGCAGAAGTTATTGCTGCAATAAAGGAGTTCCAAAGTTCAAATCATATTCCAAGAGGTTTCAATTCAACTTTCATTGCTTTGATCCCTAAAGGCCCCAACCCCAAGACTATGGCTGACTTTAGGCCGGTTAGCTTGTGTAATATATCCTATAAAATTCTATCCAAAGTTTTAGCCAACCGTTTGAAGAAAGTTCTACCGGTTATCATTGATCCAAGTCAAGGAAGTTCTATACAAGGAAGATCAATCTTAGATGGAGTTATTACTGTTCATGAGGCTCTTCATACAGCCACTCAGACCAAAAAAGTAGTCATGGCTTTAAATTTAGACATGAACAAAGCTTATGACAGGATAAATTGGGAATTCCTAGAGGCAGTTTTATTAAAATTTGGCTTCAACATGAAATGGGTCAAGTTAATAAGAGAGTGTATTTCTAAGCCTTGTTTTTCATTTTTGGTTAATGGGTCTACTGCAGGTTTTTTTCAAAGCAAATGTGGTCTAAGACAAGGAGATCCCATAAGTCCTATGTTGTTCATCATTGTAGCTGAGGCCTTGGGAAGAACCATTAAGGTAGCGATGGTAGGCTGGACTCATATCTGGTATCAAGGCCACATCGCTAACTACCCCGGTGACACATCAGCAATTTGTTGATGATACATTGCTACTAACTTTGGCTTCTATGGTTGAGGCAAGAAGGATTAAAAATATTCTCATAATGTATGAAGAAGCGGTTGGACAAAAAGTGAATTTTGATAAGAGCAAACTTTATTTCATCAATACCCCCATTCCTAGGCAAAATAGCATAGCAAGAATCATGGAATTTCATATTGCATCCCTTCCCACATCCTATTTAGGTCTTCCCCTGTTTATGGGGAAACCTGAAGGATCAATGGGGAACATAGTTCTGGAGAGGATCCAAAAAAAGCTAGCAGGTTGGAAAGGACATCTATTATCTCAAGCAGGCAAAGAAGTTTTAACTATGGCTTCACTTCAAAGTATGCCCATTTACTTCCTGTCAGTCTTCAGAGCTCCTAGCAAGGTGTATCACAAAATTGAGTAGCTTCAAAAAAAAATTCTCTGGTCAGGGACTAAGGATAATAAAAGGATCCATTTAGTAGGTTGGAACAAGGTTTGCAAACCTAAAGTTGATGGGGGGTTACAATTGAGGAGAGTTGTTCATCTCAATACAACTCTATTAGCCAAACAAGCATGGTGGTTATTGACTAAGGTCGATAATGAATGGACTGCCATAGTTAGGAGGAAATACCTCCAAGGTGTGAACTTCCTTAATGACAACTTAGCAAGCAGGGGGTCTACTTTTTGGAAGGTAATCCTCACGAGCAAGGATCTTGTCAAGAAAGGTCTTAGATGGATTCTAGGAAATGGGCAAACAATAGACTTTTGGAAGGATCGATGGGTGAGAGCTAAGGATTTATCCCAGAATCCTCGTTTGGCTAGGATTCAAGAGCACATGGAGTAGCATATTGGGAAGAAGGTTGCAAATTATATGTGGCAGGATATAAATATCAACAAGTGGAAACACATCAGAGTACAGGGTTTTGAAGTGAAGTCTGAAGAGATTTATAATATTTTAACTCAGCAAATTATTCCCTATGGAGAGGATGAAGATCACATTGTTTGGGCTAAGACTGAAAGTGGTGACTTCACAGTTAAGTCTACCTATAATTTTCTTCTCAATGTGGAAGGTCAACAATTTCAATCGATTTTGGTTTGGATCAAAGGCTTAATTCCTAAAATATCCTTTTTTTCATGGCTGGTGATTCAAGGAAAAATCCTCACTATGGACAATATGTTATCCAAAGGTATGGTTATTACTAACCGTTGCTACATGTGCAGGGCGGGATGGGAGACAACCCAACACTTGTTTCTGGAGTGTCCGGTAGTGGAGTCCATCCTAGATGAACTTTTCCAAGCCTTTAGGATCTCGTGGGTTAAGCCTGCTCTTATATCCAAAGTGTTCCATAAATGGCCTCAACCCTTTGTTAGCCTAAAACTTAAGTACCTATGGAAAATTTGTTGGCATCATTTTCTCTGGCATATTTGGCTAGAAAGGAACCATAGAGCCTTTAAGGATACCATTCACAACCCAAAAACCATCCTCAATAGGATTATTGTATTTGCGAAATAAAACCTTAGCACCTTAGTGGATGAGAACCACTCAATTCTTCCCCAAGAAAAACAATTAGCTCGGGCCTTAGGTATTGAGGACAAACCTTCCATTCCTTTGCCCAATCCCAGAAATTGGATTTCTTGGGAGCCACCCCCCCAGGGTTGGTTTAAACTAAATTTTTATGGTGCAGCTGAGGAGAACCCAGGAAGAGCTGGAGTTAGAGGAATAATCAGGGATCATCAAGGAAATTTGGTCAAGGCCTTCATTGAACCATTGGTAATCACAACTAATAACGAAGCAGAAGCTAGAGCCCTTTGGAGAGGGTTGCAAGTAGCCCAAGCAACTCAAGGTAACTTTATGATTGAAGGTGATTCTATGAACATCATCAACCTGTTAACCAATGGTAAAAAACCTCCATGGAGAATCGAGGGAGTCATCCATGAAGTGAGGATCCTTTTTATGGCAAAACAAAATAGGAGGGATCGTCACGTGTACTGTGAGGCCAATAGTTCAGCTGACAAATTAGCCAACATAGGTGTTTATGTTGGTAGTTTGGTGACATGGACACAAGGTGTGCCACGTGAAGTGGAAAACATTATTAGTCATGAAAAGAAACCTACCCGTTAAGGAGAAATATGAATGGGTGTTCTTTCCCCATGGAGCTAGTAATAACTATGGGGTTACCCTCTAAATCATACCAAATTGGAAATGAAGGTAACAGGGTGTAAGCCTTGGAAGATTTCGAAAAAGAATAATAAATGGGCAAGCAACAGATCTCACAAGTGCAAAGTTCCAAACTTCAATTCATGTCAATGTAAGTAATGTTTACAGTTATGTTTAGGTATGAGTGTGCTTTTTTAGTAAGGTGTTTTAGGGGATTCAACATAATTTCTGGTAAGAAAGTTTCAAGGATGACTAGGATCTACAATCTCAGTAGAAGGCTGGATATTGTAATAGGTTTTGGGTTAACCTGTAAAACCCGGTAATTAATGAAGACTTTTATTTACCAAAAAAATAATGTCTTGAGACATAATTTTCATAATTTAAAATTCCTTAGCAATTTTATATTAACCAAACAAGATTTAAGAAATTATGATCTCATCATAAGGGATTTTGACAATGAACAATGTGAATCTAGTGGTGCAATCACCTTACCTCTTTAATTCATTTTCCAAATCCTTAATACACTCTTCTATGTTATGCCCTATGATCTATCTTATAACATTATTCTTGGATGACATTAGATCCATTCCATGAGGTTTTTCCCACATTACATCAATATCTCAAGTATTAATATCAAGGAAGGACAATCCACATTCTTGTTGATCGTAAGTTTTTTTCTTACTTCCAAGAAATTGAAGCAATGCAATTCAATAAAACTTGTGCCCTTTCCTTAATTCATCTTATTCATCCCCTTATTCTTCTACCTTGATCAATAATTCAAAAATTTAACTTACCTTAGATGACCAATTTGAATCAAATCATAATCAATTGAAAGATCCAATACTTCCCCCCATAAATACATATGCTAATAATCAAACTCAAACACAAATAATTAAAAAAAATCTAATAATAATTATCAAAGTAACCATATTTTCTTGGACCTAGCTAGTCTCTTCATGTCTTCCCGTTTTTCTACTAGAAAAAGTATAATATTACAAATATGTATTTCTTCCTTCATTTGTGCTAGCACTACCCATGAAGAAAAAATTCATTGTATTAACACTCTCCTAAATAAATGAAAATATATCGCATGTTATCTATCTCTCTCATATCCATCACCAAGTATATTTTAACCAACATGGGATATCAATGGAAAGGTCTCAGCCACCACAAATAGGGTATCAAATAACCCTTAAAATCCAAAGTCTAATTGAGTTATTATGGGATATATTATATCCCTAGTAATAGCCAACCTCTTCCTACTTTGTTATCATCTATGATGATGAAGCCTATTATTTCTTTTAAGAATCCCATGATGACACTATTCTATTACATGGGTCACATTGGGATAAGAAAGACAAAAAATAACTCTAATCCCTCCTTGGTTTTGGTCCTTGTCAATTTGCATGCTTTTCTAGTGTGAACCTTTTGACTTTAGTTCGTCCTAAATTAATAGCTAATGAAAGTTAATATGAGATGGAAGCTACTCTCCATAGTCCTTTTGACTAGGATAAATCCTACTTTAGGGGATATCTTTCCCAATTTTTTAACCAAACCACATCACAATTAATCAATCTTGAATATTCATATATAAGTTTGGCTAAAATATAAGTCTTAGGAGTCCTACTCATCCCTAAGCTTGAGGATGAGTCACACATCTTAATAGAAGAGATAGTGGACATAAATATCAACACCAATGGTAATTCCAAAATCTTGAAACTTGACAAAATATTAACCCTTGATGAGCACAAAGAGTATACTCAATTTTTTATCAAGTTTAGTGGCATCTTCATATGGACTTATGCTTACATGCTATGTTTTTATCCTTGTCGTTCATCACATTGTTGTGCGACTATATGCAAAATCTTTCAAACATAAATTGTACAAGATGCATCCTAAAGTTTTCCTCCTTTTCAAAGATGAACTTAAAATATATTAGATATGAACTTTATCAAATCCATTGACTACTCTAACTAGATATCCAACATAACCCCCCTTGACAAAAAGGAAGATAAAATTCACATCTATACTAAATATCAAGACATCAACAAGGCATGTTCCAAATAAAAAATTCCCCTATCTAACATTGACATGATCATTTACTTCACTGCTAGTTATAGCATGCTATACCTCATGGAAAAATTCTTGGGATGCAACCAAATTAGGATTGTTCCTAAAGATTAAGCTAAGACAACCTTCTTATACATTTTAGTTTAAAGAACATAGGTGCCATATATCAAAATGTCATGACATGCATCTTCTATGATATGATGTATAACATAATGGAGGACTATGTCGATAATATCCTTGGTCATTTTCTCAATTGAGAGGACCATGTTCAAGATCTAAGGTGTATCTTTGAGAGACTTCAAGAATACAAAGTATTCCATAAACCACAAAATTGTGTCTTTGGGGCAACATCTAACAAATTATTGGGGTTCATTATCTCCCAAAAAGGAATATAAGTCAACCCTAACAAGATCTCAACCATTATAAACATGCCACCTCTTTAAAACTTGAATGAGATTTGAAGTATCCAAGTCAAACTCCAAGCCATTTAGAGATTCATTTCCCATATTGTTGATAAATGTTAGCCATTCTCTAAGCTTATATGAAAGGACATTGAGTTTAAATGGGATGGAGAGTGTCAAATGGATTTGGATACTATAATATATTATCTTTTATTCCCATATTTTCTCATTCCTTCTAATTCAACCTAGCCTTTTTTACTTTACATTTTAGCAACTATTCGAGTGCTATATTCTATGTTGGATTAATATGATGATCAACATATAGAATATACCATTTATGATATTAGTGGGACATTGGTTAGATATGACGTTTAATATAAACCCTTAGTAAAGCTTTACCTAACCATAGTATTCAATTCATAAAAGGCTAGACAATATATGCTTAGATACAAAACACTTATCATAGCAAGGGTTGATCCCTTATGTTACCTCATATCCAAACCTCACCTCTCTAGGATAACTTGAAAATGGGTCCTCATTATTAATGAGTTTGATCTAGAATTCATAAATAAAAAATCCATAAAAGGCTAAGTAATTGTATACAAGTTGGCTATAATTCCTTTAGAAGACACTCATACTATGGTCATAGAATTCTTAGATGAATCCAATCTTACCTTACAATTTGACCAAATTGGTTCTTGGACATTGTTCTTTGATGGTGCTCACTATGTCAAATAAGTGGTGGAAGGAGTTGTCATGATGATCCCATAGAGGTAGATAATACCACTACCCTTCAAGTTTTGATTCTCTTATAATAACAACATCATGGAATACGAAGCCCTAATCTTAGGACTTCACACTACACTAGCCTTACAACTCAAAATGTTATCCATATATGGAGATTCTTTGCTAAATTTCAATCACGTTAATAGTATCTATTAAACCAAATATGACAAATTAATACCTTACAAATCTATTGTTGAGAAACTAGCAACTTCTTTTAATAGTGTCACCATGGAAACCATTTCTCAATCAAGAAATCACCATGCAAATGCCATGGCCACAATAACCTCTCTTATCCCTTTAGAAATTGAAGATGAGAAAACAACAAACATCATTAGGTAAATAAAATAAATTGCTACCCTCAAATCCATTCAATCTCCTCTAAATGTCTTTTTTGTAAAAGCATCTCCTTCACTAGATCTTTGGTACAAGGACATTTTCACTTTCTTAAAGGATGGGATGTTCCCTAAAGGATTAAATAGTATTGAATATAAAAAAATTAGATAATGTGCTTATCGCTATGTCATCATTGAATATATTCTCTATCACCACTACTTTTATGGCATTCTTCTCTAATGCTTTAATTTCAATTAATCTCAAATGATCATTAAGAATCTCATGATGGATCATGTGGTGGTCACTTTAGAAATTTCATCATAGTGAAGAAACTCTTATGGATGGGTTATTGTTGACCATCCATGGAGAAGGATTTTTATGACTATGTCAATAATTGTGATAAGTGTCAAAAGCATGATAACTTGATCCATGCTCCTTATAAATCTCCCCGAGCAATAACTACCCCTTAGCATTTCTCCATTTAGGGTCTAGATATTATTGGAAAAATTAATCCACCATCATCTTATGGACACAATGTTACAACCCTAATATAGCTTAGTCAGCTATATTTCTAATATTATTATTTGTTCATTTATTAATATAAATAGGATTAGAATATATTTTTATTTAATCATCTATCATATTTGAATTCATTTGCATAATCTCAAGGACTAAGCCCTCCTTAGTGGCAAAGGACTTAGCCCTCCTAAATTGGCAATCATTTAATTAATTCCATTCATTTGCATTTGTAATATTATTTTTGTGAATAATATTACTTCAAGTGGTATCAAAGCCTCTTTCTTGGAATGTGGGAAACTTTAGTACCCATTTCATCATTCGTAATCTATTGATTCATTCGTAATCTGTCGATTCATTCGTAACCTGACGATAAATTCTGCACAGTAAAACCAAGCCACTCACACCCTAATCCGTCATATTAGATATATAATTCCCATGCACCACTTCATCACTATGTAAGCCACCAGAATAAAGGGATGGTGGTATTTTTGTGTTAATATAAAATATCTACAAGGAAAAAATCTAAAGTCATTCCAATTTAATTTGCATATAAGAATACTGCAACCAATAACATCAAAGAAAAAGTCATTAATTTAAACTATTATCCAAGGTTTAATAAAATTTTATTTTATGATTTAATATGCCAGTTCCATCTTATGATTACGTCTTTTGTTTCATCAAGGAAGATTAGAAATCATGGTGTAAATTGCATACGTACATGGTGTATGATTCTCCTTACCATCGAAGATTCATTTACCGAATTTTCAAAGTAAAAATAGTGAAGAGTCGTAAGAGAACAAAATTATGTTTGTCGTGTGGAAGAATTAAGCCAATCAAAGCACCACAATAAATTTTTAAAACCTTAATTTATAAGGTTTAATATCAAGTGCAATATTCATCGTCTAGGGTATTTTCATGAGCAACAAAAAGAAGAAATACAAAAATTAGATTGTCATCTAATTCTTGTTGTTGGCAATCGTTGCTATAAAAACATTTTGGAATGATTCATGGATTAAAAAAAATTCAGTCATCCGGTGCGCAAACAAACATAACAAGTAAAGGATGAAATTTGGGATGGTTTGGCAATTCATTCGGGTATGTACACAATTTTATAGCCTTTAGCCTCGTTATTTTTTCGTTCTGAATGGTCCAAGGAGGTTGACCTAAGCATAGTTAATGAGCATAAACAATATTGTTTATATTCCCATGTAACCACTCAAATCATTGCTATAAACCCATCACTTCGTGTCGTCCAATCAAAATGCATAGGTCAGTTTAATAAATTAGGTTTATAAGGTTTAATTTTTATTTTTTTGGCATTCCCATTTAAACAATAGCCCACATACAGTGGGCAAATTTCACCTTAGCCTTTATATTCATCGCACCACACTATTTTTTTATTGGCTTTGGCTATGCCCACCCTTTGTTCCCATCCCACGCGTAGCCTATCCATTCAATAGTATTTCCTCATTATGCCTACTCAAACCAATTACATCATCACATCTTGTCTTGTGGTCTCCACTGCATCTTGTTCGATCAAGTTGTATCGTGTCTTCGATTCGTGCTATATCTTCTCGATTTGCATATGGTTTGATGGTCTTGATTCAGTTGTATCAATTGGCATTGATTTGGTTGTGTCAGTTAGTTAGCAGGCTTTGATTCATGTTCTGTGTAGACAAGGTGTTGTCATATTTTGTGGTCCCCACCGTGTCTTGTCCAATAGTCTCAATTTGCATCATGTTTTTTATTCGGTTTGTGTCCTCACGATTGGCATCTTGTCTAGTGGTCTCGATTCATTTGTGTTAGGTGGTGTTGGATTCAGGAATTTCGATAGTCAGTAGGTCTTTATTTGAGTCACATGAAGCTATTCCACTTGGAATATAGCCATTGAGAATATAAACCAGTCCACTTGGAATATAGACATTGAGAATATAACTATTGAGTCATGTTCATAAAGCTAGCTCACTTGAAATTATAGTTTATTAAGCCCTCTTAAAATTGTGGAATTTCTAAAATACAACCAGCCATGGAGCAGTAGGGTCAAATTCTATCCATTGCAATGGAGATCAATTAAAATTTTTGAAAATTTTGGTTCCCACAACCAATTATTTTTTTGCAAACATCAAAATAAAATTATTTGGATATTCTCCTAGTATACATTCTTGACAAGTAGCAAGTGCATGAGTGGCAGGTGGACTAAAGGACCAAATGGTCGATTATCTAGCACAGATAATACAAACAAAGGACTTTCAAAGTCACCAAGAAGACCTCCATGAAATAAAGGTACACAATACAACTCTCCTTTATGCATTAACAACTTTGATCCCAACCATCCTACTATTAACCCCATGGCCCCTTCCAACTCATCCCATGAAAATCTCACACATGAGGAAATGGAAAACACCAATGCAAGTAACCAAGACGTCCAATCATGTATAACTCAACTAATGAATAGTATGAGCAACATGAATTTAATGTTGGAGCAATTATTGAAGAAACAAAACCAAGAAGCTCCTCATTCCCCACATAACTACCATAGAAGGAATGATAATGAGGATCAAGATACAGAGGAAGATTATCAACAAGCAAGATGGCCTACAGGTGTTAATATTCCATGTGTTGATATACCTACATTTGAGGGTGGTGATCCACGTGGTTGGATAGCTAAAATGGAAGGCATTTTAGAACTATATCGGGTTCCCAAATCTGAAAAAGTTCCTTATGCTTCCTCCAAACTAGGTACTGAAGCTTACCAATGGTTTTCTTGGAAAAAACATCAACATAGTCGACCCCTCTTATGGCCTGAATTCAAGAAGCTTTTTCTCAAGATATTTGATGAAGGGAATTCATCCTCGTACATAGTTCATCTGTTGGCACTTAAACAAACTGGCTCGATAAGAGATTATGTTTCAGAATTCACAAGTCTTCTTGCTTATACAGGAGATTTACAAACCGATGTGGTGGTTTCAGCTTTTAGACATGGTTTGAAAGAAAATATTCAAATTGAAGTAGACTTATAGGATCCCTACTCTTTGGATGACACTATAAGGATTGCTAAGTTGGCTGAGAAAAAGGTGCAAAATTTGACATCTTTCAGACGTGACTCCTATAATCATCCTCAATATCACAATAATTCCTTCTATAGAAATGACCAACCATCAAGATATTATTGCTATAAATATCACAATCATCATCCAAAATATCAAGCATGTGTACCAAGACAAAACTTTCAAATAGAATATGATAACAAGGAAGATGAAGAGGAAGTCGAGGATATCAATTCACATGAGTCACCTATGCCTGAAGAACAAATAGATCAAGATGAAGCAACCTGTGATGAAGACACTATGGCTATCTCAGTACATGCTCTTATGGGATTAACAACTCACCATACAATCAAGGTACCAGGATTCATTTGACAGAAGAGGATAAATGTGTTGATCGATTCAGGTAGTACTCATAATTTTATTGACATTAAAACTGCTAAGGCATTGAACTTACACATTCACTCCTCCAATCAAGATAAGTTTCAAGTTTTAGTTGCAAATGGAGGAAATGCTCAATGTATTGGTAGAACATCTTTAGTTTTGATACAAATGGGAAGTTATACTTGGCATGGAACTCTCTTTGTTATGAGTTTAGGGAATTCAGAGGTTATTTTGGGAGTTGAATGGTTAGAACAATTGGACATGGTCAGTTTTAATTTCAGAAAATTATTTGTGGAATGGAAAGAAAATGGAAGGACCATTCACCTCCAAGGAATTCCAACTCCTCCATAAAAGGTAGTGAGTTCTCACAACATGGAAAAAATATTAAGGAAAGGGGGTTATGGATTCATAGCTCAAATCAATTGTTTGGAAAAGCAAGCACAGGATATTCCTGAAATTCACTCAAAGGATCTTCAAGATATTGTGGCTAACTATGATGAAGTTTTCCAAGAACCAAAAGGACTACCTCCCAAATGATCTCATGACCATGCCATACACCTTGTTCCAGGAAGCCTTCCTCCTAATGTCCATCCTTATCGATACCCTCAACCTCAAAAAATAGAAATTGAGAAAATTGTCCAAGAACTTTTAGAACACGGAGTCATTCATCATAGCACTAGTCCTTATTCTTCACCAGTGGTTTTGGCCCGTCGTAAGGATAATTCTTGGCGTATGTGTCCTGATTTTTATCCTCTCAATAAAATCACCATCAAGGATAAATTCCCTATTCCTGTCATAGATGATTTATTAGATGAATTGCATGGTGCAAATTTTTTCACAAAATTGGATCTACGCTTCGGTTTTCATCAAATCAGAGTAAGGGATGAGGACATTCCTAAAACCACCTTTCATACTCATGAAGGTCATTATGAATTCTTAGTCATGCCTTTTGGTCTCACTAATGCCCCGTCCACATTCCAAAGTCTCATGAACCATGTCTTTCATCCATTCCTTCACAAATTTGTCTTAGTCTTCTTTGATGACATTCTAATATATAGTAAAACATGGAAGGATCATTTGATGCATGTGGGAAAGGTTCTTCATATATTACACAAGGAAAAATTTTTTTCAAACGCTCCAAATGCTCTTTTGGTGTTCAAGAAGTTGAGTATTTGGGTCATATCATTTCTCATGAAGGTGTTAAAGTGGATCCTAATAATATTAAGGCCATTCAGGATTGGCCTTTACCTAAAACCATCAAGAAACTTCATGGTTTTTTGGGTCTTACCGGTTACTATCACAAGTTTGTGTGCAACTATGGTAAAATTGCAGCCCCTCTCACAACTCTCACAAAAAAGGATGCTTTTCATTGGTCTGAAGTAGCCACTCAAGCCTTCATGGCTCTCAAAGAAGCAATGTGTACTACTCCAGTTTTGGCAACCCCAAATTTTCACAAACCATTTGTGATTGAATGTGACGCTTCGGGAATAGGTATTGGGGCAGTACTAATGCAAGAAGGGCATCCCTTGGCATTTGAAAGTAAACAACTTTTGGGTAATAATTTGGGAAGGTCCACATATGAGAAAGAAATGTTGGCTATTCTACATGCGGTTGAGAAATGGAGACACTACTTAATTAGTAGTCACTTTATTATAAAAATAGATCATAGTAGTCTCAAGCATTTTCTAGAACAACGATTTTCTTATCCAGAGAAAAACAAGTGGTTAACAAAATTTTTGGGATATGATTTTGTTATAGAGTATAAGAAAGGGAAATAAAATGTGGCAGTAGATGCATTATCACGTAAATATGAAGATGAAGTGGTTATCAATGCTATTTCAGGTCCTTGTTCCCAATGGGTTTCTCAACTCCAAGAGGAATGGTTGTCAAATATAGAAACTGCTCAAATAATTCAAGAATTGATGTTAGGATCATCCAAGCATCCTCATTTTTCCTATGATGACAAGGTATTAAGAAGAAAGAATCACATTTACATTCCACACAATTCTACCATCAAATCCAGGATTCTGGAAGAATCACATGCTTCTCCATCAATAGGACATTCAGGTTTTTTGAAGACATATCTATGGGTAAAACAATATTTTTATTGGAAGGGATTAAAATCCGAGGTCAAAACATGGGTGGCCGAATGTGAAGTATGTCAATGCAATAAGGGTGAAACAGTCAAATCTCCAGGACTGCTTCAACCACTACCTATCCCGGATCGCCAATGGGAACATATTTCAATGGATTTCATTGAAGGTCTTCCTAAATTGGAAGGTAAAATAGTAATTTTTGTGGTAGTGGATCACCTCTCCAAATATGCTCACTTCAATGCTCTACAACATCCATTTTCAGCAAGCAAAGTGGCTAAGGTATTTATGGACTCAATTTTCAAATTGCATGGAATGCCCAAAAATATTGTAAGTGATCGTGATCCCATATTTACTAGTAATTTTTGGAAAGAATTATTTCATCTTAGTGGTACCAAGTTAAATATGTCTTCTGCATACCATCCTCAAATAGATGGCCAAACTGAAATAGTTAACAAATATTTGGGTACCTATCTAAGATGTTTTGCTCAAGATAAACAGTATCAATGGAGTCATTGGCTTTCTTTGGTAGAATGGTGGTACAACACTTCGTACCATTATTCCATCAAGATGTCTCCATTTGAAGCATTGTATGGAGTAAAACCACCAGCAATAGCAGATTATGTTCCAGGTTCTTCCAAAGTGGCCCAAGTAGACGATTGGTTCCAACACCGATAGTCAATGCTCAACATTCTCAAAGACAATTTGGTCCAAGCACAAAATCGCATGAAGCAGCAACAAGACACACACCATTTCGAAAGATAATTTAATACAGGTGATATGGTGTTCCTGCATCTGCAACCCTACAAACAACTATCATTGAAGATCAAGACCAGTCAAAAGTTGGCTCCAATATTTTATGGTCCTTACAAAATAGTGCACCGCATAGGAGAAGTGGCATATCAACTAGAGCTTCCTCCCTCATCCCGTATACATCCAGTATTTCATGTTTCCTATCTCAAGAAGGTGATCGAACAAAAAGTACACTCTCAATCAGAACTACCAGTACTTGATGAAGAAGGGCATATATATCTCCATCCAGAAGCAATTTTATAGAGCAGATCACGTATTCTTTGATCCCATCACATCAAATAATTTCTAATCAAATGGCAGGACCTACCAGAAGAAGATGCTACATGGGAACCATAAAGTATTTTCCAATCATTTCCAGCTTTGAGGACAAAGATTTTCGAGGAGGGGAGCCATGTTACAACCCTAATATAGCTTAGTCGGCTATATTTCTAATATTATTATTTGTTCATCGATTAATATAAATAAGAGTAGAATAGGTTTGATTTAATCATCTATCATCTTGTTATTCATTTGCGTAATCGCAAGGACTAAGCCCTCCTTAGTGGCGAAGGACTTAGCCCTCCTAAAGTGGCAATCATTTAATTAATTTTATTCATTTGCATTTGCATTCTTATTGTTGTGAAGAATATTGCTTCACACAACTTCATCGTCATAGCCAATAAGTATTTCACCAAATGGGTTGAAGCCATGCCCTTATCCTTGGTCACTAGAGTGCAAATCTCTACATTCATCCTCAATCAAATCCTTTGTCACTATGATATTCAGTCCATCTAATCTCAAATAATATGACACCTTTCAAGATTGAGGATGTTTAGAATATATTTTTTAAGCATAAGATTCAACACAAATGTTTGATTCCCTATTATCCTCAAGGTAAATGCCTAGCTAAAGCATCAAACAAATTTTTGATTAAAATTCATAAAATCTAGTCAATAAGATAGGCCAAGATTAGAATTTGCAACTCTATCCTATCTTATGGGCCTATTGCACTAGTATCTACATATGTACTAGAGCTATACTTTATGCCTTGGTCTATGGAATTGAGGCCATCCTTTCCTTCAAGCTCAAAGTACCATCAGTATAATATTTTTGTAAGACTCCTTTGTTGGTGATGAATAACACCTAGGTTGCCTTAACCAATTAGAATTTCTAAATAAAAAGTAAATCCATACCTTAGAAAACTTATGGGTCTACCAAAATAGGCTTCGATGAGCCTATGACAAAAATGTATGATCCAAATCCTTTGAAATCAGTGACTTGGTTCTCAAAGAGAATAAAAAAACACCAATACCAAAGATGAGCTTAAAGGTAAGTTTGAGCCTAATTGCCTAGGTCCATTCATCATTGTCACCAAGTTTAGCTCAGAAGCTTACCACCTTTCCATGCTTTATGGTAAATAACTAAACAAACCCATTAAAATAATGCATCTTAAAATATATTATATCTAATTCAGCATTGATTGCCTACTCATGTGACTATTTGCATATATTATCTACCATGCATGGTTGCTTGTCCTCATACCTGCTTTCTTACATGTTCTTGTCTATGCTTGGATTTCCTATTGCATATCAAGTTAGGATATCTACTAGGATATGATAATGATCCTATTCAAAAAAAATTCGCATGCATTACACTTGCACTAGGTGATTGATGCTAGAAGATCTCTCCCCATACATTAATTCTTTGGCTTACTTGTTGTATCTTGTACTTGTTTCTTATTCTATCACTCTTATTCTCTCCATATTATCCACCTAATGCCTTCTCCATATATCTCTCTTGTGAATAAAACATGACATTGTTATCTCACTTACAAATAGTATCATGGCATATACAAATAATAAACATAATAACTCTATTAAATTCACAAGAGGATCTAACATGGCTAGAGGTTGTGGATCCTATTTCTTCCTCTACCCTCAATATCATATATAGGATTCTACCAAGGTGCCAAATGTGATCCAATTGATTTTTTTCTCTTCTATTTCATTCACTGGGCTATATGATGAATACCACAATCGTCCATGGTCTTAATAGTCTAGTAAATCCTATTATTTTCCCCCTCTACTAACCTCATGTGGGGTGGTTATAACACAATCTATTTCTCTACCATTTTCTTCTATATCATTCATTTGGATGCTTAATGACTTTCTATAAACCTTCACAACATGGATAGTTTGGGCTTCTTTATGCACTCACTAGGTGATGGTCTTCAATATCACATTTTCTTCTGGGAACTTAAAGAATTTAGAATGTGCTAGCACATATTCTGATCTACATGATGAAAAATCCTCATAGCACTGATGGCAATAATAACCCTCTACCATATTCCACTATTTTTCCTCTTCCCCTACATGGGGGCACATGATGTCTACATAAAATATCAGCCTCATTAGAGATATCTTATCTTAAAATACATCAAAATTTAGCTATCTAAAGCTCCCCCAAGGGGAAACCAAATCATATGTCACACACCATCATGTTGAAACACCACTCATGGGTGAGAACTAAAACACCCTTATAGATGAGTAGTCCATCATATTGAAACACCTTTCATATGTGAGTATTGAAACACCATTATAGGTGAGTAGTCCATCATATTTAAATACCCTCATCGGTGATTATATTTATCTTGAAACATCCTTATGGGTGAGAATTCTATCATATGAAAATATCTTTATGAGTGAGCTTTTTTAATCTTGAAGCACCCTCATGGAGAAGCAATTTCTCAAATTGAAACACCCTCATGGGTGAGAATTTTATCTTGAAAAACCCTCATGGATGAGTATTCCGTCATATTGAAACACCCTCATGGGTTAGCAGTCTATCATACTAAAACAACCCCCTATGGATGAGCACTAAAATACCCCTTAGAGGTGAGCATTGAAACATGCCCTACAAGGGAGTATTGAAACTCATTAAGCACCTTTCTTAAGGGTGAGTATTTTTTGGTCTTGTATATCTTGTATATTCTAAAACATTACTTAAGTACTAGTCCTTTAATTAGTATACAATACCATAAAGTATGGGTGAATCGATATTCTAGTTTCCACATTTTCTTTATCAATATTTTACTTTGTACATAATTTGCATGTCACAATGTGGTAGCATTATATTTATATATTTTCCAAAAAGAAAAATTTGTATACTAAATTCTATTTTACCCAATATGTAATTGTATTTATTATTTATAAAATATACAATAATCTATTACCCTTCCTTGAGAGCCAATTTTGGGACACCCACTCACTAAAGTCATAAGGGCCTCTCTTAGGCTTATTAGTAGTCCTTTGATACACTTGGAATAGTGTGTTGCTTTTAAAATCATCCTTCATATTTTTTATGTTCTCATAAAAACCTTTCTTATAGTTAGGGATAAGGTACCATAGAAATGGAAATCTAAATTTTTGATCAAAATAAAGGATCTCAATATTTCTCAACTTGTCCACCATCCACACAACTTTAAGCCTAGTCGTAATCTAGTTGGGTGCCAATATTGGTTCTCTTCTCTTTAGGTACATGGAAAAATTGTTAAATATTTGTGTGCTTTCCCTAAGTGCCTATTTTCTAAACAAGATGTATACCTATTTTTTTATTAATAGATTAAGAAGGGGATTGAAAGGGTCTTGTCCCTTTTACATAAAATCCTTACAAGAAAATCATAAAAGACAATGAAAATAGGGTGCCAATTCCATATGAACTAATAAAAGCCATAAAGAACCAACCTAAAGCTACCGATAAAGAAACACATAAACTACACTACCAATAACAAGAATAACTAGATAGCAATTCACTTTACATATATAACAGTCTTCCACATATAGACGAAGTCACCCATAATAGTCTTCCCCAAGAACTGATCCCCAAGATTTAGCTTCTTCCAATAGGAAATTGAACATCCTTGGGCTACTTTGGCTTCTCCTTAGCCATAAATTCAATAATTTGAAGTGGGAAATTATCTTTCCATATAATAAGACCCTGAGCTTCCACCCCCATGTTTTCTTGTAAATTTTTAGCTCCATTCTCCTCTCGATAAACACACTTTAACCAAAAGTTGTGACAGGACTGTTGGATCTCTATCGTCCCCACAACCATATTTTTGTAGACACCAAAATCCAACACCTTCGAAGTCACATTTGTCACCCCACCATCAAATCCTGCATAATAAATTTATATGCCTAAGTTCTAACTTAGGGATATAAAATCCTGCACATTATCCTATTTTCCAAATTTATTAAATCTGGAAAATCACCCTAGGATACCCTACCTACCCACTGGACATGTGTCCTGGACACCTCACTCAGCATCTTTGCCACATCTCACCCACTCTTGTCCCCCTTGTCTTTGCACATGGGACAGATTCCCAACACCCATGCCACATCTCACCCACTTTTGTCCCCCTTGTCCCTTCACATAAAACAGGATCCCTCATCCCACTCCACTTGCAGCCACATCACCTCAGTTAAGTGAGGCACACTGAATGACTCACTGTAACTGCCCCTTCCACCTGGCAGTTCAGATTTGCCACTTGGCAAGTCAGGCTTGCCACCTCCCACTTCCCTCCAAAGCCCTAGGAAGCTTATAAAAATGCCATCTTGTCAACAAAGAAAGGGAGCTGAATTTGCATACCGATAGGCTGCCAAAATAGATCTGGATCCAGCGAGAAATTGTGAGCGCGAGCTCAATTCTGTACCGTTGGTTCGAATCCCGAGGCAATCTGTTCTTCAGCCGAAACCACCCGTCCATGGTTTCACAGTCGAAAATGTGCATCCACGGTTTCACAACCATAGGTCCGCGGTTTCCAGTCCACAATCGTGCTTCCATGGTTCCATAGTCCTGAGAGCAAAAATGGAGTTTATCAATGGAGATCAATAATTTTTGTGTTAGCAAGGCTTTATTTATTAATTGTTTTTTGTTATCTGCCTTTCATTCGCATCAGTGTAGGGTTTATGTGTAGCATTGGATTTATTGCTTGATTGTGATAGGTGCTACTGATCCATTTGTTGGTTGAATGTGTGTAGGTAATAGGTTCATTGAGAAGCTGCTGAAGCTGGAGTGGTCCTCGCATTGGATACCAAAGCCCACTCACCCCTTTGAAGCTGTAATGAGAGAGCGAAGAACACCACATCTTGCAGAAGAGTCGGAATATCTCCCCTCTTCTATCACAAGCATTGTATCTCAGAGAGACAAGAAGCATTGTAACATTGCTCCCAACACACTTGGGGCAATTCAAAATATTTTGTAAAAAGTTGTATCAATATCAATACAAAAGAGCATTTTGGCAATCTACTTCTCTTTCTGCATATTTTTATTTGTGTTCAGTTAATTTGTTATAGAAAATGGTGATCACGGTGGGACCCCCTAAAGGTTCCATTTTGTGTTGCCTTGCTTGTTAAATTTACTTGTTGATGTCTGTTTGTACCTACAGGTTTTGGGAGTTTGGGGCATGCGTAGATTCGACTCTGGGTCGATAAATCTGGAAAACCTTGTGCCCGAACTATTTACTGTGGAAACGTGGCATCGTGGTTTCTGTCCTAAGAAAACGTGGTTGCATAGTTTTTGCTCTGAGGAAATACGAAAGTGTGGTTGCTAGTACTAGAATGCGACTTTACGGTTTTGATCCTAAAGAAATGCAAGTGCGCGGTTGTTGTCTGTGGAAACGTGGGCCGACGGTTGACAGATGGAAGGAGCAACGATTGGATCATAGGTCTGTACCCTTTGATTTCTACTTCTTTTCTACTTTTGTATTTGAATTATGTTCTTAGCATTGCACTTAGGGTAAATTAGAAGGTCAGTCTTGTATGCCATTTGTTTGCATGTAGGTCTTAGGATAGAATTCATAAAAAAAAATTGCATTCGCATAAATAGAAAACAGATCATATTTGCATCTGCCAGGTTAGAAATAGCTTGGTTATTTTTGGGTTTGGGTCTATAAAAACCCAATCTATTTCTATTGATAGAAAGGACCCATGCATCCACGGTTGGGATATCCCAAACGTATTTAATATCCGTGGTTTACCATAACTAACCGCACACCCATGGTTAGCCCTATTAAATAGAATTCGATTGGATTAGAACCAAAGTTGGCACTTTTTCCCCTGATTTGTTGTCTATCATTTTTTATTTTCTATTTTTCTGTATCTAGGCATTGAAACGAAATCGCATGGTAATCTTGCATATCACAATAATCAAACAAAACCACCACACACTCACATAAACATTGGAAAATGATTGGATTTCATCACCGTCGGGTTTGGATTTCATCATCGAACCACCAACATTATACCCTAATTTTGGCCAAGGCTGGCTCCAAGAACCATCGTAGCTTGGAAAATTTGCATATATTTCTCTTCGAAGAGTATGACACTGACCAAGTGAGACTGGGTGAGGACTGGTAGGACCTGTGCTCCCTGCCCGGGTGTGGACTTTCACTACCGCACTTTGGGGGGTTTACGCGACCTGGAGTTCATAGCCAGGTTGTCGAGCTGTGAGTATACAGGTGAAATCCTAGATTCATTTAGGGCAAAACATTGAGCACACGTCTTTTCATTTTTAAACAATTTCAAAAAATATATATAATCAAAACTAGCAAAAATCTAAGATCAAAAACTTAGTGTGTTTGTTTGCTTTGCGTGTTGTATTGCATTGTATTATCATTTTATTTACATAAGACACATAGGTGCACTTGGCAGTTTGTTACATAGTAGCGTATGGTAGTGACTCGTAGTCAGGCTAAGAAATTAGTGCCAAGTCAAAGTCAGTGGTCTTCCCCCATGGCATCTCAGTCTGTCAACATCCCTACCACTTTGGTGGTAGGACAAGTAAGCATACCCCTTTCTATGCCCCAAAGCCTTAATGTAGGGCCCTCTAGTAGTGCCCCTAATATGGACATAGACATCATGAATAGGGCAATGCACACATAGCCATACCTGAGACACCTAGGAGTGAACCTCCTATAGTAATGGATAGTCGTGTCACCATGTTGGACATGGATACCATCAAAATGTACTTGAATGCAGCTGGAATGGTCTTCCCATCATTACCACCACTCTCCATCCCCTCTCATGTCATACCACCATCACAACAAGAATCTACCTTCATTTACCCACAACAGTCGAAACAAGTCGTCACAAATCCCCTATTTGAGTTGGTTGTTGTAGCACTAGCTAACCAACCATTACCATCCAACCAACCACCCCTTACATTACCTCAACAAATAACCATGTCCACCAATCCCTTGTATGAAACAATCCCTATTGTTTTGCAAGCCCCAACATCCACTCCACCCACTACCCTCATAGGCACCACATCTCATGCCATACCACATTCAGTGGCAATACCCTTTGCTACTTACCCCCCACTCACTTCCACTACCATGGTTGCCTCACAACCAACCCCACCTAATACATCACATGTAGCAGTCCCTACTTCAAATGCAATTGCTATGCAACAGGCTTTCTTGCAACTGCAACAAATGATTTTAGATAATGCTAACCACAACAGAAATCCTGACCCAAACCAACACTTGCAAGGGATTGAGCACAACTTTCCACCTACATCTCACCAAACTAATACCTTTATCCAAGATCCATCTTGGGTAACGTGCCCTCCATCTACCACTATGGTTCATAATCAACCTCCACATCCATATGCTAATACAGTAGGTCAGCATACCATCATACCTCCATCACCCCATCCGTATCATAACCCCCATCAACATCCTTACCATAACACATTTCAGCCAACCGCACCTTATCACCCGTAGCTTACATACAATCCACCCCATTACCAGCAACATCAAGTACAATCAAGTGCCAGTCCTATGGATGACCCTAGATACCAGTTCTTATAGAGTCATATTGATAGTCTTGCCATGCAAACTCCAGGTTTGCAATACCAAAAGCCAACTTTAAGGCAACTACTCAATCATCCTATTCATGCTTCGGTTCCTGAGCCGCCATATCCAATGGATTTTTAGATACCCAAGATTGAATTTAAAGGGGAAGAGGACCCCCATGAACATGTAACTAGATTTGTAAATGCATGCTTCAGAATCAAGAGCAATGATGCACTCATGTTACACACATTTCCTCAAACATTAGGGGGAGAAGCCCAAGACTGGTACAACCACCTGCCACATCAAAGTGTATTTACTTTTGAACAACTAGCGGACCAGTTCTTGGAAATATTCGCCCTAAATGTCAGAAAGCAAACCACATTGACTGATTTAATTTATTTGAAACAATATGATGATGAATCAATCCATGACTTTGGCAATCGATGGAGGGGAATCATGATAAAGTTACCATTTTCTCTCCCTATGTCAGAGATAACATGAATGTTTACAAAGAGTTGTGCTAGGCCCATCTCTTCATTACTACAACTACAACAGTATAGAACATTCGATGAGGCACTTGCCCAAGCAAAGGTCATAGAAGAGATAAAAATTTATGAAGGTGAGATAAAGCCTAAGAAGAAAGAGTGGAACAATAAGAATCAAAGGGGGAATAACCACGGTCCATCCAAGACCACGCAGGTTAACCAGATAGTCTTGGGACAACCACAGTCAAATCAACCAACCCAAGCACAAATCCAACAACCCCAACAACAACAACAACCACAACAATTGAATTATCAAGCGGTTCCACCCCCACAACAAGCACAAAATCAGACACAACCTGCAGAAAGGCAACAACATCATTTTAAGCCAAAAAGAAATTACACACCAGTACAAGAGCCATATTCATCAGTTTTCCAAAAGTTGTATGCGGTAAAACTCTTTACATTGCCAGAGATGAAACCTGAGGATCCTAACAAACCAAAAATAAAAGGCTACAAAGAGCACATGTTTTGTATTTATCATAGACAAAGAGGACATGACATCGAAGGTTGTCATGGTTTCAAAGGTATTGTGCAAGATTTATTGGAAGTGGGTACGATCAAAGTTGACAACCCATTAGCCCACAATAATCAAAACCTTGGCATTTATCAGACACCTTTGCCGCATCATGAGGCAAACCAACAACCGACGGGAGCGTCAACTTCTACAGTTGCTCCCAATCAGGTTAATTACGTGTCACAATTACCACAAGGTTTTGTAGGGGCTATCAACATAGTCACCCATGGACAGAGACAAGCTAACCGCACAACTCAAGCACCAACAACCCAAACCACAAGTGTGCCCATACAACTTGGACCAAACATTCCTCCACCACCCTTTCATAATCACCCAGTTGTCACCTTAAATAGCCGGTTAACCCAAAGTTTAAAAATGGCTTCAGCAAAATTATCAATTTATGAGCTAATACAACAATCAACACCCCATAGGGAAGCATTGATGGAAATTTTAAAGTCTATCCAAGTACAATTAGAAGACCCCAATGCATTCAATTCCTTTGTGGGGAGTGTGCAAAAATGCATGGAACCCTCGATAGCATTTTATGACTTTGAGGAAAAACAAATTTTGGCAGATTCACCCGATCCACCATTGCACATAGTAGCTCACATTGATAGGAAGCCATTCAAGAGAGTGCTCATTGATACCGGTTCCTCCATAAACCTCATCACCACACCCGCAATGAAGAAACTCAACATCCCATCATCACACATCACAACATCCACCTTCACCCTTAGGGCTTTTAATGATGCTTTATGCTCAACTATAGGAAATGTTGTTCTTCCTATCACCATGGGGGTGAAAACAATCCATGTTCTCTTCCACATCTTGGAAGGAGAAATGCAATATAATATACTTCTTGGATGCCCTTGGATTAGGGAAATGAAGTGTGTACCTTCAACATTGCATCAATGCTTAAAGTATGTACATGAAGGCAAAGTACATTGTATTCCAACTGACACAGAGCCTTTCAAGTATTGCAACTTAATTTCAAACCCGTATGAGCCCTTGCTTCCATCAACACACCTATCCATTCAACCGCTTAACATTAGGACCATTCCCCCTGGCAACACCTCATCAAAAGCCCCCATCCAAGAAGAATTTCCAATAGTTGATCCAACTTTTGCATTAAAAAGTGTCAGCTCAATCCAACCTTCAAACACTGAATATCATTTTCCAATCACACCTGATCATCCTACCAACCAAATGCCAACTTCAACTACCACACTGCCAAGTACACAAACACCATTCATATTCATAGCACAACCCACTACATCCATTAGCAAACCACAAACATCACAACCCGTAGTCTCACAAATAGGGCCACCTATTAGAGAAAATCCACCACCACCATTAGAGCCACAAGCTAGCTCAGAAGAACCCTCTTCATCCATCGAACCATCAGCCTCCCAACCTTCCCGAGTTGTAGTACATCTTGCCAATCCAGGTATTGGCGAGTATATTATTGAAAGTGTCACAATTACACCACCTATTGAGTCAGTCAGAGATTATGGTCACCCTTAGGACCCACCTTTAGCCATAGGTGAGATATACAAAATGGGTTCCCCATAAAATGCAATAAATTTCATATATGGGGAGTCGATTCTTCATCTGGTCCATCTCCTCCGGAGGAGGACCATTTAAAAGAGTTTAATGAGAATATTGATTATTTATCTAACCCATCATTCCCAGTGAGATATTTTCAAAGGGTTAATTGGCAAGGATATGGACTTGGACGACATGAACAAGGTCCTCACCACATTATTGAGCCGAAATATAGAGAGCCAAATGACCGCTCAGGTCTAGGTTACAGACCTTCCATCACAAGCTCTTCTCTCAGTCAAGCAGTCCAAGAACTTGACATTGAGTGCGAAGAAGGAGAAGGAGAAAGTGACAAAGAGGATGAACCTAATGATGAAAATGATGATATAGATGGTGAATACCTAATCTACAATTTTTACCCTCATGAGATTGGAACTTTCCCAGAGCAAGCCTTACAGCAAGGACCAGAATACGAAGATCCAATAGAAATGGCCTACCTTAGGCCAGATTACATGCCACTCATTATGGGACCTCATACCAATGCTAATGGCTTCTGGATAAGTGATGATGATTATGAAGATGAGACAGAAATGATATATCTTAATCATATGCGTGAAATGCAAGCTAGGAGAATTCTCCGAGGAGAGGTGCATCATGAAGGACTTAATTAGGAGGCAAAAAAAACCTCAAGAGGAGTTAATATATGTAGAATCTATTTAGAGAGATGACTGGTACCAAAAGAAGTTCCCAATAGACCGCACTCTCTTTTGGCTAAGCAAAGAGCGTGAGAGTCCTAAACCAGAACCTCCTCCATCACATTGGCATCGCATGCAACACCGCCAATCACACACATTAGGTCAGTTGCAACCTAGAGAGGATGAGTCATCACCTCTCGAATCGTAGCCACCTCATTTCCATCAAGTCAACATGATTTCTGTTGATTTGCTCACCCCACTCCGCAATCCATATGATGAGGCAAAGCCGATCCATATCGACACTAGCCTCATTGCCATGGACAGGATCTCATCCCCACCATCCATTGCTGAATTTATCCTATCCGAAGAGTTGTTACGTGCTTCAAACGCATATATTTCATAACAACCTTCATCATCAGATCACTCAATTTTTCAAACTGAAGTAGAGGGGAAGCCCTTGAGACATTTGAGAATGTGGCGGATGATATCCACCTCATCCCAACTCCACATCAACTAGAAGAAGGTTCTCACATGCTAATTGAAGAATCTATAGATGTGAACCTTAGCCTAGACGTGGACAATCCACAAATTGTCAAAATCGCAAAATATTTATCCACGAAAGAAAAAGAATGAATGATCAACATGTTGATGAGAAAGAAAGAAGTGTTCGCATGGTCATATAGAGACATGTCGAGATTAAACCCCGAGTTGGTAGTCCACAACCTTACTTTAGCATCAGATGCTAAACCTTTTAAGCAAAAGCTTAGAAAAATTCATCCAATAGTTGCATTACTTGTGAAAGAAGAGTTACAAAAATTATTGGATGTAAATTTCATAGTCCCAATTGATTATCCAGAATGGCTCTCAAATATGGTACCCATTCGCAAACCGAACGGAGGGATACATGTATGTACTGATTTTTGAGATTTAAACAAAGCATGTCCCAAGGATGATTTTCCTTTGCCAAATATCGATCAACTAGTAGACTCCTGTGCTGGCCATGAAATGCTTTCCTTAATGGATGGTTTCTCGGGATACAACCAAATTTGAATTAATCTCGAAGATCAACATAAAACAACATTTACAACACCATGGGGCACATTCTGTTACAGAGTGATGCCTTTTGGACTTAAGAATGTAGGAGCTACATATCAACGTGCTATGACGTACATATTTCATGACTATATGCATAAGATCATCGAGGATTATGTAGATGACTTGATTGCTAAATCAAAAACACGTCTTGAGCACATTGAAGTCCTGGAAAAAGCATTCGATCGATTTCTAGAACATAAAGTAAGGTTAAATCCTAAGAAGTGTGTATTTGGTGTCACATCAAGAAAGCTTCTAGGATTCATTATCTCCAAGCGAGGCATTGAAGTAGACCCAGGTAAGGTAAAAGCTATACTAGAGATGCCACCTCCAAAGAACTTGAAAGAGTTGCGTAGCTTACAAGGAAAGATCCAATCTATCCGAAGATTCATTGCACAACTCTCAGATAAATGCAGGCCTTTCAACCACTTGCTACAAAAGGGGGTGACATTCTCTTGGACAACTGAATGTCAAGAGGTATTTGATGACATAAAGAAGTATCTGGCTTCACCACCAGTTCTTACACCACCTCGAACAGAAGTCCCTTTTTACCTATACATTTTTGCAACAGATTTTGCACTAGGAACAATGCTTGCACAAAAGAATGAAAAACATAAAGAGCAAGCAATTTACTATATTAGTCGAACATTGGTAAGTTACGAAACAAGATATGCTTATGTCGAAAAGTTGTGTTTAGCAATGGTTTTTGCCACTAAGAAACTTAGACATTATATGCTAAGCAACACTACTTATGTCATTGCTAGAGAAAACCCTCTGCGATACATGATGACTCGCACTTACAATAACACCCGTACAACTAAGTGGATAATGCTTTTAACAGAATTCGATCTCGAATTCGTAAGTCAAAAATCCATAAAAGGTCAAGTGATAGCTGATCAACTAGCTGAAGCTCCCTTACATAATGATAAACCACTAATCATTGAGCTTCCAGATGATTCAATATTCTCTGTCACAGAAAAGGAAGAGTTAGTTTCCCTTGAGGATGAAGCAGACATGACAATGTTCTTTGATGGATCTAAGTGCGAGAAAGGACAAGGTGCGGGAGTCATGTTTTATACACCCGAAGGAATGCCAATTCCTTTATCATTCAAACTCGACTTCACATGCACTAACAATAATGCAGAGTATGAAGCCTTAATCTTAGGTCTTCAATCAACTATAGCAATGGGCATAAAAATATTAAGCATTTTTGGTGATTCTCAACTAGTTGTTTGCCAAGTAAAAGGAGAATACCAATGTAAAGACCCAGTTTTAAAGCAATATCATGAAGTAGCAACAAAATTTCTAGAAAAGCTTGACTGGTATGAAATTAGTAACTTACCCCATTCGACAAATAGATTTGTGGATGCAATGGCTTCTTTGGGATCCCTCATCCCTAAGAATGAGCATGGAGAAGTACAACCGCTAATCATAACAACAATATCAAAACCATCAGTTCAAAGAGCAATATCTACCAGTGAGAAGAGTGTTTGTTTGATACATGGTGAACCTTACAATTCTTACCTTAGTGAAATAAGAGACTTCCTCAAGTCTGGAACACTCCCAATAGAGATGACATGAAATGCAAAAAGAACGCTAAAAAAAAAGGCAACTCGTTTCACTCTCCTGGGGGACGTGTTGTATAAACGTGGGTATGATGGAATATTATTACGATGTCTAGATCCGATTGAGGCAGAACGAGCTATAGCAGAAGCCCATGATGGTACTTGTGGTGGTCATTTCAGTGGAATGGCCATAGCAAAAAGAATATTGTGCATGGGATACTATTGGCCAACAATGGAAAATGACTGTTGTCAATATGTCAAAAAGTGCCAAAAGTGCCAACATCATGCAAATTTGACTCATGTACCATCACACGCTCTACAACCCATTCAAAGTATTTGGCCATTTTCACAATGGGGCCTCGATTTGATTGGTAAAATATCACCTACCTCATCAGGACAACATAAATTCATCATAACCGCTACGAAATACTTCACAAAATGGGTGGAAGCAATTCCAATGACCACTACGACTGGACCTCGAATAGCGGAGTTTATACTTCAACATATTATCTATCATTTTGGAATACCCTCAAAAATCATTTTTGATAATGGGAAGTCATTTAAGAATAAGGATGTTAGAGCCTTGTGCAACAAATTCAATATCCAACACAGTTTCTCAACACCTTATTACCCACAAGCAAATGGGCAAGCGGAAGCAACCAACAAAACAATGGTATCCATTCTCAAGAAAATGGTCAAAGAAAATCATAGAGATTGGCATACTCAACTTCCTTTGGCACTATGGGCTTACAGAACAAGCATAAGAATGCCAATGGGAGCAACACCATTTTCATTGGTTTATGGTGCTGAAGCTATATTACCTTTGGAGCTCGAAATACCCTCCTTGAGAATCGCATTACAAGAATTCATGGATGATGACACCGCTAGACAAGCACGTCTTGACCAATTGACACTTATAGATGAAAAATGCATCAATGCTCTAGAGCATTTGCGAGTATATCAAGACAGAATCAAACGTGCTTACAACGCAAAAGTCCATCCTCAAGAATTTCAGATAGGGGACCTAGTACTCAAAGAAAATCAACAAAATACCAATGCGTTGCCGCACTTGAGAGATAAATTTACGGCTAATTGGTTAGGCCCATATATCGTAAAGCATAAGTTGGGACCAGGAACGTATAGACTTGCCAACTTAGAAGGAAAATTGGAACCAGAGCCGTTAAACATAATGCACCTAAAGGCATTTTATGCATGAATGACTCACAACATATGTTATATATATATATATAGCTAAAAAAATATATATATATTTGCATCAATTTACATTGTACATAAACATTTTTACGTGCATTTTCACATTGCATTCGCATATCACATAGATAATATTCATATCACAAAATTTTAATTTTGTACATTACATTCGCATATCACATAGAATTTAAATAAATATGCATTCAAATAAACATATCATACGCAATTAGCTGCATAAAAAAATAAAAATAAAATTGCATCCATCCCATCCCATGTTCAGTGATCTTTTGTAGTGGTGATGATATGACCAAAGAAAAACAAGTTCCAAGAATTGAGGGTAGCCAACTAAGGCATTTATGCAATTCACCAAACGCTACACCCATATATGATGTCAATATATCATAAAATCAAATTTTCAGTCACTCAACCATGTCTAGTGTAAAACCAACTTTCATAAAATGTCCAATTTTCTTTAGGACCAAAGCACTTTTCTCACATTAAAAGAGGTCTTGAGTATAGTCGACTGACCCCAAACAATCTTGCACCAAACACAATTCTTCACATCTTAAAACATTTTGAGTAAGAAAAGGATAACGCCAAACTTGGGTAACACCTTGGAGTGAAAAGATAACATTCTATGCTTGTCCTATCACGCAACATAGTCCAAAATAAAAAATAGTGGTTTTTACCACTATCACAGTTACTATCCAAATATAAACATAAAATATAGAGTAGTAAGGATAGGGTAACATTCTCATCACACTTCGGTTGAGAATCCGATTCCCCAAAGCTCTATACAAAAATTAACAATTTCTATACACACACAACAAATACTTAAAGTTGTAAGGATCGTACTACATTTCCCTCAAAAAGATATGTAGTCATCCCCAAAGCTCTATACAAAATCAACAATTTCAATACACACACCACAGATCCCTAAAGTTGTAAGGATCGTACTACATTTCCCTCAAAAATATATGTAGTCATCCCCAAAACCTAAAGATCAGATCATTGGACTATGGAGTGAGCCTCCACCGGGGCTATAGACGCTTGACTAGCAGTGGAGTAAACTCAAGCAGGGCGACATGTCTCTCTCCCAAAAAGGGAGACCTCTAACCGCACATACGGACAAGCTAGCTACTTGGTAAATCCCATAATAGGTCAAATCCAATTTACTCATAATGGGTCAATGAACTTCACATTCACACACACTGGTTCTTGATTGCTTAGGGTCATTATCATGCTCAAGATTTGGAAATAAAACTTCACTTGCACACACCTTGGTCCTAAAGAGAGTTAGACAATGGTCAAGTAAGTTTGTTGATATCACTAGACTGTTTGAGTCTTTGAAAATATTCCACTGTTAAAGATCAAAATAAAAACATCGTCCATATCAACATCCATATACTCTTCCACAATCACATACATATCTACATCATACATCACCCGCATGAAGTCATCAAGTTGGATACCCCCAATTGCAAAATGAACAAGTAATGGTCAATGATATTCTGAGCTATAAAAAGATCACATGAACACAATGCATTTCATCATATAGTATACATAAACATTTAATTAACTACATATTCCATAATAGTTTGCATTGATATTTTTCACAATAAATACAAAACAACAAATGAAAAGAAATAAATCGCATAAAACAAACAAATGCATAATTAAATTGAATTACATCAATAAACAATAATAAACATTCAAATAAAACATAAAATAAAACATCATTAACACAAGAGATAGCCAATATAAAAGCCATGTATATATATATATATATATATATAAATATGGAGGTCTCAAAGTACAAAATGCCCGTAGGTTGTATACATCAGAGCACCAAGGCTCATAACAAAATTGATACACCACAAAATACAAAAATATGACAATAAGGCACACTAGCTGGTGCCAGCAGGATCCCTCCAAGAACCCTGAGCTGATGAAGCAGCATGTGAGCTAGACCGTCGGTGACTCCTGTGGCTCGTCTCGGTCCTCCGACTAGTAGTAGCCACTAACGATGAAGGAGGAACAGGAAGCGGGATCTGCCGCTCATGCAAGATGTTCTCCAACATCTCAATATAAGTAGCCTACTTACGTAGGGTCCTCAAATCTGCACCCTCATGAGCAACCCTCTGAGATATCTCCACCCGTAGAGCAGCAACAATAGTTGTGGTGTCCCCTCCGCTAGAACTTGACTATAAGCGAGTAAGCTCACCCTCAAGTCGAGATACCTCACCCCCAAGCCTAGTAATATCTAAATCCCTAGTAGTGATAGCATCATCACTAGGCCCACCCCATAGTCCATCCACCTCAGCCTGTAAGCGAGTCACCTCGCTCTGACATAAGGCCAGCTCACCCTTCAGGTGAGCCACCTCCAACTCTAGACTATCTCGCTCACCCTAGAGAATACCCCAATCATCCTCTATCCATCGAGGAGGGGCATCCCCCTCTCCAACCCCATCACCACCAACCTCCTCTAGGCTGCTGCACATCCATAGCCATCTCCGCCCTCGAAGAGCTACCACGTCGATGCTTCATCGACCAAGGAACCCATCCTCCTACCTCCACCTCATCACCACTCCCATCATCATCAACCACTACACTCGACATCCAAGGAGGCTGAGAGGTAAACCATGCCTCATACTCAAGAGTGGTACCCACATCATCAAGGTCAGGAAGCTCAATATCAATATCATCAGAAGGGTCATCAACCCTCCAAAAATTAGGAACAACCGGCAACCCCAACTCATCTCCCCATCACCTGTAGGTCACAGGTGCATCAGGCACACCCTAGATCAAACCAAACTGGCGCTGCACCCGACTAAACTAAACAAAATCCATCTCCCTGAGATGGGCACCAACAACCCATCGACCCCACCTGATCTAGTGAAGATCAACAACATCAGTCACCCAATCAATGCCCCTCCAAGGCCACCAACTCATAAACTCTCTAGTGAGTGAGCTAAGAATATCTCTATAATCTGAAGCCCCCACCATGGGATGACTAAGCTCCTCACTAAGAAGCCACCTGTAAGCACGAGGAGAGGTGGCATCATAGGCACAAGGTAGACCAACTGGCCGTCCCACAATAATATGCTCCCAAGACCATATTTGGAGAGCCAAGCTACAACCTAGACCCTTTCGACCCTGCCTCTTAACCTCGTACAACTCGCTATAAATATGACATAAGAGAGCGGGAGCCCACGCCAACCATCGAGGATCAAAAATCAAACCCAAAATAATAGGTACCTGGTTCCACGAGATCCTCGATCCCATGGAATTGGGCAACAACATGTTGCTCAATATGTACATAAGGAAAGCCAAAAATTCTCCCAAAATACCAATAGAAAATAGATACAAATATGCAATCCTGCCCCTGTTGCAATCTACATCCCAAAGATCACCAAAGATAGGGAAGAGTGCCTCCTTCTTGTCGATGCCAACCTGGACGGCTGGACCCTCGACAAGAATGCAAAAAATATGGTATAAGTCCTCCAAAGTAACAGTGAGCTCCCCAATAGGAAGCTGGAAGGTCCCTCTATCCAGATCCCACCGCTCAACCAACGCCGAAAGGAGATCCTCATCAGCTCAGACGGTTCCCAACCGCCCATAACCATCAAGACCAATGGTCTCTAGGAAAGCCCAATCATCATCAGAAAGTGCCTTCCGCACTTTCCTAATAGTCCTCGGCCACCTATGCCGAGCATCCAAGAGCCTCACCTAAAAAACAAACAAACATAAAATGCATTAACAAAAAAAAAAAAAAATTTCACCTACCCCTAGGTGATCAAAAATCAACAAGCAAAAACAAGCACAACAAGCAAAACAACAAAAACAAACAAACATTAAAAAAAAAAAAAAACTTTCACCTACCCCTAGGTGATCAAAAATCAACAAGCAAAAACAAGAACAACAAGCAAAAATAAACAAAAAAAAAAAACAACATTACAAACAAAACATAATAACAAAAAGAAAACAAAAAATTCATTACCAACCCCACTTAATTACAAAAAAAAACAAAACAAAAACAAGACAAACAAACAAAAAACAAACAAAAAAAGAAGCCTAAACTAAAGGGGAAAGACAACCTACCTCGGCATAGCGGATGCCAGCTTCCGCTCCAGCCGAGCCACCGCCACCGCTACCCTCGCCAATCTCCATCTCACTCATCTTAACTCAGCAAATCAGAATATGACAAATGGCAATGAAATGAAAATGACAAGGCAAAGGCCCATTTATAGCCGCATTTTGTGGCAAAAATGCACATTCGCATTTTTTGGGATGCGTAAAAATGCAAACCCATGGTTTGCATACTAAACCGCAAATGCACGGTTAACAAGTCAAAACCACAAACCCACGGTTTCAGGTATGCACAACCGCGCAACCGCGTTTCAAAAAAAACAAACAAACATACAAAAATGACACCAAATCAAAGACAAGTTCACTACAAGAAAATCCAAGGTTAAATTGACGCCTACTCCATGAGGTTACAAAACATGGTAAATTCAAATTCAACAAAATGCATAATGGAATTGCTAATAGTCACTAGGACAAGTGCCTAGGATGATTGGTTCCTTTTACTTCATATCTTGCATGTCCATAAACCAAACGATATTCTGCAGCACAAAGTCCACAAGTAACTTGGGGCAACATAAAATTACACTTTCAATTGGCCATTGGGTCTCATTCGTTACCCACTCGCCAATCGAGGGGGTAAGCACACAAATTAAAATTTCATTTACAATAATCATTCATTTTACCACACCAAAGAGAGTTGAGTCCATTCATCAAATAAAGGTCGAGTGTCATTAGTTTTTGCATCGCATTGTGTTGTACACAACACAGTACAAAAAGGGGCAACTGTAGACACCAAAATCCAACACCTTCAAAGTCACATTTGTCACCCCACCATCAAATCCTGCATAATAAATTTATATGCCTAAGTTCTAACTTAGGGATATAAAATCCTGCACATTATCCTATTTTCCAAATTTATTAAATCTGGAAAATCACCCTAGGATACCCTACCTACCCACTGGACATGTGTCCTGGACACCTCACTCAACATCTTTGCCACATCTCACCCACTCCTGTCCCCCTTGTCTTTGCACATGGGATAGATTCCCAACACCCATGCCACATCTCACCCACTTTTGTCCCCCTTGTCCCTTCACATAAAACAAGATCCCTCATCCCACTCCACTTGCAGCCACATCACCTCAGTTAAGTGAGGCACATTGAATGACTCATTGTAACTGCCCCTTCCACCTGGCAGTTCAGATTTACCACTTGGCAAGTCAGGCTTGCCACCTCCCATTTCCCTCCAAAGCCCTAGGAAGCTTATAAAAATGCCATCTTGTCAACAAAGAAAGGGAGCTGAATTTGCATACCGACAGGCTGCCAAAATAGATCTGGACCCAATGAGAAATTGTGAGCATGAGCTCAATTCCATACCGTTGGTTCGAATCCCGAGGTAATCTATTCTTCAGCCAAAACCGCTCGTCCGTGGTTTCATAGTCAAAAATGTGCATTCGTGGTTTCACAATCGCAGGTCCACGGTTTCCAGCCCACAACCGCACTTTCATGGTTCCACAGTCCCGAGAGCAAAAATGGAGTTTATCAATGGAGATCAGCAATTTTTGTGTTAGCAAGGCTTTATTTATTAATTATTTTATGTTATCTGCCTTTCATTCGCATCAGTGTAGGGTTTATGTGTAGCATTGGATTTATTGCTTGATTGTGATAGGTGCTACTGATCCATTTGTTGGTTGAATGTGTGTAGGTAACAGGTTCATTGAGAAGTTGCTGAAGCTGGAGTGGTCCTCGCATTGGATACCAAAGCCCACTCACCCCTTTGAAGCTGTAACGAGAGAACGAAGAACACCACATCCTGTAGAAGAGTCGGAAGATCTCCCCTCTTCTATCACAAGCATTGTATTTCAGAGAGACAAGAAGCATTGTAACATTGCTCCCAACACACTTGGGGCAATTCAAAATATTTTGTAAAAAGTTGTATCAATATCAATACAAAAGAGCATTTTGGCAATCTACTTCTCTTTCTGCATATTTTTATTCGTGTTCAGTTAATTTGTTATAATTTTCAATGCTCCAACTAGTTTCTTGTCTTCATTTTAGAATATTTATAAGGTTTAGGGAATCCCCTTCCACAATAATATTTTTATAATGCCCTTCTTTGATTAACTTAGCCCCCATGAAAAAATCTCAAGCCTAAGAAAAATGGTTGGATTGGATGGATGGAGGTTTAGCAAAGTCTTGTACAACCATCCCCCTAGAATCCCTAAAAACTCCACCCTCACTAGAACACCCTGGGTTCCCTTTTGCAATACCATCCACATTCAATTTGATCCACCCATCTAGATGGGGTTCCCAATTTACTTCCAACCTTAAATACCTCAATAGATTCACATAGATTAAAGGCTTCAAATAATAGCAAACAACAATGGCTTCCTCGAGTCTACTTTGAACTACCTCAAGAAAAAATGTTTGAGAGTTCTCCATAGTAGAATTTAGGATATGAAAAGCAACCACAAAAGCCTCTCTTTTTCTATTTTTAAAAGCTCTATTATTACAAATTCCCCAAAGAAATGGGGAGACAAAAAGTCTAGAGGGCTTTCAATCTACCACTATTGAAAGGAGGACACCTCTTTATAGTATTGTATGCACCAATTTAAGGCCTTTTTTATCCTCTTTATGTACCTATAGTCTTGTAATAGATTGTCATACTCTTTGATAATCCACCCTAGATATGGATGCTTAATTCTCACCATAATCCCCTTAGTATGTTCTTTATCATAATATACCTCCATCTACTATATCTTATTTATCTCTATTCTAAGGGCTAACATAAAGGTCCTTAGTTGTACCTCACCCACTTACACATTTGATGTCCACTCCATAGTCCTTCTAATGACATAATTATACAAATATTATTCACATAATAGGTCCTACTACTCAAGTGGATTGAAATAAAATGCTTCATAAAATTGATTTGGAGTATCAAGATCATAGGCCATATCTAATATGATCCTAGAGACCTTAAATATATTATTTTTCTCTCAAAAAATAAAATAGTACATTCATGTAGGTGGCCTACATTCCAATAATTCTGACACCAAACCCCATATGATTCCCATATGCCCCTTGATTCACTCTAGTTTAGCTTTTAGAAATGTGATCTTTGCATATTTATCCTTAATTGTCTACCTTAGTTTCACCTTCCCTTTAATCAAATTAAATATCCACTCATACACGTTCTCATAACATAGTGCCCACTACTACTCCTTAAAAATTATTTTCTTATTCTTGTAAAGTGGGATGAACACCACCTCTATTTCCCATATCAAACAAGACAAGGCTTGTACTGGATACTCGATAATGCTTTTTTATGGCTCTATTGACTAGTCTACTATAGCAAACCTATCACCCCCTTCCCTTGCTACTTCTTCCTCCCTCCTATTATTTTTAGGCAAAAAGTTACTAGTTCCACTCAAACCTACTACTCTAGACATATCTATGATGATAATAATGTCACCCAATGTGGTACTTGCTAAATTCATGCCACTCAAAATGTTTATTAGACTATGCCCACTAATTAGGACCATCTTATCACCCTAATATGATGTTCTAGTTGAGTTTGTAGCCTTAGTGTTATTGACATCCATAATGTTTGTAACTTTATTACCCACCTACATATCATTTGGTCTCATTGTATCTACCTTCATAGTGTGGACATCCATAATATTGGTGTCTGCACCATCTAAATTTGTAGAGTAGAAATCCACAATACAAGCATTCACACCACCTAAATACATACTATGGATGTTTATAATACAAATGTTTACACCAGCTAAATCTATACTATGGATTCTAGCAATGTTGACACCTATAATACTTATGTTTGCAACATCCTCCCTTTCAATGCCTATGGTATTTGTACCTATAATTTTATTGCTCTGTCTCAAATTTTGCACTAACAAAAGCGTTTGTTGTGCCCCCCATATTAGGACTTTGAGTGTTGGTTTATTCTTCCTTATAGGTTTACCCAATACCACTATGAAGCTCTACTATCATTTCATTCATCATATCTCCCTTGTCAATGATTACAATAGTCATCTATGTAGACAAGCCACTTTGCACTCTAGTTCCTCCATCCTTAGCTATGATTCCTTTAACTATATCCATAGCTTATCTAAAGTATTAGATGAAATTATGATATATGGGCCCTCTTCTAGGTCTACCACTCACTTTTTTTAGATCATTGACAACTCTCCAATTGGATCAATTTCCTAAACCTTGGTTTTATTACTCTAATTCCACCCTATTCCTCCACATACATTTGTTCTACCACTTTTTCCTAGGTGTAACAACATCCCCTATCCTCCATGATTCCTATATAATCCTTTTCTAGGTAATTTCTTCTAGAACCAATAGTGTTATGAGCCCATGATAGGCTAAAAATTTAGGGTTTGCACCCTGTTGATATTGGCCACTCATCTACTCTAATGAATAGATGATATAGTAGGGAAATTAAGTTTGAACTAATCTTCCTCTTCATCCTACTTCATGTGGATTAAGAATAAAAATAGGTACCCCACCAACATAGAAATTATCCTATCACTTGTTAGATACTTTAGATAGAAGTAATCAATATTGTCATATGGGGTAGGGAGTGATGACCTAGTAACCTCTCCTCTAATCATCCTATAATTATGATCATCCCTAGATCCAAAAAAAACTTAAAATATTATGTAATAATGAGGGAATTTTTAAAGTATTTCTTCCTTGTCTCAAGTATCCTTGTCACTCTCATAATCATCACCTCCAAAACCTCCACCTCTAGTCCATAAATGACTATAGCATCCCCTTGCAAACTAGTCATAAATTTAGCTACAATGCCTACAGCATAACCCTATAACTATCAAAAATAGCCCATCCATCTAACCTACTCAAAGAGGACCATAATGTTAGCATATTCATCAAGCTTAGTCATGCTCTCTAGCTCTCTACATGTTATTTTTGAGACCCCCATGTTATTAGACATCGTCTCCACCCTATCTCCCTTATGTCACCACTATAATACATATCATAGTAGGAACTAGAACTATATTCATATTTTCTTCTTATCATTACCTAACCAATTGCCACTTGAATACTTTGTATAACCTTTTCTACTCCTATGCATAGTCATATATCAAGGATTTATACTATCCTTTGGTACATTGCACAATAATGTTTATTCACCCTTTATATTCATACAATGATGGATGCAATACACCTACTATTTACCACTTGTGATCTATAAATTTCCCACTTTCCTTCTTGTGTTATGTGTGTTATTAAATATGTGCATGTGGATGCACCACTCTTTCACATCATTAATACATCTATAGTCATCCTAAATCTATAACTATCTCATATCCATAGTCATCCTATGTTTGTAACTCTCCTATGTCTAGATCATTCTAGCTAGCCTACAAATATCATGGATGACACTCCATAATCATGTGCATTATAGATACTTGTAGGTGATCTCATCCAACTATATTGACTTGTGCATAACCAAGAACATGCACTATCTTTTGAATGATCCCAATTCCAACCAAAAAAATTTTACACTCTTTGTTATTCCTAATATTTCTTTGATAAACCATATCAAATCCATAACATGATAAAAATTATGAACTAAATTTTTAACATTATGTACAAAACAATATTTTTTATCTTAAAAATTGGTATTCCATTAAATATCATGAACATTTACATAAGCATGTATTACATAGTCCAACTCTAGGATACCCAGTCACATAAATAATAATCAATATCATATCTTATATCATGCCTATCATAAAAACCCTTAGGTCCAAAATTTTTGAGAAACTCATCATATATCTCCTTTGGCATTCCTTTAAAAATCCTTCTATAATTTGTCATAAGGTACCATAGCAGAGGAAACTTGAATCTTTATACAATCCAAGTCAAACCATGCTATATTAATTCATATTAAGGCATTCACCCTTATCACTCTTATAGATCAATTTGCTATTGATTTTGGATCCCACCTGTATAGTGGTTATGGTAACTTGAATAATCACCTACTTCCCTTAATAGCCCATTTTTTACATTCTCTTTACATCTCTTAGACTTTAAGGAGACACATGTCTCATACCTCCTGCATCTTCTTTCAGCACTATCAGATAACAAGTAGCTCTCTATACTCTACTATGATTAGGTTGGGGTGTGAGTTCTTTTCTCTTATCACCAAACTAGCCTAGAACTCTCATCTATGATACTCCCCCCTTTCATATCCTAGGCATGAATCTTTTCTTAGAGCTGGCATGAATACCCTTAGTTGAACATCCCTAACATGGGGATTTTAAACCTAATCATTTGTCTTGTTGACCATATAATTATGTAGGTATAGCTCACATACTAAATCTTGGTGCTCTAGGTAACTATTGAAAAATAATGTATAGAATTGCTAATGTGTATTCACCTCATAATATGAATCTGATAATACTTTCAAAATCTTAAAAAATTAAATTTTTCTTCAAGTATGAGGGTGTATACCCATAGTGGTGGCCTACATATCAATAGATTCAATACTAGATGCCTCACTATGCTCCTCTGTTCTTGGATATTTTCTAATTTAGATCAAATATAAACCCTCTCTTCCTCATGCTTTGTAATTATTTTCTCTTTTTCTTCTATTTTTCTCCTTAACTTTAATTCATTACCATCAACCTTCCTATCTACTCTAATTGCTCTTGTAGTGTAGACTACTTTTCCTTGTTGATGATAACTACAATTGCCACTTATTTCAAGAGCTTTGCAAAATTTTGTAGAATACATGTCCCTTGAGTCACCTTAGTTGCACTTGGTATTCCTCTTACAGTTCCCTTTAGACTCTTAGCACCAGAGGGACCAACATTTGTCTCCTTAGTGGAACGTAGGACCAGTAGTACCCCCAATGTCTTTCCTTCCTAGAATTCAATAATTCAAGAATTTTTATTACTGATATTTTTACCTCTTTTTCTTGGAGTGGGCACACCTATAATTTCCTCCCATACATATCATATCTTTCTCTAACTTTTCTATGTGTTGATATGCCTTCTATAGTTGTACTTCAACTCCTATGGCATTTCCATTACAATTCCCTTCCCTTCTTTGTTAAAATTATAGGCTCTTCTTCTATAGCCTCTAGTAGCTCTTCATACAAAACCTCAACCATAACTCATTGACTAGATGATGATGCACAAATTCCAATATAGAATACTAAAGACTTCAATAACCAAATAATGTAATAAAATGGGGTGTTGAGGAATATTACATTGTTTGGTACATGCAAATTTACCTCCATGGTACCTTCATGGTACAAATGTAAATATTTACAATATTAGGGTTGAGTCTATAGTACAAATATGTGATTTATATTTCCATTTTATGTAAGTGTCAATGTGCAAGAAATGCACAAGTATCATGTAAGAGTGCAATGTGTAGGAAATGCACAAGTGTCATGTAAGAGTGCAATGTGTAGGAAATGTACAAGTATCATGTAATTGTGAAAATATATAATTTGAGGATGTGCACAATTATATTAGATTAGGAGTGCATGTAGAATTGTGCAAGTGTTATAGGTTCAAGTATGCATTTAAGAAGAAAATGAAGAGTCTAGTACACAAGTGGCAAGATGATAAGCCAAAGGTCATGGGAGTTTTCATATGGAGAGAAATAGTCAAGTACATGAAGATTCATCTTATATATCTATATTATAGATACAAAGCTCCATGAAGAGAAAACAAATTATCTAATTGTAAGAGGAAGTTATAGAAAAGAAAAAAAAACTTGTATATAGATTTTGAGCAATTATTATTGTAAGTTTTCTTCATGCATAGTACATGAATGATTTTGGCCATTTACATTCATTCTTGATATTATTTTGTTATTAGGTAGAATAATAGGTTTTTAAATGCTCCCCTAACATTTTACAACCAACAAATAGATGACAATAATAAATATTATAAAACCGACACCGAAAAGACCAAAAAGGATCTTACCAACAAAAGAGGATCCAAACAAAGGAAAAACAAAATCTCAAAACTCTAGAATATAAGGCCTAGAAACTCCCTTCTAGAGAGGAAGATAATATATATCCACATAGGATCCAAACTAATTAGTCTCCTCTTTAGGGTCTTCCATCATAGCACTAGAACCCGAATCAACCATCCTTTTCTTGGGATATTCCAGGTGAAGTGTCGCCTCATCAGCATACTAAAAATCATCTTTTTGATCATATGAAAGGAATAAATGATGTCATCCAAGCTAATAAAATTAATCCTAATATTTTTTTGAGGACCCACTAAAGCTTTTATCCTTGCTGAGATAACATTACGCTACATGGCTTTCTTCAGGGGAGGGGGTTGTGCTTTCTTTTTCAACAAAGAGATTAGAGTGGACTCCTAGGAATCCTCCACTTTTTGGTCAAAATTACTTGTAGGGGAATTCCCTCCTCTTTATTAGATCTTAATTTTAGGCATTTATAATACCTATGAGTCTCTAATTTTCCTCTAGGATATGCAACAAGCTCCCTTCCATGATCAAGATCCTTTTTTAACTTAAATTTAGTTTTTAGCTCTTTAGGAATACCAACATTTTTTCTTTTTCCAACCAAAGAGGTGAATTCAGAGGAAGATTTATAATCCTCACCTACATACTATATCATCTTATAAAACCCTTTCCTAATCCTCTCTAGGGATTTAGGGTTCTTCTCTGAATCAAAGAGGCTCCCATAATCCAGGTCATGGCTCACCACCCCACCTTGGCCCCCTTTCTTGGCTGCATGTATGAACATGATCTTGAGTAATCCTTGATGCAACTAAATAGAATAATTCCCCTTCTAAACCTACTTCATGGACTTCTCAACAAACTTAAAAAAAAAGGTTAGGATATTCATCTACTTATTTCATCGAATATGATTGAGGAAAGCCAAGTGGAAGCTCCTAACAATGGAAAAATTCCCATCCAGATTAAGGAACTATATTATGGTGATAAACACCTTTCCCAAGGGTTGGGGAGGATTCACAGAGGATGCCATTTTGGAATTTTTCAGTATTTTCACCTTTTTCCCATAAAATATTTATTTTACCAAGGAGTGTTTCTCCTTGTTGATGAATTCACTCAAAGCTTCCAAACTAGAGACTTCCACTATAAGAGCAATGTTAATGGTGAAATTAACTTGTCGATATTAAATCTCCCCTCATCCCATGAGTGATCCAAATACATAAAAATATATTTGTCATGCCCATTGAATTTCTTTAGAAAGAGCAAAAATCTAGTTTTTTCAAAAATATCCCAAATGTCTTTGTCTAGTGATAAAGTTGTTGGCTCCACGTATTGCTTCTCATACCCCATATACCTCCAATGATTTTTTAGCTCTTAAAGAACCATCCAAAAAGGATAGTAAAGAAAGACAATGAAAAGGAAAAATTCGATAGGTGGTGAAAACTCCACATCCAATTAAACTTACAATCAAGCGTGCCATATATCATAAAATTTCCAATTATGCAATGATATGGGACCTAAAACATGGAAAATATTGCATCCCAAGCCATATTGTTATCTTCCCTTCCTCAAAATCCATCTTGGGGATAAAACCTATTTGCAATAGGAAAAATGATTAGGAAACATGATCCCAAAGGTGCCATAGTGAGCCATGGGAATAGGTTCCATATCCAATGATAAGTAAGCACATGAAGGTTGGAACCCATGATAAGATATCTCATCACTTCAAACTTCAAAATCCCATTTTTTCATAGACACATCAGGCCAATAGGACAAAAATTTGCACTGAATCACCAATGAGAAAGAACATAATAAATGATATTAGGAGAAACATCATCCATCCTTGAGTCTTTCTTGAGGATATCCCATGAGGGAATCTCATTTGAATCTTTAAAGGTGACCTAATTGATATCTTGGGGAAATATTTCCCTCCAAACTATGAGGTTTTCTTGAAGGATAGAAATATTTGCCATGGTATCTGTTGGATTATTACCTTCTCTATACACATGTTTGAGCTGAGAATTATCTAAAAGTAGAATACTTATTTTTTCTTCCTCCATAAAGTCTTCAATATTACATCTCGAGGTTTGAGATTTCTCCATGGTGTTTAAAATGTTTAGATAATATATTTCATTAATTACCTTCTTAAATTTCACACTTTTCAAAAGTTTGACTCCTTGGAAAAGAGCTCTTGCTTCAGCAAATTGACTTGTTTGAATGCCTAGGTTTTTTGCAAATGCAATAAGAGCTTATACTTATCATATTTGATAACTCCTCCAACCCTAATATTATATGATTCCCCTTAGCCACCCATCAAAATTAAGCTTTATACACCCTATATGTGGGAGGGCCCTTTTGACCTGGGAGCAGTCAATCTTACCAAGCTTCAATGTTTAAATATTTCTTTTGGGAAGGTCAATAATGCCAACAATTCAAGTCTCATTCTCACTTTCCCACTCATCCTTTAAGGGGATGATGGAGATATTTTCAATCAAAGCATCAATGATTCAAACTCCAATAGACCAAGATCTCTTTTCTCATTCTTAAAAGCTCTATTATTCCATTCCTTATAAACCCCCCAAAGAAAATGGGGAAAACTCATATTCTAGATGGTACGCA
This sequence comes from Wollemia nobilis, assembly GCA_028583015.1. Lineage (NCBI taxonomy): Eukaryota > Viridiplantae > Streptophyta > Pinopsida > Araucariales > Araucariaceae > Wollemia > Wollemia nobilis. The sequence goes on from JAQPPZ010014908.1 coordinate 904,263, forward strand.
TTTGAATATCTTGAAATGGGGGGTTACATTGGGAGCACATATCTTCAATGTTATTTAAGGTTACCCAAGAAACTCCAAAGCTTCTAAGGAGAGAATTAAACACCTCCTGGGAGAAGGGGCAATCCAAGAAGATATGATGAGAGTTTTCACATTTGACTTCACATAGGTAGCATATGTTTGGAATAACCATTCCTCTTTGTGGAGGTTATCAATTGTGAGGATCTTTTTCTAAACAACCAACTAGAAGAAGAAATTGTTTTTTGGAATGATATTTTTGAACCAAACCTTGTTAACTGGGAACCATCCCTCTCTTTCTTCCTCATCCAAGTAGTAAGTTGATTTGATATTATAAGTGAATGTTATTTTCATTATTATATTGGCCTTGATATACATATTAGATTGCTCATATATTATTCTACTCTTTATTATTGATATTTTGACCTTTAATATTATGGCTTCTTTATATTGGGACCTATGATATTATGTGGTAGTAAGGCTTAAAAGCCAACATTAAATTCAAATTTTGACTAAGTCCTAGAATATTGATTCACTAATTTAGGTTCAGCAAATTACCAAATTTCAAAAATTAAAAAAAGTCACTAAGTGTCAAAGCAGTGAATCTCTACTATTAAAAACTAGTGGTTTGCTCCAAAAATGAACAAATCACTTTTCATATATACTTGGAAAAACTTTACCTAATTTCTAAATATTTAAAATAAAATCTAGTGTGCAAGTAGGCAATAGTACAACAAAAAATTTCCCTCCTATATGTCCTCTATTTACCACTACCATGGTCTCAACTAATACACAAGCACAAATCTCACACTCTCAAGTAGCTCAACCATAAACTAAATAAGAAACCCCTTCTAAGAAAAATAAAAATAGGGCTCCTAAGATACCTAAAAAGGTGGAGGATGTGTAAGATGACCCATATAGAAAAGCATTTGAAGGGTGATTTAAGATTTCTCCTATATATGTTTGAAGCGAATCAAGTAGACATTACTAGTTGCGGCCCAACACTAACTCCTAGAACATCAATAGAATCTAGATATTAGGATTCACCATGAAATTAGTTCCCCAAGTTTGAGACTACCTGGAACTCATAAAATAATGTGTAAAAAATATATGTATTTTTTTAAGTTAGGATATTTCATTAATATATGGGTTTTAGAAAGGATCCCAAAACCTATTTATAAAAATAGTAAGGACTTGTTGTAGGACGTCAAAAAATAGGATTCAAAGGGGAACACACAACCCTTAGAAAATATATGTAGAAACAAAATAGGGTACGTAGCCCCAATTGCAGTCAATACAACATCAAAATACCAATAGACAAAGGGTAAAATAGGCTCCATGTAGGGTAGCCAAAGAAATAAAAATGACCAGACGAGAAATCTAGTCCTCAGTGATGTCCTCATCACCTTCCTTGTCTTCATATTTCATATCTTCTTTGACCTCTTCCTTAGCCTCCTCCTCAAAATTAGCCTTGTCTTCCTTGGAATCCTCCTAACCTGGAAAATGCTTATTGTAGAACAACAGATGTAGGGATTCCCTAATTTCAGTAATGGAATTCACCATGGAATTCATCATGTTTGTGGTTGTTGAAATGATGAACCTCTTCAATTTGTTGATAGCAACATTGTCTTCCTTTTCATCATCCTTTATTTCAATAATATTTTGTTTACCCTGGGTGATTTTTTACTTCATATGGGATGATTTCCTAGTGGGACCTTCAAGTTTCTCAAATTTGATATTCTTCTTAGACCTTAAATCATGGACTGCCTCTATCGCCTTACTTTTCTTGGCAGACAAGGACAGGGAGGCCAGATGAGGAGCGCATGATTTTCCAAGAGGGTTGTATTTACTTTTATAAGGGTTGGGATGTGTAAAAAAATATGATAAACACTATTGTGTAGTCTTTCTTAATCCTAGGTCCAAATAATAATATTCATCATTAAATATAAGATAAAAAAATTGAATATAGAAGATAATATAACACATTAGGCCACCTATAACCCTAACACACAAATAAATTACTATAACAACTTTGATTACTCTAGGTGAAGGGAATTCCTAATCACCTAATTTAACAATCCCTAAGACATGTAAAACTTTGAGCTTCCATTAAAAATTGATCAACTTAAGGATAATGTGCAAATGGTATATTTGGGGATTGTAATGGTGTTAGGTGAAATGATAGATTAATTGGTTTAAAAAGAACACATGGTATATTCCATGCAATGAAATATTATTCAAGATATTTATATATTATATACTATGCCAAGTAATTATCCAACCAAATGAATAAAAAATTTTAAAATATTAAAAAATTAGGTAGTTTCATTGTACTTCATATCTTCTTTGATTAGTCATGAACTAGAAAATTCATTTTTTCCTTAATATATAGCTAGACATTTTTTATTTGTGACTAGATGGATGTACCCTACAAGGGATAAGGAAAGACAACTTATGTTTTCTATGATTTTGCGTACCATCCAATTATGAAGGGCTTCAAGGAATAGATGCCTAGGCTATCAAAGGAAATTCACAACCTACTCAAGTCTAAAAATATATCCAATGGAGATTTCTACTTTGGAATGCATTAGTATTTCATTAGGATTTTCAAATTCTTTGGAATTCCTTATGAGTTTCTTGCATTCATACCCAATTAATTGTTCAATATTGAGTACATGTGATAGTTAGAATATCTGAACCTAAAAAATTTCAAAGGGTGTCAAAATCCTAACTTTTATAAGGGAAATAAAATAATTATGAATATAACATCCAAAAATAGGGGATGCCACCAATTTGTTAGTGAAAGGATGATAAACTTAGGGTTGGTTTTACTAAAGTACTTCTATTCATATGACCTAGAGAATATTTTATGACTAAATTAGTAGTTTAGGGCCTTAATAATTTTTATGCTTATGAAAAGAGGAATAGGGTGGAGAAGAAAACTAACTTAGATGAAGACACTCGAATTGAAAACTAGAATCCCTATATGGGTATAGGAATAAAATTTATTAGGGGTATGAGAATATTTCCCCTTGGCATGCCTTATATGAAAACACCAAGAAGAAGAGTGATTTTGAACCTGATTATAAGATCAACAACCAAACAAGGACACATGAATATCAGGGATATATGACAAGGAATACTTTGGCATGAAAAATATGAGATATAAAATGACTACATCAAGATTTCATATGCACCAAGGATCCTTTAATGAAATATTTTCTAGTGTGTGGAATATAGGATATAAGAAGAAAGTGATAAATATATAGCAAATAGAATTCAAATCATTATAACAACTTCACATTACTCTCATAGGTACCTATTCAACATTGGCATTCATCAATAATGTAGTATAGGAAATGGTCCACAAATACCAAGTAAAGAAGAAATTAGACCCAATGGGGCTAATGTTGAAAAATATGGGGACTAGGATAGAGTTGATCCTAATTGAATGTGTAGACACAAAAACCTAGGCACTCACACAACACCACTTGCATCCCACCACACAAATTTGCATAGTAAAATATATGTGCCTGAGTCCAAACTTAGGCATATAAAATCTTGCACACAATTATATTTTCTAGATTTTATTAAATCTAGAAAATCCACCTAGGATGCCTTGTCTCCTCATGGGGCATGTGTCCTAGCCATCACTGTCCATCATCATGCCACATCTCACACACCTTGTCCCTTCACATGGGGTATCCTCCACATTCCACTCCACTTGCACCCACTCATTAGCCACTTCACCATAGTTGCACTCATGCATTGGGTACATCATTCCAGTTGCACTCACTCATCAAGCCACTTCACCATAGTTGCAATCATGCATTGGACACATCATCCTAGTTGCACTCACTCATCAAGCCACCTCACCCTAGTTGCACTCACTCATCCTCCACATTACACTCCACTTGCACTCACCCATTTAGACACATCCCCTAGTTAAGTGAGGCACCTTGAGTGACTCACTCTAAATCCTTCCAAGACCTTGAGCTTACCTATAAAATAAGCATAACCCCATCAAACAGGTTAGTTCAAGAATATGCACTATCATGCTATCGAAATCATGCCAAGAGATCACACATGCCCCAAGGAGATCTGAGATTCAAAGCCCTAGAGTGCATCTTTTGGAAGTTTTTGCCTTTCAACCTCAATTGCCTAGTCTGTAGTTATGTAGTCGCAATCGCCCGCTCTGCGGTTTCCCAACTGTCGCATTCATGGTTAACTAGACACAACCACACGACCCATGGTTCCACATAACATATATGAAAATGTAAAGTATATATCAGGTCCATAAGATTTCTTTTCATTTCTGCTCAATAAGGCACTTAAATCTATTTTTTTGTGTTTTCTACATATTTATTTAAGGGTTTTACTCACCTTTTTATTTTTGATCATTATATATAGGTGCTACTAAAATCTTTGTTCGATCTCTTTGTACACAGGAAATAAGAATCTGAAGCGGTTGTTGAAGCTGGAGTAGTCCGATATTAGGATATGAAAACCCACCTCCAACATTGATTGTAGCAAAGAAGACTGAAGATAACATCATCTTTTGAGTTTTGTAAAGAGGTTTTTTCCCTCCTTGTCCATTGTATTTTGGAGTCAAGCATTTGTAATCATTACCCTTGCACATTTGTGGAAAAAGCATTGTAAACAGAGATCAAGGCTTCATTCTAAATCAATACAAAAAAAATTATTTATATTGCACGTTGCTTTTTACTTCATTACATTAGTTGGTGTTGTCTTTTTTGCTTACAAATTGGTGATCACGGTTTTCTTACCCTTTTCCCTTTTCTTTTTTTATTTTTATTTTTAGAACACTAATTTTTTATCTTTCTTTGTGTGGTTGCAGGATTTGACTTTCGTATTGACAATCTCCTCCTCCACTCAAAATCTAGGTTGGTGTTCTATTTTAATTTCTAAAAAAAAAAAAATTAAGTTTTCTACCATTTTTCTTTTACTTTTTAAATACAAAAAAAATCTTTGTTTTCATTTATTTAAAAAAAAACTCTGTGTTTTATTTTATTCTTCTTACATTTGCAATTAGATTCAACAAAAAAAATCATTTTAACTTTTTGCATTTAAAAAAAACATAAAAAATATCATTTTAACTTTTGCATTCAAAACAAAAATAGAAATCAATTTAACTTTTGCATTGAAACAAAAAAAAGAAAATAAATAAACATTTAAATTTTTGGTTTGAAAAACACAAACAAAAAAATCATTTTAAATTTTTGCATTGAAAAAAAAAACATATAAAAAAAATCATTTAAACTTCTTGTATTAAGAAAAAAACATAAAAAAATAAAATCATTTTAGATTTTTGCATTAAAAAAAAAAATCAATTTAATTTTTGCATTCAAAAAAAAAAAAAATAACTTTTGCATTGAAACGGAAAAAAGAATATAAATAAACATTTATATTTTTGCAATGAACAAACAAACAAAATCATTTTAAATTTTTGCATTAAAAAATAAAAAATAAAACAAAACAAAAAATCATTTTAACTTCGCATTTTAAATTTTGATGATTGTCCTTTTACTTTATTAATTTTTGTTCAAAAAAAAATCATTGTCAAATTTTTTCTAAGTTGTATGCACTTTGTGTTTTATTGCATTTGTGTGCATCAAAATCAAAATTGCATCCTAGATTGCATTTTAGGATTGATTTTTGCACTTTGTTTACAAAAATCATAGAAAACAATAAAACAAAAACCGCACACACTCGTACGTATCACATTAAAATTGGTAAGGTTGGACTTCATCACCAACCTCCAATTCATACCGATGATGTTAGAATTCACCTCCTTCCATCGGCTTGCCCCCTAGACACCCTAGATAGAATAGGGCACTCTCTTAAGTTGGAATAGACCACTTGTGTTCAAACTGTCTCCCACTATTGAAAACGCTTGTCAATTCAGAGTGGAAGAGCTAGGCGAACCCTCCACACATTATGGATTTTAAGCGATGTACCCTAGACTCTTCTGAGAACATCATGTTTGGCACTAGTGTTCCTAGTCACCACCTTGGTTGAGTTCCCTCATTCTAAGTCCAAAAAAAATCAAAATTCCAAAAACATCAAAACACACAAAAACTAGAAAATCAAAAAATCAAAAACTTCAAAACCAAAAAAAAATAAAGAAAATCCAAAGTTCAAAAAAAAATGAAAAAACTTAGAAAATATTGTTTGTTTGTTTGTTTTATTTGTGTGTTATTCATTTGTATTTCCATCATACCTTCACATTTGCCACCTCATTTCACCCCTGCTTATGGTAACAACCCAGAGTCAAACCAAACCACTAACAAAAAGCAAAAGCCAAGTACTTGCATTCATGGAGCATTATGCTCAAACTTCCCAATCCTTAGCTACATCTATAGCTGAGCAAGGGGGTGCCTATGTGGACTTCTCTTTTGGATCGTAAACAACTACCCATGTCACCATTCTTGAGACTCCTAAGAGTGAGATAACCATTCCATTTTATGTTCATGTCACGTATATGGACATGGATGCAGTTAGAACTTATTTGAATGTAGTCATTTTGGTATTTCTATCATTGTCTCCACCCACCATAATCATACCCACACATCCACTCAATCACATATATGGTGCTCCATCAACACAACACACCATCATTCCACCATCTCCTCATCAACAACCACCACTTCACCAACACACTATGCTCATTCTACAACAAATTTTGAATTGCCTCACAAGCATTGAGCTACAATTGAGTCATCATCAACATCACCCACCTCAGCAACCTCATCAATCTCATCTGCATGGCCAATAAACCTCTCATTCAAATAATCAATCCCATACTTGGACCCCTCTATCTGAGCCCATGTCGACCATCTTTCAAAAGTTGCAAGATGCAAAAATAATCATTTTACCTGACATACATCCTGCAAAACCTAATAATCATAAACCTAAGTTGTATAGGGAAGATCATTATTATCTCTATCATCGACAAGTGGGCCATGACATCAATAATTGCAATGCATTTAAAAATGTGGTCCAAGATCTTATCGACAAGGGGGAATTTCCCATAGATGATCCACCCACCTCATCTCATAAAAACCTCGGTATCCACCAAGACCACAACGAGGATGCTTAAGGTATCACACCTTCCCCATTCAAAAAAAATTAAAAAAAAAGGGCTCCAAAGGGGACACCCCTTTGGTCAATTAAAAAAAAAAGCTCCAAAGGAACCAAATCTCTTTGGTCAATATAATCCAAAAAACTCCAAAGGGGACACCCCTTTGGTCAAATCAATCAAAAACGCTCTAAAGGGGGTATTCCTTTAGTCAAATCAATTCAAAATACCCTAAAGGAATCTAACCCCTTTGGTCAAATATTATGTCAAAATTCTCCAAGGGAGGCACTCCTTTGGTCAATTTCCATTCAAAAGGCTCCAAGGGAACCAAAACTCCTTTGGTCACATGTAATTCAAAAATATCCAAAAGAACCAAACCCCTTTGATCACATTTCAGTTCAAAAACACCTAAAATAACAACAACAACAACAACAACAATAATAATAATAATAAATATAAATATAAAACACAAATATTTTCATACACATTGTATTTTTAATACATCGCATCCACAATCCCACTTTCATTGCATTCACACATTCCACTTCCATTGTATTCACAACATCCATTCATGTCGCTTCATATATTAATTGTCACCCACTTAGGTTAGATAGTTTTTAATTGATCGAGTCTTGTTGCCTTAATTAGGGGCACCTACGGTCTAGCGTTAGCCTAATTTTGCCATCCAAAAAAAAATAGCTGCAATAAAACTCCATAGCACTTCATTTCTTTGGTAGTCTCTAGTTTGAGGAATCCCTAGGCATTTTCGATCACTCAACCACTCCTAGTGTTTCAAACAACCTTAGTTGAAATTCAAATAATCATTAGGTGCTTTAAGATACTCTTGGTTAATCAAGTTTCCTCTTGGACCATGCACATCAAAATACATAAAAACGTTGTGAATCTTAGAAATGATGAAGTCATGAGTTGTTATTGCCATAAGTGAAAGAGTTCCCCTGTTCACCAAATTATGCACATGGTCTAGAATGCTATAGAGTTGACAAAAGGATAAGCTCCACCTCCATACCAAAAAGCAAAAATAAAAAATAAAAACTCTTGCTCTTCCTCAAAGCGAGCAAGTATCCCAATTTCATTCCAAAAAGCAATAAAATCCCTTGCTCTTCCTCAAAACGAGCAAGTATCTCAAAAACAAAACAAAAAAAGCATTTCAAAAAGCAATAAAATCCCCTTGCTCTTCCTCAAAAGGAGCAATTTTCCAAAAAAAATGCATGTTGCTCTAGTACAAAAACGAGCAAATTCAAAAATAAAAGTCCTAAAATTCTAATGCAATAAAAGAAGTGAAAGGAACTTAAATCCCTAGAACTCTTAATGTCTCAAAAAATGTGGGGTGATCCTCATTACAGCAATGGATTGAATGAATCAAGCCTAGCATTGAGGTATCCTTATGCATGGTTCCATGTCTGTCAAATTAGCGACCTTCTTTTGTACAAACATATGGTAGCTCTCGAATGAGCTAACTTATTGGTATAAGTCACCAATTGATCAGTTTGACCTAGCTCATGATGGGAAATGAGAAATCATTGCACACACAGTTGGTCATTGAGAAATTTTAAAACACTAGGCCAACCTTAACATCATAAAGATTTACAAGATCTAGATGAGTTTGTTTGAGATCACTATGATGTTTGAGTCTTTGCAAAACAACTCTAAATAATTTTCCCTAAGGCAAACAAAGTCATAAGAAATATTCCATTACATACCACCATTGCATTGCCATGCATATATCATAGTCCATTTCATCCTACAAAATGTGGTCAAACTAATAGTATCGTATTGGTACCCCTGATTAAGTAATAAAGGTAAAGTTTGCTAAATAATGGTCCATAAGTTCTTTGAATGACAATTAATAAGGCAAAACCATTCATTCATTTGCATACACCAATACCAATTGCATTCAATCATAATACATTTATTTCATCATATGCACACAAAAAAAAATTGAATAATCTATCATTACACATATACATGTACAATCACAACAACAACCAACTAGGGGGGTTCAAGGTCTTACACCTTCCCCAATGATTACATCAACTAGTCAACCAATTGGGGGGATTCAAAGTATTCCACCTTACTCAGCAATCACATCACCAATACAAACTAGCGGGGTTCAAGGTCTCACACCTTCCCTATCAATCACATTAAAAAATCAATCAAGAAATAAACACATTAAATGTTCACATTTGAAATCATTTGCTAGGTTCAAAAGGTTGTGCCCTTTACCTCGTATTCACAAACACAACACATCTAATTCCATTTGCTTTATCTCATTCATCAATTAGATTCACTAGCTTAGGACCTCGAGTGAACCTTGATCTAGTGATATACTCTAGTCACTTAGCGGTTTTAGGGACTGGTTATCCATACAATATGGTAGGATGAGTATAATACCATAAGTATATTCATCATTATATCAATTCAAAAAGCTCCAAAGGAACCAAAAATCCTTTGGTCACATTCACTTCAAAAGGTTCCAAAGGGACCAAAACTCCTTTGGTCACATTCAATTCAAAAAGCTCCAAAGGAACCAAAACTCCTTTGGTTACATTCAAAAGGCTACAAAGAAACCAGAACTCCTTTGGTCACAATCAATACAAAAGGCTCTAAAGGAACCAAAACTCCTTTTGTCACATTCAATTCAAAAGGCTCTAAAGGAACCAAGCTCATTTTGTCAAATTCACTTTAAAAGGCCCCAAAGGAACCAAACTCCTTTGGTCACATTCAATTCAAACACTCCAAAGGAACCTAACCCCTTTGGTCAAATTTCATTTCAAATGCTCCAAAGGAGACACACCCCTTTGGTCAAATTATTTTAAAAGCTCCAAAGGAACCAAACCCCTTTGGTCAAAATATCCTTGAGTGAACCTCGTATCTAGAAATATACTCTAGTCACCTAGCGGTTGCAGTGACTGGTTATCCATACAATTCCAAAGGAAACTTGTTACCATAAGGACACTTGTTACATTATCATTCATGCAATAACATCAATTAGCTCTTAGGTTTCATCTATTTTCATATTTCACCCATTCGTCACTTGGGGGAGTAAGTCAAAAATCAAATTTTTCAATCACATTCAATTCAAAAGGCCCCAAAGGAAGCACCCCTTTGGTCAAATTTCAATCCAAAAGGCCCCAAAGGAACCAAAATCCTTCGATCATAGCTCAATTTAAAGGTTCCAAACGAACCAAACTCCTTTGGTCAAATTTCATTTCAAAAAAAAAATGGCTCCAAAGGTAACCCAATTTCTTTGGTCAAATCCAATTTCAAAATGCTTTCAAAAGAATCAAAGTCCTATAATCTCAAATCCCTAAGAAAGCCATGTGGCTAGACTGCTCCATGGGATAGAGATGTGCATTTTCTTCTTCCACTCATCCTTAAGTGATCCTTGTATCTAGTGATTTACTCTAGTCCCCTAGCGGTTGTAGCGATTGGCTATCCATACAATTCGATAGGAGGAGAAGATTACCATAAAGACAATAATTATCAACATAATTCAAAAAACCCCAAAGGCACCTACCCCTTTGGTCAAATCAATCCAAAATGCTCCAAAGGTACCCAAATTCCTTTGGTAAAAAAAAATCAATCAACAAACATAAAACCACAAAAATAATATAAAATAAAATAAAAACAACAAAAGCAAAAAAACTCCATCCTAGCTTCTGTTCTGATCGTGCTTCCTTTGCATCATCCTTTACGATTTCCTAAATTTGTTCCTCTAGCGCTTTCCTATTTTAGTTCCTTCTAGCTTTCCTCAAGCTTGTCCTGTTGTCCATCCTTGGACGTCTTCCTTTTGATGTAATCATATTTCAATGTAATCAGGTTTTGGGATCCTTGATAAAAACCCATATTTAACTAACAAAAAAAAAACAAAAGCAAAAACATTCCAAAGGTACCTCAATTTCTTTGGTCAAAAAAAAAAATCAATAGGCTCCTAAAAGAATAGAAGTACTTTCATTTCAACTCCCTAAGAAGGCCATGTGGTTAGACTACTCCAAGAGATAGAGGTGTACATTCTTCTTCTTCCACTTAACATCAAGTGATCCTCATACACAATAACTTATCCTATACACCTGGTAGTTTCAGTGACTAATTATCCATGCAATCCAATAGGAAGGGTAGATTACCATAAGGCCCTTACATAGTGATTCACCTCGAGAAAGAATCAAATTTTTATCATCTCAATTCCCTAAGAAAGCTAAATGGTTGGACTACTCCAAGGGATAGAGGTGTACACTTACCTATAATGGTCAAAATCACAATTATAACAAAAATAAAAACATCCATTTTATTTTAATAATTTTCATCATTATCGTTTGCTTTGTCACTCTTCTTCATCAACTTGTCACTTGAGGGGGTAGTCATAAATCACATAACTCATAATCAAAGTCAAAACTCAAAACACACAATCATGCAAAACACGCTCATTCAATAATCATTACCAAAGACTATCATACGCCCTTTTTATTGGGGTAGATCACAAGAAAAAATCTAAATCAAACAAATACTTGGTACACCTAAAGCCTAAAGTGTAGACTAAATCTTGTCTACCCATGGATGAAAGGTTTTCCAAAATTAAGATCGTCAATCCATCAAAAGTAATGATTCAACAATGATCATGTTTTTCATGATTGGGGAAACTCACTTTGGCTTTTATTTGTGATAATCTTACACAAATACCCTTCAAATGCAAATAGCTTCAAAAACAAAAACCCTCAAATCAACACAAATGCATTATATCATCATCTCACATCATCATCATCATCTCAAGTGAACCTTGTATCTAGTAATTTTCTCTAGAAACCTGGCGGTTGCAGCGATTGGCTGTCCATGCAATCCGATAGGATGGATAAATTACCATAAGGAAAATTATTCAAAATCATTTCATATCATCACATTTGAAATTAAATTAGTTTGGTTCCTCAATTTTTGAGTGACCTATGTTCAAGCAAACTTGCCCAAGGTTGTCATTGACACCTACTTTATGGGGTTACAAAACATGAAAAAAATCTTACTTCATCATTTTGCATTAAGTAATTTGATACAATCACTGGAACAATGGACTTCTAGGGTGATTGGTTCCATTACTTCATCATCTTGCATGTCAATCATACCAAAAGGTAAAATTTGTGACAACAAAAGTCCACCCCAAACTTGGGACAACCAACTTGATCTTTATTTTCAAACATTTACATCCATTGCATTTACCTCTTTTCATCATCCACATTTGGTCAATTGGCTCATGGGTTTCATTTTTTACCCATTTGGCCAATTGAGGGGTAAGCAAACAACTCAATTTTTTTCAAAAATCATTCATTCTTGTGTGTCGAGCATATTTGATTCCATTCATCCGATAAAGATAGATGTCATTGGTTTGTGCACCACATTGTGTTTCATGCAGCACGGTACAAAAAGGGGCATCCATAGACACCAAAACCTAGGCACTCACAAAAGCACCATTTGCATTCCACCACATAAATTTGCATAATCAAATATATGTCTAAGTTCAAACTTAGGCATGTAAAATCATACACAATTACTTTTTCTAGATTTTTATTAAATTTAGAAAAATCCACCACACAAATTTGCATAATAAAATATTAATAAAATCATGCACTTGTTGGGATCCAAATTGAAATTGAGCAAAAATCAAAACTATGACTATCTATCTTCTAGTTTTTTTATTAGGCTTGCACCCGGTAATCACAGTTCAGACCTCAACATTGGATGGACTAAAGATTACTCTAATCCAACCTACAGAGTAGGTTGGTTCCTTGTCAACTGATAAGGTGTTGACTCATATAAGCTCAGTAAATGTTTAAGATATAGGGTTACAAAAAGGTTTAGGGTTAAGGAAATATTATCAAAACAGTGGCCGAATAGAGCTAACAACATAGGCATCCACAGGGAAAACCTTTCTAACAAACCATTTCTAGTGTCCCACACTTGAGATTAATATCACTCAAGAAATAGATTATCTTCATCAAAATACAGAACAGAGACATACTCTAAGAAGCTATTTCAACATCTATAATACTAATAATCCAATTTAGTAAAATAAGATCAGTATCATAATTTTATAGAAAATAACTTCTTGCAAGCATAGATTCAATTATGAAAATATTTCAATTGCTTTTAGCTAGTAATCCAATATCAACAAAATAAACTAACCATACAATATTAGTAGAAAAGAAATCCACAACTTGAATCTCTCAAAACAATTATCGAAGATACCAATTCCAAAAGCAAAACATCCAAGTAATGTTCCTTCTATTGACTTGCAAAAAATATTTCACAATAGGGAAAGCAAACACTCTAGAACCGATCCTAAAAATCGGGGGTTCGACCTTTGTTAATAGTTTTACATTGAAAGAAGAAAATGGAATATTACAAGGAGAAAACCATGCTAGATCGATAGAATGCTGAGGTGGCATCGTTTCATTTATCTTTGAAGCTTGAAGAATTCATGCGATGTCACATACCCTTGCAACTCGACTTTGCAACTTGCTCATTCTTCAATGGTAGTTAAGCTTCAGGCTGTTAGACTCTAGATCTAAGCAATATATCTTTCTTGAGGACTTCATCTAGTCATAGATCTGTAACCAATTGAGTTATTGGTTCTTGGATCCATGGACACTTTTCCTACCCGCCTGCTTGAATTGAATGGTTCTTATTTGTAAAGACTTTGCTTTTGTATACCTGAGAAAGTGTTAGTATAAGCTTGATCATTGATTCATTCATGAATGACTACAATTAAAACTTCAGCAATTCTTTGAGATGAGTGGTGTAGAACATGTCACCAGGTCGCCCTTCAAAAATACTTATCACTTGAGTTGACCATTTTCACTAGCGGCATGGAGCGCATAAAAAAAATATACTTCAATGTGCACGGATTAGAAACATATTGCCAGGCTGCTCTCTTTAGGTCTTAAAACTATTTAATTCACTTTCACATTCACAGAGTAGAACACTATGTCATATCCTGCTCCTTTATATCCACATCTTCAATTTTTTTACCAAGTTGTTCATGGGATAGAGCCTTGCTCTACGCCACTCAGAATACAGTGTAAAATAGCATTTCATAAGACTTTGCTACACCACTACCTTGTGCTTTATTTTGAGCATCTTGACTAGTGGCATGGAACATGTGTCCTGATTCGCTCTAAAATGAATGTGAACCTCAACGGCATAGAACACATAAAAATTTAATAATTTTATTGGATATGCTAGAGAAATGTGTGTTGGGCCACTGGTCAGAGAACAATGACATCAGCTTTGAACGGGTTGACGGCGGTGTGGAACATGTTGTGTTGTACCACTTGCAAAATACACTAAGTGTTGAGTAGCTAGGAACATGTCTTCTTGCCTTAGCAAATATGTCATATTTTGCTCCTCTAATGTGATCATACTACAAGTTTTATTGCTCTACCAGTGGCATGGAACATCCTATGTTGTGCTTCTAGAAAATACACTGAAGTGCAAGCGGCCTAGAACCTCTCTGTGCCTTAGAAAATATTCTCAAAATTGTTTTAATGATGTGGCTATTTTGGGCCTACATTCTAGCACCTCCTAGGTGGATTTTCTCACAAAGCCTACGAACTCATTATTGGGCAAAACATTGGTTAGTTTTTCTATGGTTCAATTAATTGCCTCCATTTAATTGTCAACCCGGGGTAGCTCGTAGTCTTGTGAGCAGCCGTGCAAAATATATGCTTATAATTTCTCCTTCGGAGATGAGTCCCTTAGATCATGGTTTGGGGGGTATTTGGTATTCGTTGAAGTTTTTATTCAAACCAATAATCTATCCTACGTCTAAGAAAAATAGGACTGAATGCATTCAAAAACTAAATTGCTACCTTGCTGGAAATCATAGAAAATAGGGGAAATAACAGGAAAGTAAATTAATCTATGAAAATAAATACAAAAAATAGGGGAAATAAGGGAAGAACTCTGTTGTAAGTGGGCCCACGCTTCCAGCAGGTTCTGCCCATGTTAGATCTTCACCGGATGCTTTAGACGGATTTAATAGGAAAATACTCAGAAAATATTTTATTAACACTGCAGCAAAAAGAATTTACAAGAAAGTTTGGGGGGTCTTCTTCAGGGGTGGCCTGCATATTTATAAGATATGCGGCCACACCCTATTACAATTCTCAAAACAAATCAGAAAATGATTCGCTTTTACAACTGCCTGCTTAAATGAAGGAATCGGGCAAAATATCAAGATATTTCAGCGTATTCTATTTCTAGAATACGTTTGATATTTGTTTTACCCGATTTACATAAATCTTTCACGTAGCAGCTGGAAAATGGGTGGTGAGTCATCTTTGACGTTGTCCCTTGTCCGGTTTCAATGCTGGAACTCTTTTTATGCTGGTTGCTAAAATTTTGCTCTGTTCTACCGACCACAGAGTCATGCTGGAATTTGGCGTTAGTGGAAATCAGGCACCTCATCTGAAGAAGTCGGGAAGCAGGTGCCTTGTCTGCAGAATTCAGAAGTAGGCACCTAATGGAAGCAACCTAACAAAAGCACTTTACGGGAAGCAGGTGCCTAACAAAAGCAGGTGCCTAACGAAAAGCAGGCGCCTAACAGTTAAGTGTCAAATGGAAGTCAGGCGCTTCAAAGGAATTTGGGTGCCTGACTTCATACCTCACGTCGATGTTCCACAGATGTTTTGCCTTCATAAAATTGCAAGTGCCAAGTCCGAGTGGGACCTCGATGAAAACATGCCAAAATGCAACAATTTCCACTAAATCTACACAAAATACACTTAAAGACAAATATTAGATAACATGCAAAATAAACTATTAATTATATATAATTTCCATAAAATATTTATATCTACAAGAATAAGTGTCGCACATTATAGGGAAAAGAGTACAAAAAATGAGTAATTATGTGGCTCATCATCCCCCCATGCTTAAGGGGTGGCACGTCCCTATGCCACTTTGAACTGGTAATTACCAGTTCTATTTATAACATTCCAATAAGCCATGTTGGTCTGTGTCCTTTTATTTTTAGCGGCTTTCACTTTTTCCTTGTCCTAGGCTTTCACCCCTTTGGTGCCTTGGGAGCGGTTATCTCCTAACCCTATGTTTTTGGCGTTTGCTACGCCAAACTAGTTCACTTGGCCCTACTCTTTTCTTGGGTGGTTCTCTAGTCCAGGCCACCTTACCTTTTTTAGTATTCAGATAATAACCAGAGAAACTGGTGGCATCCTTCTAGAATGCAGGCTCAGCCATTTTCCAGTACTCATGGTGAAGGGGTAACTCTTCACCCACAAGCACTGATTCTTCATCACCAAATGGGATGCTAGACTTCTTAGCAACCCTAGTTGTGGGTAAATCTACCCTTATTGGGTCAAGCTCAAGTTCAGATTTGACCTCTATTTTTGCCACCGAGGGAGTTCTACTGCTTGATGCCAGATCTACAGGTTGCATAGGGCCTAGAAGTCCCATTCTCATAAAATATGCCTTCATCCTTGAAGGCTCACCACCTACCAACCCATACAAGCTCTAGAACTACTCAGGTCGAGCAACTAGAATTTTCTTGTGAGGCCTATTAGATTGCTCTCTAGCCTCTTTTTTTATTCTTTGTAGGCTCTCTTAGAAGCCTTTTTCCAATTCTTTTTATCTACTACCATATCCTCTTTGAGCTTTTCAAATTTTATTTTTGGGCAGCAAACAAATTCTTTGTTGCCTCCCATTCTTCATTAGAATCTAATTTTGATTCCTTATCAGATTCGATGCCCAATGCCTTCAACTCGACAACTCTCGCTCTAGTTCTGGGTCATCATTGAGATGCCCTTAAAATTTTTGCTTTGATCTCAACTTTATTTGTTGTATCCTAGGGTGTGTTGGTGCAACTATTACTTCCTGGTTTACAGGAGATTTAAGCTATTGAGCCTCTTCTTCCTCTATAGCAAATTGTTGCTCGAATAGGACTGCTTCTTCCTCCTAAGGTTGTTCAGCCCCTACATCAACTAGAGAGTGCTCTGTCTCTCCCTCCTTACCTAAAATTTGAGGCTCTTCGACCTCCATATCCTCCTCCTCATATCCTTTTTCTACAGACTATTCTAAATTTTGAGGTTCCTCAACCTCAACTTCATCCTCCTAAAGTATCTATTCTATAGAAGGAGACGTGGAATAGGGCTGCTCTACTTCCATTGCAGCATCATCTCCCTGCTCTATTTCTATATCAGTAGGGGGCACCTCTATTGCCCCATCAGTCTGCACCATCATATCAACTTTGGTCGGTTGCTCGGCTCCCACTACTCTACCCTACATTGTAATTATCTTTGTAGTTGCAAAATTATCTGATACAATTCATGCATCTTCAATGTAGCTTCCTTTGAGACTCCTAAAATAGAGCCCATTCTTCTTTAAACTTGGCTTCCCAAGTGGAAGCTTGCTCTCTCAAAACTTGTAGTTGTTGCAAATCCTCCACCTAGCCTTCTGGTGGTAAATCTTCCATTGCAACCTCCTATTGAGGAGTTGGCCCCTTGGAAATATCCTATAAAATCTGGGCCAAGTACTCCTCCTTGTTAAGCTCATCGATTATTGTATCATCATCGGATGAGCTCGAAACCACCCTTGATGCCTTCATCCTTCTACTTCGAATCCTGGTGGAAATTGGCATGAAAGGAGGGCTTGTATCTTACTCTACCTCCTCCTCAAATTGAGGGGTAGTGGGAGACAGAGCCTATCCTACTTCCTCCCCAAATTGGGGAAAAATAGGGGATGAGGCTTGTCCTACTTCCCCTATATTTTCTATAGGCTAGGATGCAGGCACCATCTCTTCTCATTCTATCACCTCTTGGGCTGACTATTCAATCTAAACTGGCACCTCCTCCTCTTCTTGTGCCATAGTAACTTCATTATTGCCCATAGTCTCCTCAACCATCACATTTCTATGTGACTCTACATATCGTACCAAGGCCAAAATTAGGCCATGGTGAGCCAGGGTAGAGGTTGTACCTACCTGGTATCACTTGGCCTCATCTTTGAGGGCACATGCAAGGTAATGTAGGATATTGATTTTATCCCCATGTAGTATGTGATTGAGAAAATGAAAGTGATTCACATTCAATGTAGAGTACCTACCAGAGCATGTAAAGAATCATGTGATTTGTTCAAAAACTACCCTCTAAAGCTCGAGAATGTGTTGTTTAGGCAAGCCAACACGTGTCAGGTGCTCAATTGGTGCCCCAAAGAATATCTATGCATAGAGAGTGAGGTTATCCTCCTTGTATGTGCATTCCCCTATTAGAGGGAGGCCCGTAACCTTGATGATGTAATCCTCAATGACTAGAATTTCTAGTCCTCGCATGTGCATGACCCCATCCTTCATTGATGCCACGAATTCATTTTCCACTACCGCATCTTGGCCCTGACTGACCAATCGACAATAGTCCATCCATTCTACAATATCAAACTATGTTTGAACATCTACAGAAATGCTTGAGCAGTCGATAGGCTCACTCTTCTTGAGGTCATGATTCTTTGATTTCCCCCATGCTTTTCCTTTAGTTCACAATTCACTTAGCGATGCTTCTGATTTCTCCTCAAACTGCTACTGTGCTTCACTTCTCTATTTTTCTTTCTCTGAAGGTAGCTTCACAGTAGCTGGTAAGCAACTTTTAAAACAACTACTTTCATGCACGCAGGCCATTAATTACCATAATCAATAGTGATTATGGTTATCCATGTAAATTTCCTTCGAGCATGTGCCTGATTGTGCGGAGATGATAACCATAAATAGTTGACCAATCAGAGGCATGCCATGCAGCACCATGCCAAGTGGGTTTGTTCAAGTGGTTAAGGCAATAATGGGGGGTTGTGCCAACACTTTTCCATAGACACACATGCTCATGAAAAAATATAGACAAAAAATAGAAAATTTAATCATGCACCTAAATTCGTTCCATGGGTGTATATGCATAGATATTCATGGTGCATCGCTATTGGCTAGTATTTGATGATTGGGCAAACTGCAATGGACAATGATGGCCATGGTTCCCATACAATGAATTTTCTTCCATATGATTGGTTCTCAATAGCTGCAATGTGTCTTATTCAAGAAATCCTACAAAATTCAAAACAAAAATTAGAAAAAAATATCTTCTTGGGATGACAAACATCCCCTCCTCGAAAGTTGGTTGATGTCAAATTTTAATTTTATCCATGATAGATTTGAATTTGCACATGTGTGGGGTGTTGACGTGGCTCAAGCCACATCCCAATGCTGACGTGTTATTCTTTCAAGGTAGAAAATGATCGCAAATATGGAAATCAAGCACCTTTTTTGTATGGAAATTAGGTACCTTCTTTTTGAATTATGGCATGCAGGTGCCTTGGAAATTGAAAATAGGCACCTTAGAAATTAGGTACTTTGCTTAACATGGGAAGTAAGTACCTTAGCAATCGAGTGCTCTACTTAACATGGGAAGCAAGTGCCTTAGCAATCGAGTGCTCTACTTAACATGGAAAGTAGGCACCTTTTTGCTAATTATCGGGTGTCGTACTTATAAAACAAACTTTATACAAACTCAACTTTTTTTTTAAACTATGCTAAGAATATTTGGTGTCAATTTCCCAAAAATTAGAAGTCGGGCACCCTCCTAGAGAAACCAAGAATCAGGCGTCGATCTACCAGAAAATGAGATGCAGGTACCATATTCATAACATACTAGGAGTCAAGCACCATGGATCGTATAACGGGAATCAAGCACCTTCTACCATAAAATAGAATCATGTGCCTTCTATTATAATGGGAATCATGTGCCTTCTACTGTACAATAGAAATCAGACACCTTCTGTTATAATGGGAATCAGGTGCCTTCTATCATACAATAAGAATCAAGCACTTTTCCCATTAAAAAATAGAAAATAGGTGCTTCTCTTTATTCAATGGGTGCTGAATTTTCCTTGTATATGCATTATCAGGTTGATCAAGCCCTTCAGTGCTTCTGATTGAAGAACAGGAACAAAATCAGCATCCACCCCTAAACTAATAGTTGAGTGTTTTATTATCCATAAAGACCAATACAAACACTCTTGTGCAGATTCAGGTTTAGTATTCCCCTCTCTAAGTGGGGACTAGCTACTCCTACTACAAGAAAATTCTCCTAGAAATCTTGGAAGGTGCAGGTTCATGGATCCTATGCTTGTTAGGCCTAGGTTTCCCAGGCTACCTAATAGCTGCACTCAGGGCATCATTCCTACAAAACAAAAATACAACTAAAAAATAAAAAATTGAAAGAATAATTATCTTTGGGACTATGTGGACTACGTCCACATCTTACTGACTCAAGATAAAATCAGAATCAACTAGGGTCTCCCCCATGCCTAATCTAGACTCAATCATGTATGCTTCAGACACATGGTATGGATGCAAGTGGTGGCCATTGACTATTAAGGTAATGTTGTTATCATCTATTATTCTGATCCTTACAACCCCATTATTGATGACTTCAATCACTTCATATGGCCCCATCCAATGCTGCATGAGCTTGCCCTTCCTTTCCTAGAACCGAGAATCATAGAGTAATGCCCATTCTCCCACTTTAAGCTGCTTTGGCCTAGTGTGGCGGTCATGCCACTTGGCCCTTTATTTTTGGATGATCTCTATTTTCTATAGAGCATCAAGGTGGTATTCATCCAGCTGATTAAGCTACTGAATTCTTTCTTTTTGTGCATCATCCAGATTTATATTCAATTCTATAATAGTCCTAAGTGTTTTGACTTCAAACTCTATAGGCATCATAACATTTTTCCCATAGACTAACTAAAATGGTGTGAAACCAGTAGTAGTCTTCCAGGTGGTCCTATAGGCCCACACTGCTTCTGGTAATCTAGTAGCCCAGTCCTTCCTATGTTGTTGCACTATCTTTGTCAGGATATTTTCCAACTCTCGGTTGGTCACCTCAACTTGCCCATTCGCCTGTGGATGGTAGGGAGTGGTTTTGTTATGCCTGATTTTGTATTGTTGCATGAGTTCTTGGATCATCCTTGAAGTAAACTGAGGTCCTTGATCAGTTGTGATCTCCCTTGGGACCCCAAATCTTGTAAAAATTGATGAATACAAGAAATCTGCTACAGTTTTCTCCTTTGAATCATGCAAAGCCTGTACTTCAACCCACTTTGTCACATAGTCAGTACAAACTAGGATATACCTCTTACCTCCTGACTATGGATTAATAGGTCCTACGAAGTCCATCCCCCATTTATCAAATGGTTCAATGTGAACATGTGGTTGGAGTGGCATCTCATCTCTGAGAGTAGGTCTGCCCATCCTCTGACATTGATCACACTAGCTCACATGCTTGGTTGCATCCTTGAATAGTGAAGGCCAGTAATAACCAACCTGCAACACTTTATATGCAATCCTTTTTCCTGCAAAATGGCCACCACAAGGTTCATCATGGCAAGCCTTCAGTATTTCAATTATTTCATCCCTAACAACACATCTTCTCATGATTTGATCAAGTCCTATTTTGAATAGGCACCCATCAATCCATGAGAAATCTACACTTTTCTCAATTAAAGTCTATTTTTCATGAGGTAAAAGTGTAGGGGATACTTTACCAATGGCTAAATAATTAGCCATATCTACGTACCAAGGTATCTGATCATTCAGAGCAAACAAATGCTCATCTAGAAATTGGTCCTCTATAGCTGCATAGTCTAGAGGTGTCAATCTGGACAAGAAATCAGCTACCACATTATCCTTTCCTAGCTTATCCACTATTGTCACATCAAATTCCTACAAAAGCAACAACCATATGATAATTCTACCACTAATCCTAGGTTTGTTTGTCAAGTATCTGATCGTTGAGTGGTCAATGTGTACAAAAACCTGATAACCTATAATATAATGATAAAATTTGTTAAGAGCATGTATTACTGCAAGAAACTCCTTCTCTATGATAGTATAATTGAGTTCAACACCTATGAGGTTTTTACTAACATAATAGATGGCATAAAAATCATCACCATATTTCTATCCCAATATTGAGCCTATTGCATTGTTAGATGCATCAACATATATGTGAAAAGGTATGGTCCAATTTGGACCTCTCAACACTAGAGCAGTAATTAGTTTTTCCTTTAAGGTGTTGAATGCTTGTTCACATTCTTCAATCCAGAAAAACTCTGCATCCTTAGTTAACAATGTGGTAAGAGGTTTAGTAGTTTTTCTAAAGTCTGATATAAACCTCCTATAGTAACCGGATGATCCTAGGAAACTATGGATATCCTTTTGTGTTTTGGGAGTAGGCAGGGTTTGGATGACTTCTATTTTATTTCTGTCTACTTTGATCCCATCTATAGAAAGGTGATGTCCTAAAACTATCCCTTCCTACATCAACATATAGCATTTCTCATTGCTTAAGGATAGGTTAGTTTCCTCACAATGTTTAAGTGTCTTTTCTAGATTTTCTATGGTAGTTTCAAAAGTTTCACCATATACAGTGAAATCATCCATGTATACCTCCACAGTCTCTCCAATCATATCAAAAAAATGCTCAGAACTACCCTCTGGAAGGTGGCAGGTGCATTGCATAGACCAAATGGTAAAACTCGATAAGCAAATGTCCCCCATGGACAAGTGAAGGTGGTTTTATCTTGATCTTCTTCCCCTATTTGGATCTGATTGTATCCACTGAACCCATCCAAGAAAGAGAAATACTTCTTGCCTACTAAGGTGTCAAGGACTTGATCTATGAAGGGTAAAGGGAAGTGGTCCTTCTTAGTTGCTTTATTCAACAACCTATAATCAACACAAATTCTCCACTTTCCATTCTTCTTGGGCACCACCACTAATGGTGATACCCACTCACTATCTAAAATGGGGTAGATGAATCCAACTATGAGGAGTTTTTGTAATTCTATTTTGATAATTTCTTTCATAGTTGGGTTCATTCTCCTCTATGGTTGTCTTACTGGTTTAACTTGGTCTTCCAGATATATCCTATGAGTACAGGTCTCAGGAGCTATTCCTCTCATGTCAGAATACTCCCAAGCAAAGGCATCTTGATATTTTTCCAATGTTTGTTTCAGTTTGGTTTATTGTTCAACTATCAACTTGTTATCTATATTCAACATTCTACTAGGTGCAACTTCTATTTGCTGAATATGGTGGTCTTTTCCTCCCACTAATGGTAACTCAAGAGGAGGACAGGAGGGTTCTCCCTAAAAAAAGTGAGATATCATCCTATCCTCATCATTTTCATCTCCCAAATCATCAAGTGTCATGACAGATTGGATCATTGATAGACCACCAATATTTTGATTCTCATCCTCAAGTTCTCCCAACAAATCTGTAGACTATGCAGGTGGATGTATGATTAATTTCTTTATATTATGACCATATAAAATGGTCATTTTCCCATCTCTACAACTTATGTAAGCATCAACTATTGCCAGCCAAGGTCTACCTAAGATTAATGGGTATCCACCTAGTCCAGACTTAGATTGTAACACTAAGAAATCTGTTGGATACTCCCATGCATCTATTGTAATAGTGATATCTTCTAGTATTCCTTCTAGGAGTACTATAGAGCTATATGCCAACTACAGCATAGTTTTAGTGGGCTTCAGATTAGTCAATTTTAGTTTTTGCATGGTCTCCTAGGGCATGACATTGATGGTAGCCCCCAAATCTACTAGTGTGTTGGGTAAAACATAACCTTCTATTTTTACAGTCAACACAGGGCTTCCTGGATCTGAGTACTTCTAGTTGTAGGTATTCCCTAACATAAGGTCAGCTAACTGACCTACCAAACTGATTTATTTAGCTGGTTTCCTCCCTGGTTTCTTGAGGCACAACTCTCTTATGGCCTTCCCATAAATAGGTATGTCTCTGATGGCCTGAAAGAGAGGGATTGTGATTGTTAAGTTTTTTAAACTAGAGAGGATATCAAACTCTATTTGTATTGGTTTCTTGGGTTCCTACAACCTTTGTGGAAAAGGTGGAACCTCCTCTTTGTTATGTACAAGTGTTGATTCTTCTTCTACTTCCTCTATAAGGGGTGATTCCCCTTTTCCTATCTCTATGTGTTCCTCTTCTTCTACAAGAGGAGTGACTTCTACACCTAATTGTTTTCCTGACCATAACTGGATAGGATCACAATCTACTCTAATGTTGTACATGGGGTACATCTCATTTTCCATATGATAGGTTGGTTGTTGTTTGTTGTTTGGGTTTGTTGTAGGTTATGCTGGTAATTGAGGAGTTCTTGAAGCTGGAGGAGCAGGTAGACTTGGTTGTAGTGGAGCTGGAGCAGTATGTTGTGGATACTGATTCCAAGCATTCTGGTTTCTCCACTACTGCCTAGGCTACTGGTATTGCATCCAAGGGTAAGGGTTGTAAGGATTTTCTCCTTGGGGAAATGGATTCCAAGGTTGTTGCCCATACCAACCCATATTGGGTGGTTGGGCTTGACCTTGGTTTTGGTAATTGCTGCCCCCATAAGATGATATTCTTGATTGCATATTGTTACCCATAGGAGACTATTGCCAGTTCCTCCTATTACCCATGAAGTATGCCTCTGCTACCTTAGGTTCCTCTTTAGATTTCATTAACTGTGGACACAACTTCGTTTTATGATCCTTCTTACAGATAACACATACACGAACTTTGTTTTTTAGACACTCATTTCTAGGGTGTTTGCCTCTGCATTTAGGATAGAAGTAGGCCAATGTTACCTCATTCTCCTACTTCTTTCTCTAAAGTAGAAGGGTATCCATTTGAAGAGCCAGAGATGATAACATCTCGCTCTTAAGGTCCTCAAGCATGTTGCCTATCTCTATTTTAGTGATAGTGGTTGACTGCTTAACATTTCTAGGGGTCAACTTACCTTTTCTTCTTGAAAATTTTTGACACAACTATCGAATATCATCCATTTGATGTTGGTAAACATCTCCCCTAGAGATCATGTTTAAAGCTTCCAAGGATTCATTTGTCAGTCCTTTCAAAAAAATGCTTCTTAGGGACCTATCTCCTAGTTTTGAATGGGGTGATCTTTGCAAATTGAAGCTAAACCTATCCCAATATTCTTCCATAGATTCCCCTTCCTTTTGTGTCATGTCTAGGACTTCCTCTCTTGCATCTCTTGCTCTGCCAAAATCTTGATACTGATCCAGGAAAAGTTTCTTCAACTGTTCCCAGGTAGTTATCCATTTATCCCCCAAGCTGATGAACCAGCGCAAAGTTGAATCATCAAGGGTGGAAGGGAATAATTTTAGTTTTTGAGCATCTATGGTGTAATCCATAGATCTACATAAAACATCAAATTTAAATAGGAACAGATCTGGATCTTCTATTGGTAGTCCTCTAAAGGTTGGAAGGTGGGCAGGAGAGATGTGTTTCATCTTGTGATCTCCTCCTACCTCTCCTATTGGAAAACTAAAACTAGTGGATGTTTCCTCTAGATTTTCTACCATTCTACCCACTACTGGAGTTTCTACACCTGCTGCATTCAAAGCAATTATCAATGCTTCTAGTTCATTTATTTTATCCTTCAGAAGGATGGATAAGTCAACATTTGAGATGGTTCCATCTAATACTGCTTGCCAATGTTCGACATTCAGTAGATCTTCCTCAGATTGAACTCTACTTATCTTCGATCCTGCTCTAAGATTCTATTGGATTATTTCAGAAGGGTCCTATGCAAATAGTGGGTGTTCCTACCAATGCACAGGTGGATATTGTGATGGTGAGAGTTCAATCTCAGGTTCAGATTCTACTAAAGCAGAAGGATTCTGAGAAACAACTTCTTTGTTTTTGACAAAATGACCATCTGGTCCCCTATTCTTAGGTGGACTCATACAAAGTTTCAGATGAAGGTTTCTGGAGAAAACAATCTAAACTACTTCTACTATGCTTCCTTCAGAACAGGAAATTATAATGGCTACTCCCTAGAAACGATACCAAAATGTTGGGCAAAACATTGGTTAGTTTTTCTATGGTTCAATTAATTACCTCCATTTAATTGTCAACCCGGGGTAGCTCGTAGTCTTGTGAGCAACCGTGCAAAATATATGCTTATAATTTCTCCTTCAGATATGAGTCCCTTAGATCATGGTTTGGGGGGTATTTGGTATTCATTGAAGTTTTTATTCAAACCAATAATCTTATCCTACATCTAAGAAAATAGGACTGAATGCATTCAAAAATTAAATTGCTACCTTGCTGGAAATCACTAAAAATAGGGAAAATAACAAGAAAGTAAATTAATCTAAAAAAATAAATAACAAAAAATAGGGGAAAATAAGGGAAGAACTTTGTTGTAAGTGGGCCCACGCTTCCAGTAGGTTCTACCCATGTTAGATCTTCATCGGATGCTTTAGACGAATTTAACAGAAATAACTCAAAAAATATTTTATTAACACTATAGCAAAAAGAATTTACAAGAAAGTTTAGAGGGTCTTCTTCAGGGGTGGCCTGCATATTTATAAGATATGCGGCCACACCCTATTACAATTCTCAAAACAAATTAAAAAATGATTCACTTTTACAACTACCTGCTTAAATGAAGGAATCGGGAAAAATATCAAGATATTTTAGCGTATTCTATTTCTAGAATACGTCTGATATTTGTTTTACCTGATTTACATAAATTTTTCATGTAGTAGCTAGAAAATGGGTGGTGAGTCATCTTTGACATTGTCCCTTATCCGGTTTCAATGTTGGAACTCTTTTTATGTTGGTTGCTAAAATTTTGCTCTATTCTACCGACCACAGAGTCATGCTAGAATTTGGCGTTAGTGGAAATCAGGTGCCTCATCTGAAGAAGTCGAGAAGTAGGCACCTAACGGGAAGCATGTGCCTAATAGGAATAAGCACTTTACGAGAAGCAGATGCCTAATGGAAAGTAGGTGCCTAATGGGAAGCAGGCACCTAATGGGAAGTAGGCACCTAACGAAAGCAGGCGCCTAACGGTTAAGTGTCGAATAGAAGTCAGGCGCTTCAAAGGAATTTGGGCGCCTGACTTCATACCTCATGTCGATGTTCCGTAGATGTTTTGCCTTCATAAAATTGCAAGTGCCAGGTCCGAGTGGGACCTCGATGAAAACATGCCAAAATGCAACAATTTCCACTAAATCTACACAAAATACACTTAAAGACAAATATTAGATAACATGCAAAATAAACTGTTAATTATATATATAATTTCCATAAAATATTTATATCTACAAGAATAAGTGTCGCACATTATAGGGAAAAGAGTACAAAAAATGAGCAATTTTGTGGCTCATCACTCATAATCTTATCCATTGGGCATCGAGAGTCAAAAAGATGAAAATCCATGAGCTATGCTTCATAGAATAAATTCTATATGACCATTTCCCTATAGAACATTAGTGAAGGTATTCAGAGGATAATGGTTCACATGGAAATCAGGATGGAAACAATGATACTTGTTACTCCTTCGAACTGAAAACTGCTTCATGTCAAACAATATGGTGCTATGCTCTCCCTTATAAGCCTGATCGACATGATCAAAATATCTTCATGGAATTTTTATTTTTTGCTCTTTTGCTTCATGCTTTTACAATTGTTCTCTGACTCTGTCAGAATCAAAAACAATATACAACACTTTTTACATGAATACAAAAATGCTTAGTACAGGAACTTCTACACCCGCTCATTCCTTTGATGAATTTTGACCATTGAGTAGCTCTCTTTGTCTCCTCAGATTCTTTGTCAACTTTTTTTTATTTTTCCTCTTCCTAATGAGATTCTTCCTCATCGTTGCCTTCCTACTCTTGGTCAACTTCTTCTTCTTTCGATAAGTCTTGTTGCTTATCCTTAAGCTCTACATCGGTCCCAAATAACTGGATCATTAATTTTAGAGTCTACAAAGCCTGAATCCACACTACGTCAAAAGGGTTGGAAGTATCCTTAAGCTACTTATGGATATATTCCAACTTATGTGTCTCTTCATAATTCACAGATCTACCTTTATTCATCAGTTACTCCATCATATCCTTAATCCTAGTTAAGTTTGGAATCATTTGGTAGACCTGCTCTTGATCGATTGGGTCTTCCTAGGCATATATCTTAGATTTATCCTAGATTATTGAGGCTATTTTCTTCTTGATATCATTTTCTAATAATAAATTATTATTCTCAATCCAGAGTCCTCCAAAACCATACAGATTCATTTCTTGGTTGATATCTACCACATATCGAATTGTGCTTTCAATATTATCTGATAACAACCAACATTTCTGGAGTAATCCATTATTCTTAACCACAACTCTGGAAGCTAGTCTAGAAGTTATCCATGCCTTATTAGGGATAGGTGTAGCAGTTTTTCTAAACCTACAATCAAATAACTTGTATATTTGTTCAACCGATATCACCATAGGTTGCAGCTCCTGAGTGAATCTATCCAAATCTTCTTTGGTATTTTGGAGCAAATGGCTAGCATCATCCATATAATCAATGATGGGTTGTATTTTAGAGAATTTCTTAAGGACTTAAGACCGTAACTCTTTTCTAAAATTATTCACTCCTTATTTTGAAAAGCATGAAGACTTAGCTTTCTTAATCTGAAGCTGGTGCTTCAAATCCTGTATTTATTTAGCTTGATCTTCATTCCTTTTTCTCTGCTCTTCAACTTGATCTTTAAGTTTCACAACCTCTTGATATTGATTCTACCAACTCTTGACTTCATTTTTGACAGCATTTTCTACCTACTTCTGATTGCTAATTGCATTCTCCAACCTCTCTATCTTTTCTTCTAACTTTCCCACCTTCTCCTTGTAGATGTCTATCTTGACATAAAAAGTTTCAAGATGAGATTTTGCTATGACCATCTTGTCCTCTTTTGGAATCTACTCAATATCTTCATTATACTCCTCCAGATGATAATCTTGCATAGTCATCTCTTCTTCAGGTTTTCTCACCAGAGGGATAATATTTCTAGTTGTTATTTGCCTTGTTACTGTATCAACAGACATTGTCTTCCTCTTCATGGCCATCTTCTTTGGAGGCTTAGAGAGTTTCTTTGCCAAAAAATATTGGATCTTCTATGAAAATTATTTTCCTTTTTGCAAAGAAGCCAAGGTAGGATGACTTATAGGGGGAGGGGAAGTTATAAACTAGGGGAGGACAGACTCAGATATTGATGGTAGAGGAGTGGTGGTGACAACAACTAAATTTGTTCTTATTGTTGGAGTTGCAATTGAGAAGGACATAGAAATGGAAGTGAAACCCATGGAATGAGCTAAAGGGAATGAAATAACTTGTTATTCTAATGATATTGGAGGTTTTGAGGGTGGATACAGAATTATAGGAGATGATGTGACTGGGATTTTAGATAAATGTGGAGGAGATAGATTGGTTTGACCCTCTGTATCAGCTGATGAAATGGGTGGTAATTTATGAATGGGAGAGGGTATCTTTTGATCAAACATTTTTTGAGAATGGGAATGGGATTCCTTTAGGAAAGAAGGAGAAGAAGGGATAGAAATCATACCTTTGTATATGAAAGTAGGGTGTTCAAGAGTCTCCTCTACACTTTGATGTTGTACTTGTTGTAGTGATGGCTTTGTAACTGAAACGAGAACTTGTTCAACACTCTGCCCTTTATCCATTTTCAATTTCTTGTAGACCTCCCTCTGGGTTTCTCCCAGTGTGTCTTTAACCTTTCTCTTAATAACTTGAAACACTGTAGGCTTATCATTTTATGTATCCTCTTCATATTTCTCCTCTTGCAACACATATTTAGTGGTAGGGATTGACTTAGTTGTAGCTACAGTAGTGAAACTTACAGGTATGAATACAAAGTCTTCATCCTTTTTATTTCAATCTATCTTGGTCTTAGGAGGCTCTCCACCTACGACTAGATATTTGGGCCTACTTGCTATCTGAATGACTTTTGTATTTACTACCCTATTATTAGATTAATGCATTTTACTCATAATCTAGGCCCCTATAGAATATTTCTTTAGTTGCTTCGATGAGGGCTCAATTGTTTTAAGGGCTTCTTCAAAACTTAGTGGAGCACTAATCTTTGCCTCTTGTATTTCTTCATGTGAAGGTGGGGAAGGAGAATATGACACTATTTGAGTTTTCTTTTTTTCCTATGTGTCAGCTATTTTATAACTCAATACCAAATTCTTAGTGTCCTTAGCCTTCCAGGTCTTCATATATTTTTCATATCACTCAAAGAATTCATTATCTACTAATCTACCCAATCTAGCTTTCTCTACACACGTTTCTACTCTCATAGTCCACCAATCTACAATTTTACCTTCATCCCATCATTTTTTCTTTTCAAAATTCTTAATTTTAGACTCCTTTAAACAATGGTCTTTATTTTTTGTAGGGTCAAAATCGATTGTCTATTCATAAAAATCTCTTCATGGGGATAATTGTTCCATTTTGTTGATATTTCATTCCAATGTAGCACTTTCTTTGTTATTCCTCCCCTATTTGAAGTGAGGCCTCAATTTTTTCTCAAAATTGAGAGCCTTTTCACTATTAAGGGTGATATTCCTCTTTGTGAAATTGTCATCAGGGTCATATCTCCATCTTTGTGGGATGTATAGAAGGCCTAACCTCTCCAAATATTGGGTGATTTGTTCACCTTTACCCCTTCTAAATATTGTTTTATCATCGACTTTATGGGATTAAGTCAGCAAATATTTCCTCCTTTCACCACAGTCATAATTCATGTTGAGGAAGTCTACTCACCTCAAGTATTCCAATGCCAACAACCTATTAATCATAAAATATGGTAGCAAAAAGGGCTTGCCATTGAAACCATAAAGTCTGATGATAGTATCCTCCATGAGGATGTACCAGTATCCCTCTTCGATGTCTGTTACTCTTAGAAATTTTTTAGCTAAAGATGGTAATCTAGGGCACCTTCCATACATAATTTTCAAAGTTGGCCCTATAAATTCTAAATTGAACCTGTAAAATTATTTTGTGCTCATTAGATGAGCGGTCCAATAATAGACAAGAATAGGGTCTCCTTTGTCATTCTTTTCTTTCACTAGAATCGAGGGCATCATGTGCCTCACAGTAGCATAAAATATCCATAACAAATTTGAACAGTGTTGAAAAGAAGAGGGCTCTAAACCTTTTTCATTTTAACCAACTGCTCATGCATTCGCTTAGCAAGGAAGGTTGGCCAGTCAAAATAAATCACCTTAACACCTTCTTCTTTTGCTTTAGGTTTATACATTCTCTCATTTAAAATGTAATATACATTAGCTATTTGCTAATCTCTGATATATTGGTCAAAATCTAAACCTTCTAAGCAGGCCAACATGGAGAAGAGCTCTGGGTTAGCAAATTGCTCAATAGGAATTAGGGTTTTAGGTAGCCCACTTCTAGGCTTGATAGTTTTTAATTGACTATAAACCCACTTCCTAAAAGGTTCTCCTTCATGAGCACACCTTTGTAGGGAATAATATCCAGTTTGTTCATCTACATCAAAAATCTTAGGCCTTACAGGTGGCTCTACTCCCACAGTGAAAAGGTCATGATAAACCTTGGTTGTGATGCTAAATAGAGTTTTACCATCAGCTATTTTTACTACTTTTACTTGTTGAGCAAGGTGCAGCGACAGTATTGTCATTGTTGTCAACACAGTCAGATAGATCGGTTGATGCAGTGGACAGGAGTTCAAAGGTTACTCAGAGTATGTACAGTGATGTTAAATGCTTATGAGGATGTTTTTGATGTTTGGGTGAAGTTGTTACAGGTTGTCCAAGAAGACCGAAGTGGCCCATATGCAAAAGAGAAGCAAAAAAGCAAAGAGGAAAAAGTGTCGCGATATCGCGACATGTTGCATTTTCGCGGCCAAAAGAGAAGAGAAAATGCAAGGAGAAAAAGTGTCGTGATATCGCGACATGTTGCATTTTCGCGATATCGCGACATGTTGCATTTTCGTGGCC
Source organism: Wollemia nobilis (assembly GCA_028583015.1). NCBI lineage: Eukaryota > Viridiplantae > Streptophyta > Pinopsida > Araucariales > Araucariaceae > Wollemia > Wollemia nobilis. The sequence goes on from JAQPPZ010014908.1 coordinate 936,313, forward strand.
AAAAGAGAAGAGAAAATGCAAGGAGAAAAAGTGTCGCGATATCGCGACATGTTGCATTTTCGTGGCCAAAAGAAAGAGAAAATGCAAGGAGAAAAAGTGTCGCGATATCGCGACATGTTGCATTTTCGCGGGCCAAAGCAAAGAGAAAGAGCAAGGAGAAAAAGTGTCGCGATATCGCGACATGTTGTATTTTCGCGGGCCAAAGCAAAGAGAAAGAGCAAGGAGAAAAAGTGTCGCGATATCGCGACATGTTGTATTTTCACGGGCCAAAGCGAAGAGAAAGAGCAAGGAGAAAAAGTGTCGCGATATCGTGACATGTTGTATTTTCGTGGGCCAAAGCAAAGAGAAAGGCAGAGAAAGAAAAAGTGTCACGATATCGCGACATGTCGCATTTTCGTGACTCAAAAAGGGCAGGCAGGAAGAAAGAAAAAGTGTCATGATATCGCGACATGTCGCATTTTCGTGACTCAAAAAGGGCAGGCAAGAAGAGAAAGAAAAAGTGTCGCGATATCGCGACATGTCGCATTTTCGTGACTCAAGAAGGGCAGGCAGCAGAGAAACAAAAGTGTCGCGATATCGCGACATGTCGCATTTTCGTGACTCAAGAAGGGTAGGCAAGCAGAGTAACAAAAGTGTCGCGATATCGTGACATGTCGCATTTTTGTGACTCAAGAAGGGCAGGCAGGCAGAGTAACAAAAGTGTCATGATATCGCGACATGTCGCATTTTCGTGACTCAAAAAGGGCAGGCAGGTAGAGAAACAAAAGTGTCATGATATCGCGACATGTCACATTTTCGTGACTCGAAAAGGCCAGGCAGGCAGAGAAGCAAAAGTGTCACGATATCGCGACATGTTGCATTTTCACCAAAAGAATCCTTATTAGTGATGAACACCAGGATGGTGAAACTGAAGACTACATAGTGACGTGGACCCATAAGGAATCTTTAATGATTTAAAATCATTTAAGATGGTCGTTACACGTGGAAAGAAGTGGACGCATGCCCATGTGGAGAAAATGAACAGTCATGGAAAGAAACGAACGCATGCCCATGTGGAGAAAATGAACAGTCATGGAAGGAGAAAACGAATAGTCATTAAAATAGAAAATGAACAGACATGCAAAGAGAAAAAGAACAGACATGCAAAGAGAAAATGAACAGTCATGCAAGGAGAAGATGAATAGTCATGACCGAGAAGACGAACAGTCATGGTAGGAGAATATGGTGTCAATTCTTTGCATGTAACGTGTTTGATGAAATGCCTACTCTATATATACAAAAGGAGTTACATAAAGAAGGCGTTACAATTGACAAGTGGCACATGAGAATATGAAAGGAGTTACAACTGGAGTTACAAAGAGAAAGGATGGTTATAAAAGGAGTGTTGCTTGGAGAATTTTATGAGTGGAATTTATTCGGTGAAGTGCACGAGAGGAGCACGAGAGGAGAGCGAGAGGCGAGCGAGAGGTGAGCGAGAAGGGTGTGTGTTGTGTGAATTGTGGGAGATGTTGAGTAAGCAATAGACCAGTCAAGGTCTTGTAAAAGTGAAGGCATTTTTATGTCAATCTTCTAGTTTCAAAATTGAAGTCCAAGTTGGTGCTTGGCATCAGGGGTTGGTGCTCCTTCTAGTTGGTGCTGGTAAATCAGGGGTTGGTGCTCCTTTCTATTGGTGCAGATAAATCAGGGGTTGGTGCTCCTTCCAGTTGGTGCTGGTAAATCAAGGGTTGGTGCTCCTTCTGTTGAAGGTAAATCGAGGGTTGGTGCTCCTTTCTATTGGTGCAGATAAATCGGGGGTTGGTGCTCCTTCCAGTTGGTGCTTGGTAAATTGATTGTAAAGTTGTTGCTTTGCAAAGGCTGGATTTGGATGGGAGTCCAAACAGTCAATTTTTGAGGAGTAGCCAAATCGGTGAACCTCGGTACATCTTGTGTTGTGTGATGCTCTCTTGTTATATTTGCTTTATTTGGTTTTAAGTTTTCATTGTTTTGGCTTTAAGAGTTGAAGATTTAAGTTTTAAAGAGCTACACTGATTCACCCCCCCTCTCAGTGTCATTGTGAGACTAACAATTGGTATCAGAGCCAAGTTCCTAAACAAGCTTAACCGGCTAGGGTGATCTTGGAAGTGACACAATGGCAGGTGGTGAAGGCTTCTCATCAAACAAAGCACCATTGTTGGACGAAACTAATTACACATTTTGGAGACTCAGGATGCAGACATATCTTTGTGCTTTGGGATACGACATTTGGGATTCAGTAGATAGTGGATACACAATACCCACCACTTCTCCAACCGATGCTGTCGGTAAGAAATTGTTTGAGAATAACTCAAAAGCAAAGAATGCTATCATGTGTGGATTAGTGGACAGTGAACTAGTAAAAATTATGAGTTGTAAAACGACAAAAGAAATATGGGACAAACTGAGGAGCATTCATGAAGGAGACGATAAGATCAAGGAGGCCAAGTTACAAACACATCGAGCTCAGTTCGAAGTATTAAAGATGAATGACGATGAGAACATAGAGGCATATATGCTGAGAGTTAATGAAGTAATTAATGCGATTAGAGGACTCGACGAGGAAATCGAAGATTCTGTCATCGTGAAAAAGGTATTAAGATCTCTTCCCCAAAGATTTGATTCTAAAGTTTCAGCTATAGAAGAAGCTAAAGATCTAAATTCTTTTAGTATGGATGAGATGCATGGTTCTTTGACTGCATATGAGATGAGAATAGGAAAATCTAAACCCACAGACAGAGAAGCTACTTTTAAAGCCCATAAAAATATGAAAGCAAAACAAGAATCCGAGGAAGAAGAGACATCAGATGAAATGGAAGCAAACTTTGTTCGAAAACTAAAAATGGGAAAAGGAAAATACAGAGGAAAGTTACCGTTTAAATGTTTCAATTGTGGAGGCGTTGGGCATCTTGCAGCTAAATGTCCACTTAATGAGAAGAACAAAAGTGATGAAGGATCGCACCAAGAAAGAAGTGACTGGAAGAAAAAAACAAATTTCAGAAAAGGCAACTTCAAGAAGAAAAGTTTCATCTCCAAGAATGTCAGTTCATCAGAAGACAGCTGCAGTGAGGATTCTGAAAAGGAAACAGGTGAAGCTCTTTTTATGGCACTCAAAGAAGAAAAAACAGAAAAAGAACAAGTATGTGATGAAAACCTAGAGGTTGAAGTAGATCTAGAAGGTGAGTTGATCGCTGCACTTGAAGAGTTGGGTTTAGAAAGGAAAAAGAACAAAAGACTGTCCAAGAAGTTGGAAGAATATGGGGATAATATTGAAGATCTCTTCTTACAAATTCATAAAGCCAAGAAAATAGAAGAAGCCTTGAAGTCACACCTAGATGATAAAGGTGATGTATGTAGCAAACATGAAGAGGAATCTAACAAAGTTATTAATGATCTAAAGTTGCAAGTAGAAGAGTCCAAAAGGATTGAAGAAACTCTCAGGTCACAGATCAATGAGAAAGAGATTGTTTGCAGCAAACAAGAAGAGGAGATTGTTTTATTGAGGAAACAACTAGAAGAGGCCAATACAAATCTCAAATTTGAGAAGAGCACAGAGTTGCTAGATAAAATGATAAGGCAACAAAGAAGCCCCATGTGTAAGCTTGGTCTTGGATGTGAAGTTGAACAACCTTCATCTTCTAAATCTGTAGAGAAGAAGAAATCCACTGCTGAAGGATCAAAGCAAGAAAAGCTTGAAGCTGAATCCTCAAAAGGAAGAAAATCTCAAAGGAGATCTACAGCAAAGCAACCACAACAAAAGAGGTTCTATCACTCTCACTTTATTCATAATAATGCTTTTAATGGCTATTGTTTTAGATGCAACCATTATGGTCACAAGGCAATTTATTATGGATTGAATAATAGATCAAAGAGTTATGCTGGTAGAAATACATCTGTTATTCCGGTTGAACACCATGTGCAATGTTTTAAATGTAATGGTCATGGGCACATAGCAAGGTCTTGTCCAAGAACTTTTGTATCTAATCTAAGGCAAGACAATAGATTTCATCAGACACAAAGAATGCAACACAGACAGGGAAGAAATCATGTGCATCAAAGAAAGGAAAATAATCATCCATCAAGGATGCCCAAGAGACAACCACCCAAGAGAAATGTTCAAGTTCACGAAAAGGTTCAAAATAGGGATGCAGTTGAAAACCTTCAGCCCAAGTTCAAGAAATATTGGAGAAAGAAAGAAGAGAGGAAATCGTGTCTCCTTGGACTGAAGGAGACTACTCCTCTATTGCACTAAGCAACTCCAGGTAGCACATCCTCAGGGGGAGCAATCTTAAAGTTTTATTTTAATGCTCCTATGTATTTGTTTGGTTATCTGAGGATGAAAGGAAAGTAGTCGGGGAGTTGTCGTATAGTTGTCAAAGTGTGTTTCAGTTCATGTAGTTGTTTGTGGAGGTACCGTGAAGGGTGGTGATTAAATTGAGAGTTGTCACCATTGGTAGTATTGCTATATGTCAGTGTTGTACTTTTGATGGTTCTTACTGCCATTGTTCAAAGTTATGGATTATAACAGTTCTGATAATTTGGTTTAGTGAAAGAGATGCTAAAAAGTTCACAATGGAGGATTGTAAGCCAGTTAGCACTCCCATGACGACAGGTTGCAAGTTGAGCAAGGATGTGTAGATGACAGAAAGAGTACCAGTGGAGGTGCATTCTATCTTGGAGATAGGTTGGTCACGTGGAACAGTAAGAAACAAGAGTCAGTCTCCTTATCCACAGCAGAGGCAGAATATATTGCAACGACAACGTGTTGTACGCAGGAGAAAGTTGCGAAAGGTGAGGTTAAGTTGGATTTTGTTCCAACAATAGAGCAAGTAGCGGATATCTTCACAAAACCATTGCCCAAGGAAGTCTTTGAGTACCTTCGCAATAAATTGGGAGTGGTCACGCTTCCCAAGAATTGACTAGCTATCGGGACCACATTCTTAGGGGGAGCATTTGTGTATTTGTTTATCTTTTTGCTCATGTTTGTGATTTTTGCTAAGTGTAATAATTTTTGCCTGAGAATGTTGTGCATGGACTCAGGGGGAGTTTACAAGTAGCCCTTTGATATTGTTGTCAAAGGGGGAGAAGAGTTACAAGAAATTGCACGTGTGTTGCCAACAATTCCAAAGGGGGAGATTGTTGAGCAAGGTGCAATGACAGTATTGTCATTGTTGTCAACACAGTCAGATAGATCGGTTGATGCAATGGACAGGAGTTCAGAGGTTACTCAGAGTATGTACAATGATGTTAAATGCTTATGAGGATGTTTTTGATGTTTGGGTGAAGTTGTTACAGGTTGTCCAAGAAGACCGAAGTGGCCCATATGCAAAAGAGAAGCGAAAAAGCAAAGAGGAAAAAGTGTCGCGATATCGTGACATGTTGCATTTTCATGGCCAAAAGAGAAGAGAAAATGCAAGGAGAAAAAGTGTCATGATATCGTGACATGTTGCATTTTCATGGCCAAAAGAGAAGAGAAAATGCAAGGAGGAAAAAGTGTCGCGATATCGTGACATGTTGCATTTTCACGGCCAAAAGAGAAGAGAAAATGCAAGGAGAAAAAGTGTCACGATATCACGACATGTTGCATTTTCATGGCCAAAAAAAGAAGAGAAAAGTGTCGCGATATCGCGACATGTTGCATTTTCGCGGCCAAAGCAAAGAGAAAGAGCAAGGAGAAAAGTGTCGCGATATCGCGACATGTATTTTCACGGGCCAAAGCTAAGAGAAAGAGCAAGGAGAAAAAGTGTCGCGATATCGCGACATGTTGTATTTTCGCGGGCCAAAGCTAAGAGAAAGAGCAAGGAGAAAAAGTGTCGTGATATCGCGACATGTTGTATTTTCATGGGCCAAAGCTAAGAGAAAGAGCAAGGAGAAAAAGTGTCGCGATATCGCGACATGTTGTATTTTTGTGGGCCAAAGCAAAGAGAAAGGCAGAGAAAGAAAAAGTGTCGCGATATCACGACATGTCGCATTTTCATGACTCAAAAAGGGCAGGCAGGAAGAGAAAGAAAAAGTGTCACGATATCGCGACATGTCGCATTTTCATGACTCAAAAAGGCAAGCAAGAAGAGAAAGAAAAAGTGTCACGATATCGCGACATGTCGCATTTTCATGACTCAAAAGGGCAAGCAGGCAGAGAAACAAAAGTGTCGCGATATCGCGACATGTCGCATTTTCATGACTCAAAAAGGGCAAGCAGGCAGAGAAACAAAAGTGTCACGATATCGTGACATGTCGCATTTTTATGACTCGAAAAGGGCAGGCAAGCAGAGAAACAAAAGTGTCGCGATATCGTGACATGTCGCATTTTTGTGACTCAAAAAGGGCAGGCAGGCAGAGAAACAAAAGTGTCGCGATATCATGACATGTCACATTTTCATGACTCAAAAAGGCCAGGCAGGCAGAGAAACAAAAGTGTCACGATATCGCGACATGTTGCATTTCACCAAAGGATGGTGAAACTGAAGACTGCATAGTGACATGGACCCATAAGGAATCTTTAATGATTTAAAATCATTTAAGATGGTCATTACACATGGAAAGAAATAAACACATGCCCATGTGGAGAAAATGAACAAGTATGGAAAGAAAATGCATGCCCATGTGGAGAAAATGAACAGTCATGGAAGGAGAAAATGAACAGTCATTAAAATAGAAAATGAACAGACATGCAAAGAGAAAAAGAACAGACATGCAAAGAGAAAATGAACAGTCATGCAAGGAGAAGATGAACAGTCATGACCGAGAAGACGAACAGTCATGGTAGGAGAATATGGTGTCAATTCTTTGCATGTAACGTGTTTGACGAAATGCCTACTCTATATATACAAAAGGAGTTACATAAAGAAGGCGTTACAATTGACAAGTGGCGCATGAGAATATGAAAGGAGGAGTTACAACTGGAGTTACAAAGAGAAAGGATGGTTATAAAAGGAGTGTTGCTTGGAGAATTTTATGAGGGGAATTTATTCGGTGAAGTGCGCGAGAGGAGCGCGAGAGGAGAGTGAGAGGCGAGCGAGAGGCGAGCGAGAAGGATGTGTGTTTTGTGAATTGTGGGAGATGTTGAGTAAGCAATAGACCAGTCAGGGTCTTGTAAAAGTGAAGGCATTTTTATGTCAATCTTCTAGTTTCAAAATTGAAGTCCAAGTTGGTGCTTGGCATCAGGGGTTGGTGCTCCTTCCAGTTGGTGCTGGTAAATCAGGGGTTGGTGCTCCTTTCTATTGGTGCAGATAAATCAGGGGTTGGTGCTCCTTCCAGTTGGTGCTGGTAAATCAGGGGTTGGTGCTCCTTTCTATTGGTGCAGATAAATCAGGGGTTGGTGCTCCTTCAGTTGGTGCGTAAATCAGGGGTTGGTGCTCCTTCCAGTTGGTGCGGAAAATCGGGGGTTGGTGCTCCTTTCTGTTGGTGCGGATAAATCGGGGTTGGTGCTCCTTCCAGTGGGTGCTGGTAAATTGATTGTAAAGTTGTTGCTTTGCAAAGGCTGGATTTGGATGGGAGTCCAAACAGTCAATTTTTGAGGAGTAGCCAAATCGGTGAACCTCGGTACATCTTGTGTTGTGTGATGCTCTCTTGTTATACTTGCTTTATTTGGTTTTAAGTTTTCATTGTTTTGGCTTTAAGAGTTGAAGATTTAAGTTTTAAAGAGCTACACTGATTCACCCCCCCCTCTCAGTGTCATTGTGAGACTAACATTTACCCTAGGGTCATAGAACTTGACAATAGTTGTTATTAATTCAGGACAGGGATGAACTGAATCATAGATATAAAAATACAAAAAGGAGTAGATAGCGTAATTACCATAGACTATCATAGATTTACCTCTTCGATATTTGTCATTAATATTATTTTTGAGCTTAGTCCTCTCCGTAAGAACCAGTATGGTGTTAGCAATTACTTATGCTTTTTCAATATAGTTGTCCATCTCTTCATTCATCGATGGTACTGCTTCTTTGAAACTTTGGAAGCTATTTTCTACAAAAATCCTTGAAATGTTCTCTCCTTTTCTTATTTGTGAGCTTCATCTCTCTTGTCCTTTGGGCTCATTCTTCTAAGTGAATACCACTTCATGAAATGAATGAGCTTTACATCTAAAATTTTTAAATGCTCCCATATGCATACCTTCCACCATTAATAAGGTCGGTGAAAAAATTATTCATTGCATGCTTTTTAATTCAAATATATGCATCTTGGTGGCCAAAATCATTATGTCCATTATTGATTGGTTGTGGCATGAAGCACTCACTAAAATCATGGTGCTTTTCATCACTTTTCTTTCCTTAGAGTGGCGGATATTGGACGTTGTAGTCCATGACTCTTTTTTCTCATTGAAGAGTGGCATGGAACACATGTTGTATTCCACTACCATCTTTGCTTATTGGAGAGCGGCATGGAACACATGTCATAATCCGTTGCTACCCTTAGTTTATTTTACAACTTTGCACTGATTTGAAGTAAAATTTTCTCTCTTTTTTTTTACTTTACAAAATAAAAACTTTAGCAAAGGAAAAATAATATAATATAATATATGTACATATGTTACAATGAATGTATATCTCAATCAAAGTAGAGTTTTATATGAAAACCATTGATCGGGATCGGCTGCATGTTTCCTTCTAGATCTTCAAGCTGGAAAACATTACTTTCTTTAACCTCTACTACTTTTAAAGGACCATCCCAAAAAGAATCAAACTTTTGGTGGTGCCCTGGCTTGGCTCTTTCTACGTTCCACCTTAGAACAAAGTCTCCTACTTTGAACTTTCTGAATCTATCTTCTTGTCAAACCATCCCTTAATATCAAATGAGTGCTTCTGGAAGTCTTCATATGCTTGGGTCCTTTTTTCTTCTAGCTAAAGCAAATGTGTTAACCTGGTTTCAATTGGATTCTACTCAGACTCATCCTCTGTGTCTACCAACTTGAGAGCTGGAATTTCCAAGTGAATAGGTAATACTACTTCTTTGCCATACACCAAGGCATAAGGAGAGGTCTTGATGGATTTTTTTATGGTGATCCTATCTACCCATAGAGCTTGCTCTAACAGTAGGTGCCAGCTTCTCTTGTTACCTTCTAATGATCTCCTCAAGATTCTCAATAGATTTTTGTTAGTTGACTCTGCTAATCCATTCCCCTAGGGATAGTAGTTGGAGGTATTTTTTATAGTAATGTCATACTTGCTAGCAAAATCAATGTACTTAGATCCTACAAAATCTGGACCATTGTCACTTACTATAGCTTTTGGGACACCAAATCTTGTGATCAAACTCTCCATGAAGTCAATCACCACTTCCTGATCTGATTTCTTTATGGGGATGGCTTCTACCCATCTAGTGAGGTAGTCTATGGCAGTCAATATGTATTTATGTCCTACTAAGGAATTTGGATTGATTACCCCTATGAAGTCTAGCCCCCATTGTTGAAAAGGCTCTTCAACCTAAATCGGCTTGAGGGGAAATGATGCATTCCTGGTTCTTCCCACATATCATTGGCATTCATCATAGGCTCTTGTAACTTTGAAAGTATCAAAAAAAATAGTAGGCCAGTAATAACCTACCCTAATGATCTTTAAAGTTGTGACCCTTCCTAAAAAATATCCTCCAGATGATCCTCCATGGAACTCTTCGATGACTTTTTGTTTTTGATCATCTTTCAAACATCTTAAGAGGACTCCATCAAGATTTTTCTTGTATAGTCCTTCTAGAAGTAGGACATATTTCAAGGCTTGAAGCCTATATATTCTCCTTTGTGATGGGTTAATATTATTAGGACAAACTCCTATCTAGAAGTATTTGGTCATCTGATCGACCCAGTCTGATTCTCTTGATTGTAGCTCTTCAGTCTGATCTTCTATTGATGACTGATAAGCTATCACTTTTGCTATAACTACTACTTTTGTTAAACCTTGGCATAATGCTCTACCCCTGACCAACTTAGTAGGATGGATTTCCATGTCATACTCTTGGATCTTAGTAATCCATCCAGATCTTTTATCTCCTAGTTCACCTTGTAAAATGAAACTTCTAACATCTGGGTGAACTACATAGACTAGGGTTTTGCTCTGAACCAAATATTACCTAAATTTCTTCAATGACTTCATCACTACAAATACTTATTTCTCAATAAAATTGTACTTGACCTAATACTCGTGGATATTTTGACTCCAAAATAATATGGGGTGTTCTTCTCCCTCATCATTTTTCTGAGTGAGCACAGATGCATAGCTCTCTTCAGCTCCATAAGCATACAAAATGAAATATTTGCTAAAGTTAGGGTTCACTAGAACTGGAGTAGTGGCAATGGACTATTTTATGATCTCAAAATCTTGTTTTCTCACTTCAATCCATTTGAAATCTGCATTCTTCTTTAGCAATTCTAAGATAGGTTTCACCTTTTGAGCAAAATCTGAGATGAATTTTTTGATAAAATTGATCTGGCCAAAGAAGGACTACAAATATTTCTTGTTCATGGGTAATGGAAGAGTAAGAATTGAATTGATTCTATCTGGATCGATAGCCATACCTTCTTTAGAGACCACATGGCCTAACAAATTTCCCTCATGGACTACAAAAAATGACTTCTTTGGGTTGAGAGAGATACCAAATTCCTTGCACTTTTTAAATACTTACTCTAAATGTGCCAGGTGATCTTGCTTCTTATGTGAGAATACAGTCATGTCATCCAAGTAGATCAGAATGACTTTTTTGATCATCTCTCCAAAGGCATAATCCATCACTCTTTGGAATGTGGCTCCTACATTGGATAGACCAAAAGGTATTCTCTGATAGGTAAAAGTACCCCATTTTGTGGTAAATGTTGTTTTGAACCGATCCTCATCCTTCACCCAAATCTGGTTGTAACCAGAGAAGCCATCTAATAGTGAGAACCTCTCTACTCCTACAATAATCTACAATATCTGATCAATCTGAGGGAGGGGATAGTGGTCTTTTAATGATGCTTGGTTAAGATTCCTAAAATCTACACACAAGCGGATGTCTCCATTCTTCTTTCTTACTGGAACCAAGTTAGCTACCTAGGTGGAGTGTTTGATTGGATAAATAATCTTAGCTTTCAGTAGCTTTAATAGCTCCTCTCTCATTATGGATTCAATTCTGGGGTTCACAGGCCTCTTCTTTTGCCTGAAAGGTTTTGTGTTTGGTTCTAGCTCAATTGTATGTTGGATCACCTTTTTATCGTATACTTTAAGATCTTCATATGACCAAGCCACAATGTCTTGGTATTTTAGGCACATGATCTTGATATCCTCCTCTTCTTCTAGAGAACATCTGACTCCAAATTTGAGCTTCTTTTCTTTTTCAATCTCAATTTCCTTGTAAATATTCTCATTAATCTCCATGGATTTGATCTTCTTCCTATCTTCATTATCAAACAAGCTTTCCAAAGTGACCAACCCTCTAGGGATATGATTGTTTTTTAGTTGGATGACATCTTGTTGGTCTATCTCTTCTAGATTTTCCTCTTGAATGGTAGATAGATAGGCTTCCCTTACTAGGAAATCAATGATCTATTCATCGCTTTCAAAAACTTGCCAGAAGATCTACTTGTCTGGTACTGCAGGCCTAAAAATCATTTTGATTCCTTTGTATTTTGTAACTCCTATATTTGTAGATGGATTGAAATTTTCTCCCCTCACTGCCAAGGAATCAGCCAAAGTGTTATATCTTCTGGGAATAAAATTAATATTTAGGGCATCAAAGGATTCCATCAAATCCCATACCCTATTTTTGTATGCCTTTAGGTAATGGTGCTTACTACTACACCTCTCTCTTACCTGATTAACAATTAGTTTAAAGTCACCATATATATTCAGTATTTTGATGCCCATACTCTCAACCTGCATTAGTCCGAGGTACAAAGCCTCATACTCTACAACATTTTTGGTACAGGACCAAGTCAATCTGTATGCGAAACTCTTTGCACCTTCTGACTGAGACTACAATAATACACCAACACCAGCCCTATTTTTGCATATTGCACCATCAAAGTGCATGGTCCAAGTCTCTTTTCTCCCTTAATGATTGATTGGATATGGTAGGGACTCTTTTCTCTATTTCTAAGGAAATACTATATGTACCCATGCCTATTCCAAACTAATTGTAATCTTCTTTGAATGACAATTCATCCTCAACCTCTAGTTCTTCAAAACTTTCCACCAGTTGGAACTCATCCAGAGGAGTGAGGTTACACATGTCTTCTTTAAATTTTTCAATATGATAAGACACGAGCTTCTTGGGTGTAATCCTTATTCTCTTTCCCTTAAAGGGAATCACCATGCTAGAGTAATCCATGTACATACATCCTCCCAATTTGGCAGTGAATTCTCTTGAAAGACACAGGCCAAAATAAGGCTCTAGGTCTACCACCACTATTTCTTGCACAATGGTTACCTCTAGAGCTCTATGCAACCTCATTAGAACATCCTTTATTACACCCACTATCTTCACTAGGGTTCCATCCAACTGCAAAACTCTAGGATAGGATCTGGTATATTCCATACCCATCTCCTCGTAGACTGCTTTGGGCATAATTATGGTGGAAGCCCCTGAATCGATCATGCAGTTATGGATAATCCAACCCTCCATCCTCAAAGAAATGTAAAAGGGAGGGGGTTTGTTCTTTAGGGTAGTAGGGGATATTTTGTCTTTCCTAGAGGGCATGTTGAGGATTGTAGTAGCCTACTTTTCCTATGGATATTTGCTTAGAGAAGCCTTCAGCAGGTCTATTTGACCAAGAATAAATAGGGTATCATACAGGCTAGCCTTTGAGGGTATTCTTTTCATCTCCTCTACAATGTTATACTCTAATTTCACTGAAGAGGGATTCTCAGACTTTCTCTCTGGTTCACCATACTTCCTTTTGTATTTTTGGGTGGCCTCAATCCTTTACCTCTTGGTTATGGAGGGAAATCTAAGCTTTTCTTGTGCTTCACTCTTGGATCTCATCCCTTATTTGTCATTTTCTTTGTCATATCTTCTAGGGAAGCTGACCTCCTTTTCTTGGCCTTTTGGGACCATATCTCTCTTTTCTTTTGCTTGAGGAATAGGGAAAATATCATTACCTTGAGGGAGAGCATATTTCTTCTTTTGGGAAGGAACTTGAAACTGACCCATCTTTTATGGATCAACCTGCAAGGTTTTCTTTCCTGATCTTGTCATAACTAAAATCGATCCTTCTTCATCTGGGTCTTGTCCAACCATGATCTGGTCTGGCTACCAAAGCATATTGACCCTACCTTTCTTATTCCTCTCTACCATTTCCATAGCCTACTGCACATGATGTTGGTACATGACACATGATTATGAATCATGGGGATCATTGCATACAAGACACCACACATTTACCAGGCTTATTTCAGAGGAACATCCTAGATCTTCTTGCATTGTATTTACTCTGATTCATGTGCTATTGTTGGTACTAGGTTTTTGGTCCCTATTGACATAGGGAAATATTCTTTGTTGAGATCTCTCCATCTCTCTTTTTTCCATTGAGCTCATTTTGTTACTGAGCATTTTAAGGGTATTCTATATATCAAGAAGCATAGTGGATTCCTGGGATGTTTGAATAGGAAGTGGTGGGAAAGGAACTATAGTAGATGATACTTTGGGGTGAGGAATAGGGGTCATATAAGGAAGTAGGGATGATAAAGAAGGAGGATCCATATAAGAAGATGTGGCTGCCTAGTTTTGAACATTGGGAGTTTCTGAACAATAGGGTATGACAACTTTAGGGGGTAATCTTCCCACATTGATAAGGGTATTTTTAGCTTGGATGGCTGCATTGTAGACTTGGGGGAAGGTACATATCCCTAACTATTGGGTTTGCAAACCCAATTTAGATCCAAGGGCTCTAATGTAGTACATGAAAGCAAGGGTTGTAGTTGGCCTGGCTTTAGGTGGAATTCTTTTCCAGGACCTACTAAATCTTAGGTTAAAATCTAAAACGGACTCTTGTTGATGCTTTTGCATGGACATAAGTTGGTTGAGGAGGCAAAAGGGATCAACAGACTCATTAAAATATTTTACAAAGGGTTCTGCTAATGCTACCCATGATGTAATGGTATTATCTTCTAAAGTCCTGAACCAGTGCAAAATTTTCCCTCTAAAGGATAGGGCCAAGATTCTGATGATAACATCTTCATTCTTTATGTTATGGATGGCTGCTAAATTTAGAATATCTTGACAATGTTCATATGCAGTCTTTCCTGATCCATCATATGTGGGAATGGCTTTAGTCACAACCTGAGGGATATCATGCATATGAGCTAGTCTTAGGGGACCAATTGTATTCTAGCTGGGATATTTTTGTAGGGGCTAATTAGGGGGTACATTTTGAGCCATATTTACTTGTGTAGTTCTTGCTGGAGGTGGCCTTGGGGGCCCTACAAGAGGTTGCTCAGGAGGAGTTTCATATGAATGGAAATCTTGGTTCAAATATCTTATGATGGTAGATCCTCTAAAAGGGAGCTCATAGTAGATGAAAGAACCTGGGTTATTCCTTGCAGATGACCTAGTATTCATGAAAAACTACAAGCTATAGGGATGGATTTCTGGTTTCTTGCATTCAAGGAGTCGTTAGGTGAATTTACTACTCACCACTTAACAAGGTCAAGACAATTCACCAAATCTTGATTCCTTCAGGAAAATATACAAAATAAAGAAAGGGGTGGGTTAACTAGTGTTTCTTGTAAATAAGTCCCACCGAGCATGCCAAAACTATTGGGATCCAAATTGACATCGAGAAAAACTCAAAACTATGATTATCTATCTTCCAATTTTTTTATTAGGCATGCACTCGCTAGTCACAGTTCAGACCTCAACATTGGATGGACTAAATATTACTCTAATCCAACCTCTAGAGTAGGTTGGTTCCTTGTCAACTGATAAGGTGTTGACTCATATAAGCTCAGTAAATGTTTAAGAGATAGGGATAGAAAAGGGTTTAGGGTTAAGGAATTATTATCAAAATAGTGGCCGGATAGAGCTAACAACATAGGCATCCACAGGGAAAACCTTTCTAACAAACCATTTCCAATGTCCCACACTTGAGATTAACAACATTCAAGAAACAGATTATCTTCATCAAAATATAGAACAGAGACATACCCCAAGAAGCTATTTCAACATCTATAATACTAATAATCCAATTTAGCAAAATAAGATCAGTATCATGATTTTACAAAAAATAACTTCTTGCAAGCATAGATTCAATTATGAAAATATTTCAATTGCTCTAAGTTAGTAATCCAATATCAGCAGAATAGACTAACCATACAACATTAGCAAAAAATCAATCCATAGCTTGAATCTCTCGATAAAATAATTGAAGATATCAATTTCCAGAGGCAAACATCCAAGTAATGTTCCTTCTATTGACTTGCAAAAAAATGTTACATAGTAGGGCAAGCAAACACTCTAGATCTGACCCTAAAAATCGAGGGTTTGACCTCTATTAATAGTTTTACATTGAAAGAAGAATATGGAACATTACAAGGAGAAAACCATGCCAGATCGGTAGAATTATGAGGTGGCATCATTTCATTTATCTTTGAAGCCCAAAGAATCTATGCAATGTCGCATACCCTCATAGCTCAACTCTACAACTTGCTTGTTCTTCAATGGCAGTTAGGCTCCAGGTTGTTAGACTCCAGATCTAAGTCATGTATATTTCTTGGGGACTTCATCTGGCCATAGATCTATAACCAACTAAGTTCTTGGTTCTTGGCTCCATGGACACTTCGCCTACCCACCTGCTCGAATCGATTGGTTCTTATTTGCAAAGACTTCACTTTTGTATGCCTGAGAAAGTGTCAGCATAAGCTTGACCATTGATTCATTCATGAACGGCTATGATTAAAACCTCAGTAATGCTTGGAGATGAGTGGCGTAGAACATGTCGCTAGGCCACTCTTTAGAGAGACTTGTCACTTGAGTTGACCATTTTGACCAGCGATGTGGAGCACATCAAAAAAATATACTTTAATATGCGCGGATTAGAAACATGTCACCAGGCCGCTCGCTTTAAATCTTAAAAATATTTTAATTCACTTTCACATCCATGACGTAGAACACAATGTTGTAGCCCACTCCTTGATATCCATATCTTCAAAATTTTACCAAGTTATCCATAGGATAGAGCCTTGCTCTGTGCCACTCAGAATACAGTGTAAAATAGCCCTTCATGAAACTTTGTGCTACACCACTGCCTTGTGCTTCATTTCGAGTCATTTTGACTTCTTTTACTAGTGGTGTAGAACATGTGTCCTGATCCACTCTAAAATGAATGTGAACCTCAGTGGTGTAGAACACATAAAAATTTAATCATTTTATTACGTGGGCTAGAGCAATGTGAATTGAGTCGCTGGTCGAAGAATGATGACATCAGCTTTGACTCAGGTTGACAGCGGTGTGGAACATCCTACGTTGTGCTGCTATGAAATACACTAAATGTTGAGTGGATGGGAACATGCCTTCTTGCCTTAGCAAATATGTTATATCCTGCTCCTCTGAAGTGATCACACTACAAGTTTTGACTGCTCTACCAGCGGCGTGGAACATCCTGCGTTGTGCCGCTAGAAAATACACTAAAGTGTGAGCGGCTTAGGACATCTTCATGCCTTAGAAAATATTCTCAAAATTTTTCTAAGGATGTGGCCATTTTGGGCCTACAACACTTTTTCTAGATTTTTATTAAATTTATAAAATTCCACTTCACATATTTGCATAATAAAATATTAACAAAATCATGCACTTTTTCTAGATTTTTATTAAATTTAGAAAATCCACCTCACAGATTTGCATAATAAAATATTAATAAAATCATGCACATAATTACTTTTTCTAGATTTTTATTTAATCTGGGAAAATTCACATCAGTTGCACTCACACATCTTCCACATTGCATTACATTTGCACTCACTCATTGGCCACATCTCCTCATTTGCACTCACTCATCCTCCACATTGCACTACACTTGCATTCACTCATCCTCCACATTGCACTCCACTTGCACTCAAACATTATCCACATCACCCCAGTTAAGTGAGGTACTCTAAGTGACTCACTCTAACTCCCCCTACCACATGGAAGCCCTGGCTTACAACCTATATTTCCATTTAAAACCCTCAAAGGCCTATAAAGGCACCATCACTTCACCAAGAAAGGAAGGAGGGAGAAATGTGAATGTTATGCTGCTCACATTGTGACTCATGTAAGCAAAATCATATTCATTTTTTTATGCAATTTAAATTATTCATTTTATTAGATGCATTTATACAGGTGCTACTAAACCCTTGTCTCTTTACATGTGTGCAGGTTCAAGATTCAAAAGCTCAAATCCATCACGGTGGTCATGACAAACCCACCTCCAACATTGATTGTAGCAGAGAAGACTGAAGACACCATCATCTTTTGAGTTTGGCAAAGAGGAGTTTTCCCTCCTTCTTGCCCATTGTATTTTGGAATCAAGCATTTGTAATCATTACCCTTGCACATTCGGGGAAAAAGCATTGTAAATGGAGATCAAGGCTCCATTGAAATCTAATACAAAAATCATTTTTATTACACATTGCTTGTTCCTTTATTGCATTATTTGGTGTTGTCTTTTCTGCTTACAAATTTAATTTTTAAGAAGAAAAGACAACACCAAATAATGTAATGAAGGAACAAGCAATGTGCAACAAATTTATAATCAAAAAAGACAACACCAAATAATGCAATGAAGGAACAAGCGATTTGCAAAAAAAATTATTTTTGTATTAGATTTCAATGGAGCCTTGATCTCCGTTTACAATGTTTTTTTCTCAAATGTGCAAGGGTAATAATTACAAATTCTTCATTTCAAAATATAATGGGCAAGAAGGAGGGAAAAACTCTCTTTGCCAAACTCAAAAGATGATGGTGTCTTCAGTCTTCTCTATTATAATCAATGTTGGAGGTGGGTTCGCATATCCTGAGATCGGACCACTCTAGATTTAAAAATTGCTTTATATTCTTGTTTCTTGTGCAAAAAGAGATCAAACAAATATTTTAGTATCACCTGTATATAATTATTGAAAATCAAAATGCAAGTAAAACCCTTGAATAAATATGTAAAAAACACATTAAAATAGATTTAAGTGCCTTGCTGAGCAAAAATGAAAAGAAATCTCCTGGATCTAATCTATACTTTACAATTTTGTATCTATTCTATGGAACCGTAGGGCATGTGGTTGTGGCTGGTTAATCGCGGATATGGTGGTTCGAAAACCATGGAGCGGGTAGTTGTGACTACATAACTGTGGACTGGGCGATTGAGGCTGAAATGCAAAATCTTCTAAATATGCACTTTGAGGCTTTGAATATCAGATCTCCTCGGGGCACATGTGATCTCCTGGCATGATTTTGATAGTGTGATTGTGTATATTCTTGACCTGACCTATTTTATGGTGTGATGTTTATTTTATAGGTAAGCTTGAGGTCTTGGAAGGAGTTAGAGTGAGTCACTCAAGGTGCCTCACTTAACTAGGGGATGTGTCTAAATGGGTGAGTGCAAGTGGAGTGTAATGTGGAGGATGAGTGAGTGCAACCGGGTGAGGTAGCTTGATGAGTGAGTGCAACTGGGGTGAGGTGGCTTTATGAATGAGTGAAACTAGGGTGATGTCCCAATGCATGAGTGCAACTATGGTGAAGTAGCTAATGAGTGGGTGCAAGTGGAGTGGAATGTGGATGATACCCCATGTGAAGGGATAAGGTGTATGAGATGTGGCATGATGATGGATAGTGGTGGCTAGGACGCATCTCCCATGACGAGACAAGGAATCCTAGGTGGATCAGCATTGATTGTAGCAAAGAAGACTGAAGACACCATCGTCTTTTGAGTTTGGCAAAGAGGATTTTTTCCTCCTTCTTACCCATTGTATTTTAGAATCAAGCATTTGTAATCATTACCCTTGCACATTCAAGACAAAAGCATTGTAAACGGAGATCAAGTATCCATTGAAATCTAATACAAAAATCATTTTTATTGCAAATCGCTTATTCCTTCATTGCATTATTTGGTGTTATCTTTTTTGCTTACAAATTGGTGAATGTGGTGGGTTTATCGTGACCACCATTATGGATTTGAGCTTTTGAATCATGAACCTGCACACATGTAAAGAGACAAGGGTTTAGTAGCACCTGTCTAAATGCATCTAATGAAATAAACAATGTAAATTGCATAAAAGAAAATGAATATGATTTTGCTTACATGAGTCACGATGTGAGCAACATAACATTAGCATTTCTCCCTCCTTCCTTTCTTGGTGAAGTGATGGTGCCTTTATAGACCTTTGAGGGTTTTGGAGGGAAGGATAGGTGGCAATCCAGGGCTTCCATGTGTTAGGGGGAGTTAGAGTGAGTCACTTAGAGTGCCTCACTTAACTAGGGTGATGTGGCTAATGGGTGAGTGCAAGTGGAGTGCAATGTGGAGGATGAGTGAGTGCAAATATAGTGCAATGTGGAGTATGAGTGAGTGCAACTAAGGTGATGTGAACAATGAGTGAGTGCAAATGTAATGCAATGTGGAAGATGTGTGAGTGCAACTGAGGTGAATTTTCCCATATTAAATAAAAATCTAGAAAAAAGTAATTATATGCATGATTTTATTAATATTTTATTATGCAAATATGTGAGGTGGATTTTCTAAAGTTAATAAAAAATAGAAAAGTGCATTATTTTATTAATATTTTATTATGCAAATATGTGAAGTGGATTTTTCTAAATTTAATAAAAATATAGAAAAAGTGGACGATTTTATTAATATTTTATTATGCAAAAATGTGAAGTGGAATTTTCTAAATTTAATAAAAATCTAGAAAAAGTAATTATGTGATGCCTAAGTTTGAACTTAGGCATATATTTGATTATGTAAATTTATGTGGTGGAATGCAAATGGTGCTTTTGTGAGTGCCTAGGTTTTGGTGTCTACAAAAGGAACATGTAAGCTCAAACATGGATAGATACTAAAGTAAGGTGCATCATAAAATGTAATTCATCTAGCTAATATAGAGCTATGGTAATGGAGGTCATGAATTCGAATACCACAATAACCTCTTTTCCTCCTCCTCTCCTTCTCATATCACTTCTCCACCATCTAATTATTCCATACCCACTTCTCAAATCCCATCCACTTATTTTATTCCCACTTCTCAATTTTCCTCTTTTTTTATCCCCACTTTATTAATTTCCTCTACTTCTTCTACTCTGCTCCCATATCCCTTATAAAGTGTAGAAGTTAAATCTCTTAGAGGCACATCACCTCTAATTTTTGGCTAGGAAACTATTTTCCTAAGATCTCCAATCACCTTGTTCCCTTCACCCACATCTTGTTAGCTTTTGAGGATATATATAGTGGGAGAGATCTAACATAGGTCCTAATAAGATGCATAAAATATGAAAGAATGGAATTATGCAATATGACTAAAATATACTATAAATAGAAATGATGAAAATACAATGTAGTATGGATGTAATGGTCACTCTATTAATATCAACTAGAGGACTACATTGTACTCCATACAAGAGTTTTACTCCTATCTACTATGCACTTGATAGGAACATGATATGCTTGATATGATTTTGTTATAATCTATAACAATAAGGCCCTTTATATAGGAAGATAGATTCATTGTCCAACACTCTACCTAGTTGTACAAGTGGACACCTTGCACATTACATCTTACACATTGACACTTGTGCATTTTTTACATTGCTTGAAGTAACTAGCTAGCTTCCCCCTAAAGTAATCTCCTATTCTATTTATGTACCAAATGTAGTACATTTACATGACCCAAATGATGTAATATACTCTAACTCTAACACCCCCTATATTAAATTATTTGGGTATTGAATATTTCAATATTAAATATGGATCTTCTTCCTATGGATGCTCTTTGAATTGATTTGGTTCTTTCAATTCCCATTGCATTGTATGCTTCCTTGAGCTGGTTCATCTTATTCTTCTTCTTGGAGTCAAAACTAGAACTTGTATTCTCCTTCATTGCTTACTGTAATATGATCAAGCAAGTAGTTAGTGTCTTGATATGATGCAAAGAGAGTTGTAGTTGAGGGTTCCTAAGTATTTATGATTTCTTTGCTATTCATGTCTTATTTTCTAAGATCTCTTTCAACATATCTTTTCTTCATTTTCCTCCTACAATTTTGTATTGATACTAGTGGAATTTTTGCTTCATGAGGAGTTAGTCTATCATCACAATAATATTTATTTGTATTGCTATCTTGCTTCATGTTCTGAGTGAGTACAAATATAATTAATGATAGGTAAATCATCAAACACTCCTTCTATCATCACAATAATATTGATTTGTATTGCTATCTTGCTTCACGTGTTGAGTGAGTACAAACATAATTAATGATAGGTAAATCATCAAACACTCCTCGGATGTGAATATAACTATCGTTTGTGAATTCCACCATGTCCTAAAGAGGTTTTCACAAAGATAACCAATTAATGCTTCAAAGCTACCCTCTTTTGCTTCTTTAATAAATAAGGAGAATCTCTCCTTATCACTAGTTGATAGATTCTCATATCCTTCAAGGGTATCTATCAAGTTTTGAGAATACAATTCTATTTCATGAAATAATTCTTTTTTTTATCGGTTAAATTTTAACTTAAAATGGGTTTTTATCAAGGGTCCCAAAACCTGATTACAATAATTCAAAAGAACTTAAAAATAAGTCCACAGGAAGGTCATAGGAAAGGACAACGAAAATCCAAAGGAAATATAAAAGGATTGCCTTTCAGTACAGGCTTAAGGAAAGCCTTTCAACCCAGGGAGATCATCTGCAACCCAGGGATATCATCTACAACACCATCTAGCCAAGGAGGAAGGGCAAAAGGAGTGCCAGGGAACTGGGATAGGACCCAGGGACATCTTAAAAAACCCCAGGGACATCCCAAATCATAGGCACAAGAAATAACCCCACCAAAAGGTAAGGAGAGGGGAATACAAATGGAGAAGTGACCTCCCACCCCAAGGATATTTTCTACAGTGCCTACCAACCGAGGAGGAAGGTCAAAGGAAGTGCCAAGGATCTAGGATAGGACCAGGGATCTGGGACAAGGCCAAGGATGGGCTGCAGGGAAGTGGAGAAGGACTTCCTAGGGAAGTCCCCTCATGAAATAATTTTTTATTAATAAAGGTATTTCTTATTATTTCATCCATATTCCTTCTTGATAGGTCTTGAGATAGTGTTTCTTGCTATTCCTTAGAATTGTAGATATGGATTTGATAGAAGTCCTTTGAATACTCTAAATTGAATCTTTTGAAGTAGTCTACCTTATGACTCCCTAGTTTAGAGTATGAGGATTTGATTTGATAAAACCTTTATAGAGCTTAGGTTTTGTAGGCTTCCTTATATCTCCCTAGTTATGAGATGTGAATTTGATTTAATAAGATCCTTATATTTTTGTAGAGACCTTATGACTCCCAAATGGATTAAGTACTTGATAATATTTAATGAATGCTATTATTATCAAGTATTGTAGAATGCCTTATGTCTCCCTAGTGATTTTGGATATGATGTATGATCGATAGAGTGCTTTTGAGAATAGTAGTATAATTTTGAGTTGATTTTGTAATGTTTTATAAGTAGAAAAATCAACTTTTATTACATCTTATTGCTCTTTTTAAACTTAAGCACTTTCTAATTTGATGAGGTTATATCGGTTGGATTTCTTTTGTCCCTTTAATATGGTTTTGAGACAAGTATACCAATTTATTTCCAACTCTTGATTTTCCTTAATGAACCTTCTTTTATAGCCTTTGATATTTTGATATTTAATGTTTCTAAATTACAATTACCTACTTTGATGTAGTATTCCTTATAACTCCCTAATATTTAATATTAGAACACAATAATATTTGCAATAATATATATTTAATTTATCGAGGTAGAAATCCTTATTTCTCCTATGTTTTAGATTGCAAATATTAGGCTATTTTAATATATATTTTCCTTTTAATTTTTCTTTCAAATATGGTTGATTTCCCTTAATGTTTCAACCTTATATTATATCCTTATAACTCCCTTTAATGAAAGCAAATTAGAGTAAGGTAAACTCTTACCTTTATAAAGCTTCAAACCTCTACGTATTCGGTGATGGATTCGGACGTGTATGGCAGTAATTTTCAATGTTCTTCTTGGGTGCTATGAGAAATGGTAGACTTTGTTTCTCCCTTGACTTCAACTCTTAATGGTGGAATCTCAAGTCTGAACTCTTTGACCTACTTTGAATACCTTGACCGAGATATTTTAATACTCTTCTTACTACAACTCGTTTTTGCTTCGTATGCTTATTAATGTTTTTTCCTCGGTTTTAGGTGCCTTAAATAGGAGGATGTTATTCTTGAGAAGTACAAGTGTCACAATAGTTTCTTTCAATGCTCAACGATGCTATTAGATACTTAGAATTCATTGTATAATGGAGATGTTATAGTATTTATGTAAATGTTTGTATACCTTGGTTACAAGTGTCACCCCTTCTCTAATATTCCTAATGTTGACCTGCATAACACTTCTTCAAACTATTCCTTTCATGTGTGTGGAATTTTGAACATTATTTCAAAGGTGTTAGGGTTTCTTCTAAGGTGACAAGTGGCACCTTATTTCCTTTGCATTTCCTAGCCTTATTCACGTATTCTTGCAATCTTCTCCAACGTATGTTTCCACCTTTTCCTTTGGTATGTTTCGATGGTGCTGAGTTGATTCAAGTTGAGAAATTCTATGGTGGAGCTTGAGTGGCTTTAAGTGGTGCTTCAGTGGAGCTTGAGTGGCTTTGATCTAGAGCAATGAGCAATGCTTCAGTGGAGACTTTGTGATGCTCCAATGATGATGTGGAATGCTCCTTGTGGATGTACATCTAGCTCTAGTATTGCTTGCTTTGATTTTATCCTACTTTTAAACTACCTAGTTTCTTCCTTTGTGAATGATATAGCTCCTTCCTTGTGCTTTGCTTTGTGTATTTTTAGGTTACCTATTGTGACTATCCAACTCATGGGTGATGTGAGTCTTTTTATGACTATTTTAGCCTTGCATGGATGATGCTTTTCTATGGTTGCTTTGAGATGCTTCTTCCTTGTGAATAATGTGTCTTTGTGACACTAAAGCTTTATCCTTTTTCCTACGTAGGATAGAATATCATGGTGCAAGACAATATAAATAGACTTTGTAAATACAATACCTTCTTTTTGCACCTCCTTTTGCAAACTCTTTCTGCTAGTTTTAATGGTGACTTTCTTGTAGGCAAGGGTTGATTTGATGTTGTCTTCTTTGTGGATAACTCTCTTATTTTTCTTGATTAATCTTTAGATAGAAGCTCTTGTAGAAATATTTTCTACACTAATTTTCACCTATACAAAAAACTTTAGTGCACCTCAAATCTGAGACTCACCAAGTCTCGATTTTGCTGATTTTGATGGTGGCTTTCTTCTCCACTCCTTGAAGGAATTTGATCTAATTTTGGTGGCCTCTTTAGGCCATGAAATGCTATAGGTTCTATGCACCAAATAGTATCTCTAGAAACTTTGATAATCTACTAGTTTTGTTCTCTTGATATTTAACAACCAACAAACACAAATAATCCTTTTGAGAGTAACTAGTTAAAGATTAACTAGTGTAGCGCAAATGGATTAATATATCCAAATTAATGCACTTTAAAGGTAAAAATAATCTCACCTTATTGCTTCTGTAAAAGAAATATCAAAATAATTTCAAATAAACTTAATAATCTCTACAACTTTTAAGAGTAATCTATAATGAACCCTTGATGAATATTCTGCAATTTTTCACTACAATCGATATTCTATGATATAGTCTTCTTGCTTTCTAGATAGATAATAGGCAGGTGATAATTTTATTTCTTTCAAAAAATATCCAACTTTTATTTAATATGCAAATTGCACTTTCTTTAATACTATAATATGAGCCCTTCTCCTTTCAAATTTAATCCAAATATGGTGCTTAATGGAATTTGATAATGAACCCTAATATGAAGTTCAACTAAATGCACCCTAATTGCTTACCTTTAATGGATTTTGTAGTAGATGTAGATCTTGATGTTTTGATTCACCAAGCTAATACCTTGTAATGGTTGAATCCGTAGCTTCTTGTTGACTATCCAAAATAGCTTTCTGCTTCACCAAACTGTGGTCTTGAACTTTCTGTCTTAAGCCTAGAGTTTGATGGCTTGATCCTTTCAGTGATATTATATTTTATATTGTAGATCCGTAGAACTTTTTTCTTTGAATTGTGTCTTCTTGTTGTGAGAGGCAATATCTAAATCTCCTGGATTTTGTAGGCTTCTTTTATCTGAATCTTCCTTCAATATTCTTGTCAAATTCTGACTTCAAATAAGATCTTCTTCTTCTCAATATTCTAAATGTCTTATGGTCTTCACTAGATTCTTCTTCTAAGATTTGTCACTCCTTTGTAAATTCTTCTTCTCTTGGGATTGTTGTTAGATGGCAACAATTTTCCCAAGTCCTTCACTATTAGGATTTTCTTCTTGGTAGTGGATTTCTCCAATGAGTTCTCCTAGGAACTATTTTGATGATGCTTCTTTGAGCTCTACAGCAAGGCTCTCCAAGCCTTCTTATTTTTACTCCTTGAGACCTCTTCAAGATATTATATATTGTAACTTCTTTGTTCTTCCAAATGAGACTTTTTATTCAACCTTCTACTTCTAGAAGTGTTGGTTATGAGATCTTCTCATATCTCTAAAATTTGTTGCTTTTGGATATGAATAGGACTCTCCTAGTCCTTCTCTTTCTTACAAGAATGGAAGTTCTGCAATGGTATATTCTCCTAATATATTTAGCTTCTTCTAAAATAAGTCTTTAATCAATAAAGGAGATCACCAATCTCTTATTTCATGGACTCTTCTTTGGAGTCTACTTCAGGAAATCTTCTCTAGAGTTTTTTTTAGAATCAAAAAATTTTCTTCTGATTTAGGAATTCTTCTAAGAAGTTTTCTTTATAATTAAGGCTTATATGGCCTTCTCTTCTAGATCAAGGTTTCTCTGGCCTCTTCTTCTGGATCTAAATTTTTATAGTCTTTTCTTTTGGATCAAGGCTTCTATGGTATTTTCTACTTCTACACTCTATAGGTATTGATCTTGAATGGAGATCACCAATATCCTATCTCCTCCTTGACTCATATTCTAGAGTCTCTTCTTCCTTGAGTATGCTATAAAGATATCGTGGCCTTTTCTTCACTTCTATAATTTTAAGGATTGCAGCTCTTGTAATGGGACCTTTTTTTGGGTCTTTGAAATCATTAGTCTTCTCCTTGTTGCTGCAAGTGCTAGAATAATTCTAAGAAGGTATTCTTCCTAACTCTCTTATAGGAAGATTCCCAACCTTTTATTGAATCTCTTTTTCCTACAACAAGTTGTTAGAAACTAGAAAGAAATAATTTATAATTCTGGTGATACTAATCTTCACTAGTTGATCTGTTAAACTAGTGGAATGAATGTTGAGTCCTAGTTTTCATGAGTTTTTCTGCAACTTCGTGGAAATACTCTGGCCAAATGTAATCTTAGAATTTTTATAACTAATATTTATTTTAGTACTCACTTGTGATTCTCTCTATTGACTATTTTGGCTCTCCCAATTCCTCTTGACCTACTAGACTTCTCTTATGATAACTTTTGCAAGTGGTAGTGCACAATGGCAAGTTTGGTTTGCAAAAATGCAAAGAGAAACTATGATGGATGTAGGCCCTCCTATTCCTATCTCGATTCACAGTGGCATTGATGCCACCGTTATCTTTTGAGGATATATGTAGTGGGAGATATCTAACATAGGTCCTAATAAGATGTAGAAAATATGAAAGAATGGAATTCTGCAATATGACTAAAATATACTATAAATAGAAATGATGAAAATACAATGTAGTATGGAGGTAATGGTCACTCCATTAATATCAGCTAGAGAACTATATTGTACTCCATATAGGAGTTCTACTCCTATCTACTATGCACTTGATAGAAACTTGATATGCTTGATATGAGCTTGTTATAATCTATCACTATGAGGCCCTTTATATAGGAATATAGATTCCTTGGCCAAAACTCTACCTAGTTATACAAGTGGAAACCTTGCACATTACAACTTGCACATTGACACTTGTGTATTTATTACATTGCTTGAAGTAACTAGCTAACTTCTCCCTAAAGTAATCTCCTATTCTAACTATGTACTAAAGGTGGTACATTTACATTACCCAAATGATGTAATATACTCTAACTCTAACACATCCACTATCAAAGTCACAACCACCCAGTTGCTCATATTTTACTTCATGAGTCCCTCTCCATATCTGCTTATATTCCCAATAATATTGACACATATTTATACTCAAGTGCTAATGTTTATTATTCTATTAACCATCATTACTACCCAATTCACTCCATCCACCATGTCATCCTATCCACTTCCTTCACCATGTATCTTAGCATAATAATTCCTTAAAAAGGAAATGATGCCTTGTAATAGATGATTGTGTCAATTTATACCACCTAGAAATAATAGACTATTATAACACTAGTTAGACATTTATCTATAAAATAACAAATTCCTTTGGGAAGAAATAAATAAAATATGTGATCAACTTTATGAAGGAGAAAAAAAGAAAAATTAGGGATATTTTCTTGAAAATGAACTTAACCTCCAAGGCATTGATAGTACTATGCTACCAACTAATTAAAGATAAGAATAATATTGTAATTAGAAAATATCCATAGTGTAGACACCAAAATATAGCCACTTGTCATCCATCCAAGTCTTCCCACCATTTTTACCCATTTATATATATATATATATATATATATATATATATATATATATATATATATATATATATATATTTAATATTTTTATATTATATTTTTTATATATTTAATAAAAATATATGTTTAAATTAATCATGGTCATCCATTTTGTTTTAATCCCAACCATTCATCTTCCTTGATCCATGCCACATGCCCGAATTTAATCTCCACCCTCCATCACATTTTAATCTTGATTGAACAAATTGTGTCGTTGAAACCCTAATGTGCCTTGGGAGAGATTATAAAGAGGAGTCATTTTGATGACTCAACCCCTAAGCAATTCATGCCCTAAGTTTTTCTTAACACTTTTTTATACCCTAATATTCCTATCAATCTTTGGACTCTCCCTTGCATCCTTGCCTTCTCTTTCGCTCATTGTCATCTCTACATCTGCCATCGTAGCCCTCACTTGAAGTAGATCTACTTCTGTAGACCTCACCTCAAACCCTAAACATCTTCTTTACTACTCCTGAATGTTTTCCCACTATTCTTGAGTACCTTTGGGTGCTTTTTGCCATCCTTAAGCATCCACGGGTGTTTTCTGCTACCACCAAGTGCCCACGGGTGTTTTAGAACCTGCTACTGAAGACTAGTGAAACCCTTGGATGTCACTAGGGCATCGTTGCACCATTTTCCTATAATAAATACTATAGATTAGAGAACAGCAAGTGAACAAGGTAAATCCAACATTGATTTATTTTATTTCATGTATTTTTAGATTTTGCTCACTTTCTTTATATTGCATAGCTAGGGTTTGTATTGATTTTTGAGGGTCTCACACTATGGAGCCCTCATCATTGTTATTGACCTATTTGTTATCTTTTTTATGTGTAGATCTGGAGATACTACATATTTGTTGAGCAGTTGCTTAAGCTGGACTAGTCCTGTATTGCATAGCATGAAGACCACTCACCTCTTTGAGGATCAAAAATGAGTTTGAAGACACCACCAACACTATTCACTAGGGTTTTGGAGAACCCTAAAGCATAGATCACACGATTTTCATTGGATTAGGGTTTCTAAAGATTTATAGAAAGTTGCAAAATGTATGCAAATACCCAATGGCTTTCGAGGGTCATCCAAAAAAGCCCAGGGGCATTTTAGAATCTCCTAGAGGCATACAGGAAGATAGAGTAGGTTTCTTTGTAATTCTACAAAAGAAACCTTGAGCTTTATGTTTTATGTATTTTTATATTCTTACATTTTTTATAAATTTTTGGATAAAAAGGAGCATCACTAATATTCTGGTAAAAACAATCATTATAGTTTGCATTCTAGGTATTATATTAGTCATTGCATTCATTCACATTTCCATTTCCATTTAAATTTTTTGGTTTCCTGGTGTATTGCAATTGAAAAATCTTGCATTTTGGTTGCATGTGAATTATTAAAATTGCATAAATTAGACTGCATTGTAGGGTTAGAAATTTCTCCTTTTTCTAGTCTAAGTAGGAACATCATTAGTGTGTCAAAAGTATCCTTGCATTGGGTGGTTCTAGGTGGAGTGGACAAACTCCCCGTTATTTAGAGAGGGATTTAAGTAGTGTACTTCACCTCATTTGGATAAATTGATACTCTCAATATTAGCTTCTGATTTAGACTAGTGAAATCAGTTGTTTCTAATATTGTATGTGCCCTATAGAAAATAGAACCTTAAAAGGAATCTCACACACACTTCATATTTCATATTAAATAGTAACAGTTGGATTTCATCACCAGCCATTGCTTGAGATCTGGTGACAGTGGCTTTCATCTCCATCCACCAATCTCTGCCCCTAGATACCTTATATTACCCCCGAGCAAACTTTTTGGATTTCATCACCAGCAAGAATCTCGTTACCCTATATAAGCCATAGTATTCACCCATTTCTAATTTAGATTAGAACATTGAAACACATGGAATAAAAATCTAAAAAAAAATCAATTCACACTAAAATGAGGTAATCAATGAATGAGGTAAGACACATCTGTTGACCAAACGTAGCATTGATTTGTCTTTATTTTATTTTTATGAAGTTTCAATTATGCATTTCATTTTACTGCACAATTTGTATTTGGTTTAGTTGCTTATGGTCTTAACAAGAAATCAAGAGAAAGCATTAAATCAAAATAATTCCATGGACTATTCATCCATGTTCCCCACCAATTTTGTGGTAGATTCCCCATGTGTAACACAGATATATTTTTCTGTGGGTCCATCACACACTATACAAACTATGGATGTCTCGTACAGGTATACCAATACTTCCCTTTCTCAAGCCAAATCATCTTCACCATCCATTGACCATAATATCACCCATATAAACATGGCCTATAAATTTGCTAATTATGTCTTGTAGCCTTTTGGTAATGACCTGGATCAAGATCCTTCTTCACAGTAGGATCTTATTCCTTCCCAACCATCCACCTTCACCCAGGTGTACACTAACCCTCTTTTTGAGGTATAGTTGCACCTTCATCCCATTATTCCATTCTCCAACAATCATGTGCTCCTAGAACTTCATATGTTCCAACCCTTGGTATGAAGCATAGGTCAATGCTACTTCACAAGTGCCCATTTCCTCCAATCAAGTTGCAATTCCCATTGCCACTTGTCCCTCATCCACATCATTTGTTCCATCTTCATCCATGTCTTCCAATGATGATATGGAAATTCATGAAGCATGGGAGCATTTGAAAAAATTGCTTAAGTTATAGAATGCTCAACATCGAGTTCAGGTTAACCCTAAGCCTCAACCAATTTCCACTCAGCCCACCTTCATCACCCAAAGTCCATCATGGGAACCATAATTTTTTATGATTTCCAATCTCATACCTCAATCAACTTATTCCATTCTCGTAGGTAAACCCATCCATAGTTCTCATACATCATATATTTTTCTTCATTTATAATCATTTCATCACCAACCTCATCATCATCAATCTCACTCCATGCCCCCCAATTCATCACATCTCCAACAACACACTCAATCTCATCCATTCATCAATCCATCCACTCAATCTCAATACACTCAATAAACAAACCAGGGCTTACAATCAGATTGTAAACACACTTTAATTTTGCAATAGATTTTAACTCGACTCACTAACATTGAGTTACAATTGAGTCATCTTAAATGTCATCATCATCTATGTCAACAACCATAGTAGTTTCAACATTCAATTCCACAATTCACATCTCAGGTTACAATACTTGTACCACAAATTGAACATCCAACACAATCAGATAAATACACCAAGCATCCTACAAAGCCTCATCGAGACTACACGATGCTTTCAAAATCTTATTCAACCATTTTTCAAAGGCTTTATGAAGCACAAGAGATTGTGTTGTGGGCCAAACAAGGTGAATGGTTTCCTATTTTTGTCACATGCCCATGCATTTAATTATCAACCCAGGGAGCTTCGTAAACTTGCGAAGAGTCAGAATTAGGTTACTACAATATCACTGGAGGTGAATCTGCTAATCCTACATTTGGGGGGTGTTCTTGAAATGGTTTTCAATCATTCCCGCACTCCTCAATAAATTACGTAAGAAGAACAGAATTAAATCTACAGAAATAAATCATGTACACATTCCTAAAAATAAATCTACTGCAAATACTGGAACTAGCAAACTAATGAGCATTCTTATGAAAGTAATAAACTAATTAAAATAAATAAATGAAAGGGAAATGGGGAAGAAATACTAGCTTGGAGTGGGCCCAGGCTCCAGCAGCTTCTTCCCGATCGAACATGCGCTTAGAACTTTTGGAACTATAATATATTTATCAACATATTACAATCTATCTTCTGTAACTCTAAATGGATCTTTATTAATTATTTCTATATCTTCCTCAGAACGATCTGCGTGTGTTTATATAACACACCCATAGAACTTATGTTACAGAAGTGGTTACAATAGTCGATTCTTCCCAGACTAAATTAGAATAGTTTGGCAAATGCAATCGACGTCTGGCATTATGTTTTGATGGCGGCATGTTTGTTTTAGTTCGTGCTTTGCCTGGCATCAGTAAGATGTTTTGATACATTGGTGCTATCTCCAATTTAGATCTGCATGACGTAGATCTGAAACTACACCAGCCGTTGTTGTCCACATCGTTCAAATCTGGTCAACGGGCAAAGAATCAATGGCACCTTCCTTATGAGGAAAGTACCTTGTTATCGCGGTGACTTCTGGTTATAGGGAGGTGCTTGCCTTCTATTAGCGCCTTCTAGCTATGGGGAGGCGCTTGCCTTCTATTAGAACCTTCCGTCTGTGGGGAGGCACTTGCCTTCTATTGGCACCTTCCAACTATGGGGAGGCACTTGTCTTTGGTTGGCACCTTTCGGTTGTAGGGAGGCGCTCGCATTCAGTTGGCGCCTTCTGACTGCAGGGAGGTGCTCGTATTCAGTTGGCACCTTTCAACTGTAGGGAGGCGCTCGTCTTTGGTTTGGCACCTTTCAATTATAGGGAGGCACTTGTTCCCTTGGTGCCTTCCAGTTGCAGTGAGGCACCTATGTTCTCTACATTGACCCTCGATGAAATAAAGTGCCAGGTCCATCAAAAGACCTCGACCGTTCCAAATCTAACTAAATCAACTACAATTCCACAAAACATACTAAAAGCACACAGATTAGATAACACGCATAATTATATCAAATATCTATATATTCATTCATAAAAGTATGCAATCCTTATTATACAGCCGCATATTGATCAAAGAAATATGTACAAAATATGACCATTTTTTGTGCTTGTCAGATTGTACTTCTAGAAGTAAAATCAAGTGATCTTAACAAGCCACATGGAAATAATTATAAGAAGCACTTGTATTGTCCTTATCATCAACAAGTGGGCCATGACATCAACCATTGTTATGCATTTAAATATATTGTCCAAGATCTTATTGATAGGAAAGTATTTCCAACAAATTATCCATCCAATCCATCTGATTAGGACAATGATACCAACTCAATCATCAAACATACTTGGGATTCTCAGGATATCACATCCTCCCAGTTACTCACACCATCAATCATAAAGCAAATCAAGGATGGTTAAGGTATCACACCTTCCTCAAAAAATAAAAATAAAAAAAGTTCCAAAGGTACTTAATCCCTTTGGTCACATCTCAATTTCAAAAGGTACCTAATCCCTTTGGTCACATCTCAATTTCAATAAAAGCTCCAAAGGTACTTAATCCCTTTGGTCACATTTCAATTTCAAAAAAAATCTCCAAAGGTACTTAATCCCTTTGGTCACATTTTAATTTCAAAAAATCTCCAAAGGTACTTAATCCCTTTGGTTATAAGCTTATCAGGCTAGGGGGAGTAGAATAACCTAAGCCACTAAATAGCATACACTTGAAAGTGTTCCATGCTTACTGTGATTTACATATATGTATATATACATGTCTAATACACAAAAACATTGTATTTCATTTCACATATTTTATTTCCACACATTTAATTTCATAGCATTGCATTTCACACGTGTCATTTTCGCACATTTGCATTACACACATTTCATACATTGCATTCACATTTCATATTAAGAATCATTTATTGTTTAGATATTAATTGGTCCAATAAATTCATGTTGCCTTAATCAGGGGCACCTTTAAAGTCATCATCCATTTCATTGCATCAATCCATAAGGCTATATTGTCATTTACTCCATACATCCATAATTCCTAGGTGTTTTTGATCACTCGGCCACTCCTAGTGTTTTAAGAAAACCACCAATACATGTCGAGTTATTTTTAGGACCATTATACATCTTCACTAAGAAAATATTGAGTTCTAGAATTGACTCCAAAACATTCTTGAACTAAACACAATTTCACATCTTAAAAACATCTCGTGTCAAAGAGAGATAACACCATACTTGGTTTAAACCTTGAAGTGAATGTTGGACATTTTGAGTCCCTAAGCTAAAATGTTGTCATTGATGTCAAAAGGTTATTTGATGTCAAAAGGTTCTATGATGACATGCACTATGTTTTATGAAAGTGCAAGGAAGGGTTTTTGTGAAAACCAAGGCAGGAAAAATAAAAGGTTTTATTTAAAACCATGGATGGCAGATTTGAAATGGGTTTTTCTTAAAACCCAAGTTGACTTTTCGTTTCATCAAAAAAGGTGCCCCGATGATGGAGATATTTAATTTTAAATATTTAGTTTAAATTTTAATTTATTTAAAATTTTAATTTTAATTTTAAAATTAAATTAAAAGAATATTCGCCAACGTCATAAAGGAAGGTTCAAAAGCGTCAACGTTTCCAAGCTAAGGGAAGGCATATATATATGCCATTAAAATTTATGAAGAAGATCATCCTTGCTCGATTAAGATTAACGATTTGTTTTTGCAAAGGAAGAGCTCGTGTTATTTTCGTTTTGTGAAGCAATGAATATTAAAATCTAACCGCATCCATTTTCCAAAGCGTGTTGGGCAGTATGATCTTCCACTGCTTGATGATCTGTTGGTATCAATCTGGATAGAAAATCTGCCATGACGTTGTCCTTGCCTGGTTTATCGACTATAGTGATGTCGAATTCCTGCAATAGAAACAGCCATCTGATAATTCTGCCACCAATGGGCTTGCTCATCAGATACCTGATAGCTGTGTGGTCCATATGGATGAAGACCTTGTATCTCGTTATATAGTGGCAAAATTTGTTTATTGCATGGACAACTACGAGGAATTATTTTTCTGAACTGTATAGTTGAGCTCTTCTCCTGCCAAGTTTTTACTAACATAATAGATGGCATAAAATTCTTCACTGTCTTTCTACCCAAGGACTGCTTCGATCGCACCGTTAGATGCATCGCAGTAAATATGGAACGGTATGGCCCAATTTGGTCCTCTCAAGACCGGTGCAGATATCAATTTTTCTTTCAACAATTGGAACACTTCTTCGTAATCTCCCGTCCAATTGAACTCTACGTCCTTAGAAAGTAGGGTGTGCAGTGGTTTGGCAATCTTACTAAATTCGGTGATAAATCATCGATAGTACCCGACTGATCCAAGGAAACTTCTTACCTCCTTCTACGTTCTGGGGCTAGGTAGGTCTCTAATGACCTCGATCTTCCTCTTGTCTACTTTTATTCCTTTCACAGAGAGGTGGTGTCCCAACACGATGCCTTCCTGCATCATCATAAAACATTTTTCATTACTTAGGGACAAATGATTTTCCTTGCTCCTGTCGAGCACTCTTTCCAGATTTGTCATTGCCTCCTCGAAGGTTTCTTCATAGGCGATGAAGTTGTCCATGTATATTTTCACCCCGTCTCCTATCATATCATAGAATATGCTAAGCACCGCCCTTTGAAAGGTGGTCAGTGTGTTGCACAGTACAAAAGGCAATACCTTATAGGTAAACGTTCCCCATGGACAGGTGAATGTTGTTTTATCTTGATCTTCTTCCCCTATCTAGATTTGGTTGTAACCACTAAAACCGTCTAGAAAGGAGAAGTATTTTCTTCCTAAGAGTGTGTCCAAGACCTGATCTATGAATAGGAGTGGGAAGTGGTCTTTCTTAGTCACCTTGTTCAACGCCCGGTAGTCCATGCAGATCCACCATTTCTTGTTCTTTTTGGGGACCACCACTAATGGTGATACCCATTCACTGTCAAAAATTGGATATATGAATTCGACAGCCAAAAGTTTGTGCAGTTCTTCTCTGATAATGTCTTTCATTGCTGGGTTCATCCTTATCTGTGGCTACCGAATAGGATTTGCCTGGTCATCTAAATAAATTCGATGGGTACATATTTTTGGGCTGATGTCGTGCATATCTGCGTAGTCCCATGCAAATGCTTACTGGTGTTTTACCAGAAGCTCTTCCAATTTTTCTAGCTGTGTGGGCGTCA
Source organism: Wollemia nobilis (assembly GCA_028583015.1). NCBI lineage: Eukaryota > Viridiplantae > Streptophyta > Pinopsida > Araucariales > Araucariaceae > Wollemia > Wollemia nobilis. Next base: position 972,058 of record JAQPPZ010014908.1, read on the forward strand.
ACCTGCTGTTGACGTTTAATATGCTCCTTGGCCCAATGTGTATTTGTCAGATGTGCTGATCTTGGGCGCCAGTCAACGGTGATCCAAGTGTGGGGGTGGACGATTCTCCATGGAGAAACTCCATGATAGCACCATCCTCGTCCTCTTCTGCCACCTCCTCCAAGGTCATCACCGGCTGGATTATGGACAACTCTATAGTTCCATGCTCGGTGATCCTGGGTTCTTTTATTGAGTCCATAGACTGAGCTAGTGGTGAAATGGTCAGCATTTTGATGTTTTGCCCGTTGGATATGGTCATTAGCCCATCCCGACAGCTGATGTAAGAATCAACTATTGCCAGCCATGGCCTCCCAAAAATGAGCAGGTAACCGCCCAGCCTGGTCTTGGTTTGCAAAACTAAAAAATCAACTGGATATTCCCATGCACTGACTATTACGATCACATCTTCCAGCATCCCTTCTGATGACACGGTTGATCGATCGGCTAACTGCAACACTGTCGTGGTTGGCTTCAGGTTCATAAGCTGCAGCCTCTGCATGGTCTCTTGAGGCATCACATTGATGGCTGCCCCGAGGTCAACCAATGTGTTGGACAGGGAATGTCCTCCAATTTTTATGATCAGCACTGGGCTGCCTGGATCTGCATACTTCGGATGACGTGTTCCACCCATCATTAGATCTGCCAGTTTACCCATGACATTGATAGTCTGGGTAGATTTTTATCTCGGTCTCCTTAGACACATTTCTCTAATTGCCTTGGTGTAAATGGGGACATCTTGAATTGCTTAAAATAATGGGATTATCACCATGATATTCTTCAAGCTCGACAAGATGTCGAATATTGACTGTGTTGTTTTTCTTTATTCCTACAGTCGGCTAGGAAATGGAGCCTCCACTCTCTCAAGTGCTTTTCCCTCTTCTACCAGAGGTGTCTCCTCTATTTCTTCCTCCTCTTCTACCAGTGGAGGTGTCTCTACTATTTCTTCCTCCTCTTCTACCAGAGGCGGTGTCTCTACTCCTAGTCGCCTACCTGATCTAAGCTAAATATTGTACATATGATACATCTCACCTTCTACGTTGTATGCCGACTGATTTACTCTGTTGTTTGGGTTTGTTGTCGGTTGTGCTGGTAGTTGCGCAGGTCTCATTGCTAGAAATGTTGGTAAGTTTTATTAGATGTGAGCAGGCGCTGCACTCTATGGAGTTTGATTCCACGCATTATGGCCTCTCCACTACTGCCCATGATATGGATATGGCATCCATGGCTGCTGATTCGAAAATGTTGCTGGGGGTGCATTAGTCCAGGGTGATGGTTCCCACCACCCCATATTAGGTGGTTGAGGGGGTCCTTAGTGTATGTATGGCCCTCCCCCATATGATGGCATTTTGGTTGGTATATTCCCCATGGGGGGTTGTGGCCAACTCTTCCTATTGCCTATGAAGTAGGCCTCCGTGCTCTCAGTCGCTTTCTGGTTATTGGGCAATTGTGGGCACAATCGAGTTTTATGATTCAGCCTGCAAACTATGCATACTCTGACCTTGTTTTCTGGACATGCATTCTTTGCGTGCCTTCCTCTGCATTTTGGGCAGAAATAGGCTAATGCTGCATCATTTTCTTGTTTCTTCTTTTCTAACAGCAGCGTATCCATCTACAGTGCTAGATATGAGAGCGTTTCGCTCTTCAAATCCGCCAGCATGTTGCCTATTTCTATTTTGGTGATTGAAGCAGTCACCTTCATGGTCCTGGCGGTGATTTTTCCTTGCCTTCTCGAGTAGTTTCGACATAATTTTTTGATGTCGTCCATAGTATGTTGATAGACATCACCTCCAGAGATCATGTTGAGAGCCTCCAGTGACTCATTGGTAAGTCCCCTTCAGAAGATGTTTTTGAGGGACTTATCAGATAGCTTCGAGTGAGGGGACCGTTGAAGATTAAAGCTGAATCTCTCCCAATACTCCTTGAGAGACTCATCTTCTCTTTGTGTCATGCTCAGGACCTCCTCCCTGGAGTCTCTTGCTCTCCCAAAATCTTGATATTGCTCTAGAAAGAGCTTCTTCATCTGGTCCCAGGTGGTGATGTGTTTGTCTCCTAGACCAATGAACCATCACAAAGCTGCATCGTCTAATGTAGAAGGAAATAATTTCAACTTCTGTGTGTTTGATTTGTAATCCACAGACTTGCACAAAACATCAAACTTGAATAAAAATAGGTCAGGGTCCTCAGTCGGGTGTCCTTTGAAGGACGGAAGGTGAGCAGGGGATATGTTTTTCATTTTGGTATCTCCTACTCCCTCCTCTATTGGGAAACTAAAGCCAGATGATACTTCATAGTTATCTACCATTTTTTTGGGAAATGTGGTTTCTAATGCAGCTTTTATAGCCTTTCGATCATTTAAAACTTTTTGAGTCAATGCTCTAAGGTTGTCTAGCGAGATCGTCTGATCCTCCATAGCCTTCCACAACAGGGCTTCCTCTAGAGGAGTCCTATTAAACAAGGGATTTATGATGATTCGTTTGTCCCCTTATTGATGGGATGAGGTGGCACTTTGCATAAAGTGCGGTTCCTCACTCCAATGGATTGCTGGTAGGTCGGGCGAGTCTAACTCAAATCCAAAACGCTTGGCTGACTCAGGTCTTGATGGATTAGTTCTTATAAAGTGACCGTCAGGTCCTCTTCTTCTCGAAGAACTCATACAAGGTCAGATGGAAGGTTTTAGGGTATTGTAAGTAATCTAATTAAGACGCTTCCCCGGCAACGGCACCAAAATGTTGCGGGCCAAACAAGGTGAATGGTTTCCTATTTTTTTCACATGCTCGTGCATTTAATTATCAACCCAGGGAGCTTCATAAACTTGCGAAGAGTCGGAATTAGGTTACTACAATACCACTGGAGGTGAATCTACTAATCCTACATTTGGGGGGTGTTCTTGAAATGGTTGTCAATCATTCCCGCACTCCTCAATAAATTACATAAGAAGAACAGAATTAAATCTATAGAAATAAATCATGTACACATTCCTGAAAATAAATCTACTGTAAATACTGGAACTAGAAAACTAATGAACATTCTTATGAAAGCAATAAACTAATTAAAATAAATAAACAAAAAGGAAATGGGGAAGAAATACTGGCTTGGAGTAGGCCTAGGCTCTAGCAGCTTCTTCCCGATCAAACATGCACTTAGAACTTTTGGAACTGTAATATATTTATCAATGTATTACAATCTATCTTCTGTAACTCTAAATGGATCTTTATTAATTATTTCTATATCTTCCTTAGAATGATCTGCGTGTGTTTATATAACACACCCATAGAACTTCTATTACAGAAGTGGTTACAACAGTCGATTCTTCCTAGACTAAATTAGAACAGTCTGGCGAATGCAATCAACGTCTGGCATTCTGTTTTGATGGCAGCGTGTTCGTTTCGGTTCGTGCTTTGCCTAGAATCAGTAAGACATTTTGATACATTGGTGCTATCTCTAATTTAGCTCTACATGATGTAGAGCTGGAATTGCACCAGCCATTGTTGTCCACGTCATTAAAATCTGGTCAACGGGCAAAGAATCAGTGGTGCCTTCCTTATGAGGAAGGTACCTTGTTATCATGGTGCCTTCTGGTTGTAGGGAGGTGCTTGCCTTCTATTAGTGCCTTTCATCTATGGGGAGGCACTTGCCTTCTATTAGCACCTTTCGGTTGTGGGGAGGCACTTGCCTTCTGTTGGCACCTTTCGACTGTGGGGAGGTGCTTGTCTTTGGTTGGCGCCTTCCGATTGCAGGGAGGCGCTCGCATTCAGTTGGTGCCTTTCAACTGTAGGGAGGCGCTCGTATTCAGTTGGCGCCTTCCGACTGTAGGAAGGCACTCATCTTTGGTTTGGTGCCTTTTGATTGCAAGGAGGCGCTTGTTCCCTTGGCACCTTTAGGTTGCAGGGAGGCACCTATGTTCTCTACATTGACCCCCGATGAAATAAAGTGCCAAGTCCATCAAAAGACCTCGACCGTTCCAAATCTAACTAAATCAACTGCAATTCCACAAAACATACTAAAAGCACACAAATTAGATAACATGCATAATTATATCAAATATCTATATAATCATTCATAAAAGTACGCAATCCTTATTATACAATCGCATATTGATCAAAGAAATATGTACAAAATATGAGCATTTTTGGTGCTCATCATCCCCCCATGCCTAACATATGCCACGCCCTCATGGCATCCAAGCTGCAGGTAGCCCTCTGACTTTTCATCGTCACCATCTCTTGGAGGATTCTGCTGCCCCTGTGGCCCGAGTCTATCTTTTCATGTTGGCATTTGAAGGTGTGGTTCGCCTTTGCCTATGGGAAACTACGGTTGTCAATTGTCCCCTTCTTGTTCTGGCTGCTACTGGTGGTGGTCTAGCCAGCGTTGTTCCTATCGATTGAAATGCAGCTTCGACAGCTTTTCAGAGGTCGACATCTAGAGGTCTAACCACTGCCATAGGGATATCCTAGTTATCCCCTCTAGAAGGCACTACTTGGGCCTTGTATAATCCGACCGCTTCAGGGGTAAGCCCTACATTCTCCTTTGCAATTGTAGTAGCCTCCAATTGTGGGCCATATACTCCCCACCGTTCCAAGTACCTCCTCATTATGGAAGGCCACCCTCGGGATGAACCATAGATGTCCCAAAACTTGTTGTCTTCTATCGAATTGACGCAGATGCCAGAATCTCCTTTTACCCTCGAGGATGCCTTCCTGGCCTCCTTGGCTGCTTTCATTTCTTTGTGCAGCTGCTCAAAATATTTTTGCCTTTCGACGAATAGCTGCATGTCCCATTCATCCTCCTCTGACTTGGCGAAGGTCACTTTTGCCTTCTGTCGAGCCATCCTGGGCCTCTTTGCCTTGGCCTCTATAGAAAATGTGGTGGCTCATACCGAGGTCTCTTCTTTCTCCTTTGGGGACTTCTCTTTACTCCGAAGGATCGGCTGTGCTGCTATCTCCGGGGGTGATCCTTCGTTCTCCTGTCTACCTGGTGTCGACCCCTCATGGCTCTTCTCCTTCTTCAGGCCTGGGGAGGTCCTCCTTATTCTCTGGTATTATCTATTGCTGGAGACCTTCGTCCTACTCTGTGTCACTCAGGACAATGACAGGGGGCATGGTAGGACTTCTTTTCTTTTCACCCCTAAAAATGGAGGAATCCTCTCCTGCCTTCGGGTTGCTCTGTCGGGAATTCGATCGAATATCCCCTAAATAAAATACTCATTCTACAGATGTGGGAGAGTTTTTCGGCACTTTTGTTGCCCAATCAGTCTGAGTGGACGCCTCCTGTCTTGTTGTTCCTCTGTCTTGGAGCATTTGATTTTCCTCCTACAACTGCCAGACCAGCTGCTCGAGCTGAGCAATTTGCCTATCTCTTTCCTCCAATTCCCTTTTATGCTGGTTTTGGCAATCTTCCAAAATCTGCTATGCCATCTAGCAATTGATTTTCCATTCGAGCGCCTCCTCCAAGGCTGCATCGATCTGGTCGTTACTCCCAAAATTTCCTTCATTTCATGGGCTTTGATTCATTAATTCTTGGAGGGTTTGGGCGGCAACATCTATCTTCAGGTCACTCTGTCCTTCCTCTATCGAGAGGAATCACCGCAGGCATTTCCTTCTGGGGATTGGTTCGTCCTCACCACCAGCGAGTGGCACTCCTTCCTCCTCATACTCAGGCACTAGGGAATTCCCTCTGTCCTCTATGTCTTCAGGCACTAGTGACTGCTCTGCTCCTCCTAGAAAATGGGGCAACGCCAATTGCCTGATGTTTGTTATCTCCTCTGCATGGGATGCTTTGTCTTGCCCTAATTCGGCAACCGTATTGTGTTGCTCTATTTGGCCGCCATCTCCCTCTGCATCGTGGTTCTATCCTTGTGCTTCTACATGGTGGACCAATGCCGATATCAGCCCATGGTGGGCTAATGCGGACGGTGCCCCTTTCTGGTACCGATCTGTTTCATCTTTCAGAGCATTCGCTAGGTAGAAAGGTATATTTAATTTCCTCCCATGCACTAGGTGATTGAGGAAGTGCACATGATTAATGTGCAGATGGGTATACTTCCCTATGCATGTGAAGAATCAAGTAATCTGCTCGAACATTTTTTGCATATTCATGGCGAGACTATTTTTGAGTAACCCTTCCCTGTCTATCTGCACATTTCCTCCTGGAAGTAGTATTTTTGCGTATAGTTTTAACACTCCACTCTTGTATGTGCATTCCCCTATGAGAGGCAATCCAATCGCCTGTGAGATGAACTCAGGGGTGACTGGAATTTCCACCCCTCGTACTTGGGCTGCATCGCACCTCAAAGAGGTGGCGAATTCTCTATCTGCCTCCATTTCCTAGCCCTAACTGACCAGGGTGCAGTATTCGAGCCACCCCTCGGCTTCGAATTGGGTCTTACTACCCCTCTGATCCCATCAGTATCACTAGGTTCATTCTTCTTGATCGCGTGGTTCTTGGACCTTCCTCCCATGGCACCTTCTGCTGCTGTATATTTTTTCTATCCTTCCTTCTTCAGGAAGGCACCTTCTTATAGAAAATACGCCTAACCCTAGCAGTTATGGAAGACGCCCTATCATTGGCACACGATTCTGGCTATGGGGGGATACGATCTCTATGATGGTGGTATCTTTTTTGATACTGCGTATTTATAAATAATTATATAAATGATTTGATTTAGTATGCACATACCTGATTCGTCGTTCCAGTCATCGTGGTAGCCGTTGATTTGCTGACTTGTGACACGAGGGAGGGGTATGGTCCTTTGATGTCGCTCATTCGTGTGATGCTTTGTTCTGCTCGAAGCGTTCGATAGATGTAAATGTTGCACATGGGATGCGTTCTTTGGTACCTTTCCCATGTGGATGGTGTCCTTATAGCGCCTTTACAACATTTTCGGTGCTCTTCTTCGAACGAATGTGCCTTCTGGTGCTACGAGGTGCCTCTAATTGGTGGGAGGCGCTTTTGCCTGCATGCGTCTTCCCAATGTGGGGGGCACCTCCTTCTGGTTCGCACCTTCCCGATGTTGGAAGGCATTCGTCTTGATGAATGTGCCTTCCTGATGTTGGAAGGCATATTCGACTGGATGAATGCGCCTTCCTGATGTTGGAAGGCATCTTAGCTGGATGAATGCGCCTTCTTGATGTTGGATGGCGTATTCGACTGACTTTTTTTTCTTTTTTTTTTTGACTTGGTGCCTTCCTGCCACGAAAGGTGCCTACATATGTATATATATATATATATATATATATATATATATATATATATATATATATATATATATATATATATATTTTTTTTAATTTTTTTTTTTTTGAATGGATGGAAGGCACTGTCTTCCGATTTGGCGCCTTCCGGATGTAGTAAGGTGCCTTCTTCTGGATGGGCACCTTTTGGGTGTAGTAATGCGCCTTGGTGCCTTCTTCTAGATGCAATAAGGCACCTTATTCTGGATGGGTGCCTTCTTCTGGATGCAGTAAGGCACCTTCTTTTGGACATCTCATCCCCATGACGTTGATATTCTGGGTAGCTTTTCATCCCGGTCTCCTTAGCCACATTTCTCTAATTGCCTTGGTGTAAATGGGGACATCTCGAATTGCTTGAAATAATGGGATTGTCATCGTGAGATTCTTCAAGCTCAACAAGATGTCAAATTTTGGCTGTGTTGTTTTTCTTTGTTCCTGCAGATGGCTAGGAAATGGAGCCTCCGCTCTCTTAAGTGCTTTTCCCTCTTCTACCAGAGGTGTCTCCTCTATTTCTTCCTCCTCTTCTACCAGTGGAGGTGTCTACTATTTCTTCCTCCTCTTCTACCAGAGGCGGTGTCTCTACTCCTAGCTGCCTACCTGATCTAAGGTAAAAATTGTACATATGATACATCTCACCTTCTACGTTGTATGCCAACTGATTTACTCTATTGTTTGGGTTTGCTGTCAGTTGTGCTAGTAGCTACGCAGGTCTCGTTTCTGGCAATGCTGGTAGGTTCTGTTGGATGTGAGCAGGTGCTGCACTCTATGGAGTTTGATTCCACACATTTTGGCCTCTCCACTACTACCCATGATATGGATATGGCATCCATGGCTGCTAATTCAGAAATGCTACTAGGGGTGCGTTAGTCCAAGGTGATGGTCCCCACCACCCCATATTAGGTGGTTGAGGGGGTCCTTGGTGCATGTATGGCCCTCCCCCATATGATGGCATTCCGATTGGTATATTCCCCATGGGGGGCTGTGGCCAACTCTTCCTATTGCCTATGAAGTAGGCCTCCGTGCTCTCACCCGCTTCCTGGTTACTGGGCAGTTGTGGGCACAATCGAGTTTTATGATTCAGCCTGCAAACTGCCCATACTCTGACCTTGTTTTTTGGACATGCATTCTTTGCATGCCTTCCTTTGCATTTTGGGTAGAAATAGGCTAATGCTACGTCATTTTCTTGTTTCTTCTTTTCTAACAGCAGCATATCCATCTGTAGTGCTAGAGATGAGAGCATTTCGCTCTTCAAATCCTCCAACATGTTGCCTATTTCTATTTTGGTGACTGAAGCAGTTGCCTTCATGGTCCTGGCGGTGATTTTGCCTTGCCTTCTCGAGTAGTTCCGGCATAATTACCGGATGTAGTCCATAGCATGCTGATAGACGTCACCTCCAGAGATCATGTTGAGAGCCTCTAGTGACTCATTGGTAAGTCCCCTTAAGAAGATGCTTTTGAGGGACTTATCAGATAGCTTCGAGTGAGGGGACCATTGAAGATTAAAGCTAAATCTCTCCCAATACTCCTCGAGAGACTCATCTTCTCTTTGTGTCATGCTTAGGACCTCCTCCCTGGAGTCTCTTGCTCTCTCGAAATCTTGATATTGCTCTAGAAAGAGCTTCTTCATCTGGTCCCAGGTGGTGATGTGTTTGTCTCCCAAACCGATGAACCATCACAGATCTGCATCGTCTAATGTAGAAGGAAATAATTCCAACTTCTATGTGTTTTATTTGTAATCCACAGACCTGCACAAAACATCAAACTTGAATAAAAATAGGTTAGGGTCCTCAGTCGGGTGTCCTCTAAAGGACAGAAGGTGAGCAAGGGATATGTTTTTCATTTTGGTATCTCCTACTCCCTCCTCTATTGGGAAACTAAATCCAGATGAGACTTCATTGTTATCTACCATTTTTTTAGGAAATGTGGTTTCTAATGCAGCGTTTATGGCCTTTCGGTCGTTTAAAACTTTTTGAGTCAATGCTCTAAGGTTGTCTAGCAAGATCGTCTGATCCTCCACAACCTTCCACAATAGGGCTTCCTCTAGAGGATTCCTATTAAATAGGGTATTTATGATGATTTTTTCATCCCCTTGTTGATGGGATGAGGCAGCACTTTGCACAAAGTGCGGTTCCTCACTCCAATGGACTGCTGGTAGGTCGGGCGAGTCTAACTCAAATCCAAAATGCTCGACTGACTCAAGTCCTGATGGATTAGTTCTTATAAAGCGATTGTCAGGTCCTCTTCTTCTCGAAGAACTCATACAAGGTTAGATGGAAGGTTTCAGGGTATTGTAAGTAATCTAATTAAGACGCTTCCCCGGCAACGATGCCAAAATGTTACGGGCCAAACAAGGTGAATGGTTTCCTATTTTTGTCACATGCCCGTGCATTTAATTATCAACCCAAGGAGCTTCGTAAACTTGTGAAGAGTCAAAATTAGGTTACTACAATACCACTAGAGGTGAATCTGCTAATCCTACATTTTGGGGGTGTTCTTGAAATGGTTGTCAATCATTCCCACACTCCTCAATAAATTACGTAAGAAGAACATAATTAAATCTACAGAAATAAATCATGTACACATTCCTGAAAATAAATCTACTGCAAATACTGGAACTAGCAAACTAATGAACATTCTTATGAAAGCAATAAACTAATTAAAATAAATAAAAAAAAAGGAAATGGGGAAGAAATACTGGCTTGGAGTGGGCCCAGGCTCCAGTAGCTTCTTCCCAATCGAACATGCGCTTAGAACTTTTGGAACTGTAATATATTTATCAACGTATTACAATCTATCTTCTGTAACTCTAAATGGATCTTTATTAATTATTTCTATATCTTCCTTACAATGATCTATGTGTGTTTATATAACACACCCATAGAACTTCTATTACAGAAGTGGTTACAACAGTCAATTCTTCCCAGACTAAATTAGAACAATCTAGCGAATGCAATCGACGTCTAGCATTCTATTTTGATGGTGGCGTGTTCATTTTGGTTTGTGCTTTGCTTGGCATTAGTAAGATGTTTTGATATGTTGGTGCTATCTCCAATTTAGCTCTGCATGATGCAGAGCTGGAACTGCACCAGCCATTACTGTCCACGTCGTTCAAATCTGTTCAAAGAGCAAAGAATTAGTGGTGCCTTCCTTATGAGGAAGGTACCTTGTTATCGCGGTGCCTTTTAGTTGTAGGGAGGTGTTTGCCTTCTATTAGCACCTTTCGGCTATGGGGAGACGCTTGCCTTCTATTAGTGCATTTCAACTGTGGGGAGGTGATTGCCTTCTGTTGGTGCCTTTCGACTTTGGGGAGGCGCTTGTCTTTGGTTGGTGCCTTCCGGTTGTAGGGAGGCACTCCCATTTAGTTGGTGCCTTCTGACTGCAGGGAGGCGCTCGTATTCATTTGGTGCCTTTTTACTATAGGGAGGCGCTCATCTTTGGTTTGGCGCCTTCCAATTGCAGGGAGGCACTTGTTCCCTTGGCGCCTTCCAGTTGCAGGGAGGCGCCTATGTTCTCTACATTGACCCTCGATGAAATAAAGTGTCAGGTCCATCAAAAGACCTCGACCGTTCCAAATCTAACTAAATCAACTGCAATTCCACAAAACATACTAAAAGCACACAAATTAGATAACACGCATAATTATATCAAATATCTATATAATCATTCATAAAAGTACACAATCCTTATTATACAGCCGCATATTGATCAAAGAAATATGTACAAAATATGACCATTTCTGGTGCTCATCAGATTGTACTTCTAGAAGTAAAATCAAGTGATCTTAACAAGCCACATGGAAATAATTATGAGAAGCACTTCTATTGTCCTTATCATCAACAAGTGGGCCATGACATCAACCATTTTTATGCATTTAAATATATTGTCCAAGATCTTATTGATAGGAAAGTATTTCCCACAAATTATCCATCCAATCCATCTGATCAGGACAATGATACCAACTCAATCATCAAACATACTTGGGATTCTCAGGATATCACATCCTCTCAGTTACTCACGCCATCAATCATCAAGCAAATCAAGGATGGTTAAGGTATCGCACCTTCCTCAAAAAATAAAAATAAAAAAAGTTCCAAAGGTACTTAATCCCTTTGGTCACATCTCAATTTCAAAAGGTACCTAATCCCTTTGGTCACATCTCAATTTCAATAAAATCTCCAAAGGTACTTAATCCCTTTGGTCACATTTCAATTTCAAAAAAAATCTCCAAAGGTACTTAATCGCTTTGGTCACATTTTAATTTCAAAAAATCTCCAAAGGTACTTAATCCCTTTGGTTATAAGCTTATCAGGCTAGGGGGAGTAGAAGAACCTAAGCCACTAAATATCATACACTTGAAAGTGTTCCATGCTTACTGTGATTTACATATATGTATATATACATGTCTAATACACAAAAACATTGTATTTCATTTCACATATTTTATTTGCACACATTTAATTTCATAGCATTGCATTTCACACGTGTCATTTTCGCACATTTGCATTACACACATTTCATACATTACATTCACATTTCATATTAAGAATCATTTATTGTTTAGATATTAATTGGTCCAATAAAGTCATGTTGCCTTAATCGGGGGCACCTTTAAAGTCATCATCCATTTCATTGCATCAATCCATAAGGCTATATTGTCATTTACCTCCATACATCCATAATTCCTAGGTGTTTTTTATCACTCAGCCACTCCTAGTGTTTTAAGCAAACCACCAATACATGTCGAGTTATTTTTAGGACCATTATACATCTTCACTAAGAAAATATTGAGTTCTAGAATTGACTCCAAAACATTCTTGAACTAAACACAATTTCACATCTTAAAAACATCTCGTGTCAAAGAGAGATAACACCATACTTGGTTTAAACCTTGAAGTGAATGTTGGACATTTTGAGTCCCTAAGCTAAAATGTTGTCATTGATGTCAAAAGGTTATTTGATGTCAAAAGGATCTATGATGGCATGCACTATGTTTTATGAAAGTGCAAGGAAGGGTTTTTGTGAAAACCAAGGCAGGCAAAATAAAAGGTTTTATTTAAAACCATGGATGGCATATTTGAAATGGGTTTTTCTTAAAACCCAAGTTGGCTTTTCGTTTCATCAAAAAAGGTGCCCCGGTGATGGAGATATTTAATTTTAAATATTTAGTTTAAATTTTAATTTATTTAAAATTTTAATTTTAATTTTAAAATTAAATTAAAATAATATTCGCCGATGTCATAAAGGAAGGTTCAAAAGCGTCGACGTTTCCAAGCTAAGGGAAGGCATATATATATGCCATTAAAATTTTTGAAGAAGATCATCCTTGCTCGATTAAGATTAACGATTTGTTTTTGCGAAGGAAGAGCTCATGTTATTTTCGTTTTGTGAAGCAATGAATATTAAAATCTAACCGCATCCATTTTCCAAAGTGTGTTGGGCAGTATGGCCTAGTGTCAGTTTGGTTTGTGCAAAGGTGTTGGTATCAGGAAGGTTAAGTGTTCGATTCCCGCAAGCATCGTTTTGGCTTTATTGAGGCACTTAAGGTGCATTTCCTTTTTGCTTGGTGGAAGGAGAGAAGAACAAGAATTGAGTGGCGCTTCTTTCTTCACGGTGAGCCCATAGTTTGTGTGATAGCTTGGCCACAGCTAGGGCATTCGCGTTGGACAGAATGGGGGTTCGATTCCCCTCGAGGCAGGTATTGAGGTTTTTATTTATTTTTTTATTTCCTAAGGTGGAGTGCTAAGGGGTAAAGGTGATTTGATAGTTGATGTATTAAATAACCTTAGAAATAAGGTTATAGTGGTTGTTTGAGTTGTGGAGTTAAATTTTTAATTGTGATTTTTGAAATTATTAGGAGTAATAAGGGTTATTGATAAAGTTCTTTTAGTGAAAGTTATTTTTGAGTAAGGGTTTTCTTTAAAAATAACTTTGGTGGATGTTAAAATAAAGTAGGAGTAATAAGGTGTTATTTGGGCATTATTTTATTGTTGTGTTATTACTCAAGATCTCTAACCCTTGTTGAAATTGAAAAAGGAAAAGTGTTGAGTGTGGCAGATTTAGTGGACAACTCATAAGGCATAAAAAATGTATGAGTAACATTCTCCATTGATTTTATTTGGGTGGTTGATTTCTGAAATATCATTGGAGTGAAAAGGATTGATTGTGGTTTCCTATTTGAAAATAGTTGGTTTAATGCTTCAAGGTTTTTTGGTTTGAAAGTTGTGATTAAAACCTTGTTTTATAAGCATTGTTGTTGGAGTGAGTTGTTATGCAAAGAACTTGAACTTGAGCTGAAAAGAACATGAGTATCATTGTTATGTAAAGTGGTTGTTGAGTATTGTTGAAGATATTTTGAGTTGGTTGATTCATGCTTGGACTAGGGTTTGTGAGAAATATTTGTTCCTTGTGGTGATTGGTTGAGTAGAGTTGTTTAAGCCTAGTCAAGTGATTATGTGAAGTGGTTGTTCAAGTTCCATAAAATAAACTATTCTATATTCTGATTTGAATTGAGTTGAGAAAGAAATTGGATTTGAGTTTAGAACATATTGAGTCTCTAACAATTCTCTTTATGCTTCTATGATATTGCTGAGTTGATATTGTTGAGTTGATATTGATTTGAGTTGAGATTGGGAGTTGAGTATAGAACATATTGAGTCTCTAACAATTCTCTTTATGCTTCTATGAGATTGCTGAGTTGAGATTGATTTGAGTTGAGAATGGGATTTGAGTATAGAACATATTGAGTCTCTAACAATTCTCTTTATGCTTCTATGAGATTGAGTTGAGATTTTGTTGAGCTGATTTGAGGTAAGTCTTTGAGAAGGCTTGTGGACTGATTTTGAGTAAGATTTTGTGAAAGCTTGCTATGCATATTGAGCAAGTCCTAGAGAGGACTTATTGAGCAGATTTGTACAAGTTTTGAGTGAGCTTGTTGAGCAGATTTGGACAAGTTCTGAGTGAGCTTGTTGAGCATATTTGAGTAGGTTCTAAGTGAACCTATTGAGCAGATTTGAGCAGGTTTTGAGTGAGCCTATTGAGCAGATTTAAGAAGGTTCTCAGTGAGCCTATTGAGCAAAAAAAAAAAAATTTAAGCGAAAATCCCCTTGTGCAACCGCCTTGGTCTGATATACCACAAACAGGGGTTTCTACACTATCAAAGTCACCCGAGGGTCACACCCGACCCTGCCCGCACCAACATTATCAATTGGATTTTAGATACCCAATTCGGCTTTTTGGTAGGGTGGAGATTTAAACCTGGGACCTCCCTTGGAGGATTGCCCTCTCCTCTCCAACTCACCTACAACACCTGGGTTCTGATTGAACATATTGATAGAGCTTTGGATGTGATAGAGTATAGAGGACAGAGTCTCAGTGGATAAAGATCCAACAGCCAAGACAATTGAAGATAGATCTGAGTGAGGAGTCTTCAAGTGGAGAGAGATCCACAAGTTAGTGTAGCAGAGAGATAGAGTCTTCTAGAATATCACTAGCCAAAGTAGAAGGAGAAAGAGTTATCTTATGGAAGATATCCACGAACTTGATATTTAGGAGATCAGAATCTCCTTTGGACAGAGGTCCATAAACATTATAATTGGAAAGGATTCTCAAGAGATCAATTGAGAAAGTTTTAGCAAAATATTTTTTGTGGAGGTAGCCCACATTGGGTGAACCACTTTAAAAATGATGTCTCATGTGTGTGATACTTTGTGTGATGTTTACTGCTTTATTAATGTTGATGCTACTATTGGAGTAAAATTTTTATATTATACTATTCACCCCTGTAGCACCCTAAAATTGGTGCAGTAAAACCTTAAATAATTACAATTACTCTAGTAAATATTCAAATTCAAATTTTAACCCCCAAAACTGCTTCCAAACCGCCGTTTAACCCGTTTCCTCCTTTCCCGCGCCATTTTTAGAGTTTTTTTTGACCGTTTGATGATATCATCATCGATCAGACGATATCGCCTCAGATCGGATGATTTCGTCTGGACTAGGACGTCCAGACGATCTTGTCCCAAAACTAATTTTTCACAATTAGCCTCTGTTCCAACGACGTCTCTAATCCGGGCAGAAGCATGTCTACGTCGTTAGAGACCCTCCCCATTGGAGATCTCCCAAATTGGGATGATCTCCAACCTCCTAACCTCCCTCCTAAGCCTATTTAAACTTAGGCCCTCCCCTTAACCTACCCCTGGCTGATATTTCCTGTAACTTGACTTTACATGCACTAAAACATCTTGAATTACCATCTGCACTTGTCCTATCCAAATTTTGTTGCAGGAACCTTAGTCATTCTTCAGTCGGAGCAAGCTCAGTTCATCGTGGACGATCCTATTCAATTCGAGACGATTTCGTACCAATCCGAGATGATTTCGACTGCAATCAACATTGGGGGCAATCAAGTGCCCAGAGTTTGCATTTTTCTCTTCTCATCTACTATTTTATTCTGCATCTAGTCAGTTTGTTCATTATTTTTTGTTATTCTGCATCTTGGAGTTCACCCATGTAGTTTAATTGCATAATGAAATCATGATTAACTATTAAAACATTGTAATTTGCTTGCATTCCTATTTAGGATTATCTTATTAACATTCCTATTATTGTTTCACATCATTGCCCTCTGTTTGTATTGTTGTATTTTTTGTATTCTGTGCCTATTTCTCTGTTTGCAGGTCTCTGACAAATTCGTCTGACGAATTCATCAGATCTTAGACGATCCTATAGGTCGGAGACGATCCCATCAAATTCCAGATGATCCTATCTGCTTCAAGAATCAGAACCTCCATCAGACATCCGGATCAGGTATGGCTCTGTAATTTAGCCTTTTCTCTCTGTTTTCTATTTAAAATATGTTTTTTGTATTTCATTTAGTCTGCATTTTCATAATAGAACAACTTAGATTCATTTGGCCAAACCTAGGACTCGAATGTTTAAAGATAAAACTGAACACATTAAACACATTCCCAACCTAGGCATGGAAACTGCCATTCAAATGTTTCCTGGTGAACCCACCATCCGTCAAAAAATCACCATAATACACCTCCCCCGAGAGGCGGGACCTTCGCAAGGCCTCTCAGTCCGAGGTACCACACCATCCTTTTCCCATCCTCCTTCCGGGCACGGATCCTATAGCCTGAAGGTAAGGATGCGAAAAATTTGGAGCGATACATTTTGGTGAACCCGACGTGAATGCATTTAAAACCTTTTGAAAAAAACAAAAAAAAAAAACATAGATGCATTTAAAATCATTTAAAACTAATAAGTTGCATATCATGTTTAGATGGTAGCTCCTAAGAAAATATTAGCAGTTACTATAAATGTTGAAAACCAATTAGCAGCCATAGAAATCAATTATGTGCTTAGTGTGCTTGAAACAGATAGAAACCAACTTTTGTGGGACGAACTTGATAGAAGACTAGGTGTCATTTCATCTAGGTCAACAAAACTTAAACAAATCAAGAGGCTTGTCCTAGATAGAATCTTGGATCCTCATCAACTCATCTTTTATCATGAACTTTAGAGAGCCTGCCATAGATGGTTAGCTTATAGGAGAGCTCTTGTGTCTTCAAAATTGTTCACCTTCGAGGAATACCTCGAGAATGGAGCCACTGTACACCAGTTCCTAGGTCATGTAGAAGACCAAGAGGTCATTCTTACGGATAGGGAAATATGGAATAGAGTTCCTCGAGCTGTGTTATATCGAGAGTATTGCCACAAGCTTTACTTCTATCAACCAGAATCCGAGATAGATAATATCACTATAGCCCTTTTCATTAAATTCTTGAAAGAAAATTTTCAATTTGAAGAAGAACACTTCATGACTCTTGAAGAACTTGAGCCCATTAATGACATTTATAAATTATTTATAGAAAACTAGATCATTGCTTTCATTATTATTTCTTGCATTTATTGTGTTGTTTGTTATCTTTACAATATTATTACAAAAACAAGAAAAACTAAAAAACATAACAAAAACCAAAACATTTCATTTTAAATATTATAGTAGGTATATAATTAAAATATATACCTCTTAAGCTTGTTGCATATATATATATATATATATATATATATATATATATATATATATATATATATATATATTTGCTGAAATCTAAGTTAAGCACAATGCCTAAACTTAGGAATGGTAAACAAACCGAAGGAGAAGAAGAAGATTGGTTAGGAGACAAAACAAGAAACCCAAATGTCCTTCCTGAGGATCCAATCCCGGAAGAAGAAACTCTAGACCAGCAAGACGATGAGCTTGTTGTAGATGAACAAGAAGAAAATGTTAAGGAGGATGGATCCTCATCCCCTAGAGTAGCTCCAGATGGAACTATTGCTTTTGATAACTTAGATCATTTCTGGAAATTTTTCAATAATAACATTGGTGCTCTTAATATGGTAGTTCGTATTGATAAAGGGCAAATTAGTGACACTCAAGCAGCCATGGAACATATGTTTGATATACACACTAATCCCTTGTCTTTTATTGATCAAGAAAGTGATAAAGTCTGGACCATCCAATAGAGATATGGTCACTATGATTCAGAACATGCCAAAACAACAGGTTACCCAACCTCCTAAGGAACCCGTTATTGAGCCTAAAATCATTCCCACACAAAAGAAAACTTCCTTCACTGCTTTACTTCGCCAAACTATTGATCAATATGCTTCAAGTAAACAAAAACCTAAAATGAAGCCAAACACCAATTTTCAACAATCCGGGATACAACATAATACAACTTCAAAATTTCTTCATAACACCTTTCCTACCAACAATTTACACAATAGCAACATAGCATCTAATCTTCATGTCCCTCCATCATATGCTCACAAATCCCATATTAATGCCCTACCAAACCAATATGGTGGGCAAACTAGTAATCTGGAAGCCATGGTGAAACAGTTAGCTTCGCGCATGGACCAGATAGATCCCTACCGTCCCTCGTACAATTATCGAGAGATATGTAGTCAACCTTTGGATCCCATAGTTGTAGCACAACCGTACCCTAAGCATTTTCCCATGCCCGTCCTCGCCTATATATAAAGGAACCGAAGATCCCATAGAGCATCTTCGCATGTTTAGGATAGCATGTCATGATATATCACATGATGACTTGCTATTACTAAAAATGTTCCCAAAAAGTTTAGGTGGAATGGCATTAGAGTGGTACTATCAATTGCCCACTCATTCTTTGAGAAACTTTGAAGAAACAGCTGAATCTTTTGTCCATCAATTTAGTGCCTACATCGAGAGGCATGTAACCATTAAAGATTTATACAACTTAAAACAAGACAAAGATGAATGTTTTGCTGATTTCTTAGCTAGATGGAGGCAGTTGACAAGAAAACTGCACTTTGTGCTACCTTATAGGGAAATGTTGGACATTTTTATCAATAATTTGCAAGAACAAATATCTTATGAGTTATCAACTACTACTTTAACTACCTTCGATCAAGCTATAGATTTAGCTCGAAGAGTAGAAGATGCCCTCATTAGGAGAGGCCAACTTAGGAAGAAGGATGATGAGAAAACATCCAAAAATCAATATAAAAACAAACAAGTCGTAGGTGACGGAGTCATTGACAGCAAAAATGTTGCTAATATCAATGCAACGAAGACAACAAAAAAATTTATATTGAAACCTCTTGATAAACCTCCTCGAGAATTTACTAGATTGAATCAACCATTATCAACTATTTTACCTCAATTACTCGAAAGAGGTTTGATTCAATTACCGACTATCCGGGAACCTGATCCAACCATACCCGGATACAGAGTCGACTTACACTGTGATTTCCATAGAGGACCTGGACACTCTACCAATGCTTGTAAAAGGTTAAAGCATAAAATACAAGATCTGATTGATAATAATGAAATGGAGGTGCAAGCCTTCCAACCTAAACAAAATGCTCCTAATAATGCTCAAAAGAACATTCCCCAAAATCAAAATCAAAATGCTAATCAATCATTAGACATATTTCAACATCCTTTACCAAGACATGGTAAAGAGGTGGCCAATCAAATTGAACATCATAATGTTCCTCCTCCTACCCGATATGTAGGGACTATTAGCGGACAATTACCTGTTCAGGATCCTCAAACATTTGACACAACTTTATCCCTGGTCACGACCAGGCCCCTACATAATTTTCAAACTCCAGATCCTAGTGATGTAGAATCAGATATTGAAAGTGAAATAGACATCACCTCAAACCAATCGAATAGTTCTGAAAATGAATCAGATCCTATTCAACCTATCACAGATGCTATGGTTCCAGAAGAACCATTTCCTAGAAGAGTTACTACTCGACCCTCTTCTAATCAATTCCTCCCTAATGAACAAGCCATAAACGCTCAACCAAGACCAGTTCAACGTCTTCAATATAACATTGTAGGTACCATCGGAGTCGTTACCCGACAACAAGCTCAAAATTCTCAACAAGAACCAAACCAGAATGATGGATCAGCTCCATTTGTTTTGAAAAATCCCAATAAAGGGAATCATGCTCCTAATGTTCAACCTAAACCCCCTTACAATATTAATGAGCAATTATCCAATACTACGACCTGAATTTCTCTTTTGGATTTATTAAGATCTTCTCCTACCCATAGGGATGAGTTAATGCTTACATTAAGCCAAATGATGGTACCTCAAAATATTCAACCCGAAGCCATGGCCAATACTATCATCACTAGAGAAGTCGATTGTATTGACTTCCGGGATAAAGATATCCCACAACACAGTTTACATAAGGATAATCCCTTATATATTACTACTCTAATTGGAGATGTAGCTGTTAAAAGAGTCCTGATTGATAATGGTTCATCTCTAAACATTTGCACTTTTGACTTCTACCAACGATTTGGGTTTAGAAGTGATGAAATGAAGAAAACTGACATGATCATCAAAGCTTTCAATGACGAAACACAAGAAACGTGTGGAGTTATTACCATCCCATTGCAAGTTGGTCCTAGAACCTTAGATATGACCGTGTTTATTGTACATTGCCCCGCATCGTACAATATACTCTTGGGTCGTCCTTGGATCAATGCAATGCGGGCTGTCCCATCCACTTTACACCAATGTGTTAAATTCGAATTTAAAAATCAGTTGGTCACTATCCATGGTGATCCTAGACCCTTTGATATGTGTGCTTTGGCAGAACCTCGTTGGAGTGCAATTTTGTCCTGCTCTGTCATCCACACATCCTAATTCTTATTTTTCATCTAAAACTGTGAAACACACACCCATAACTTCACCTATTTCTCCTCCATTCATTTCACCCTCATATATAGATCAACAATATTCTAAACAAACCACTCTAGAACCTCAAAAAGATCTTAAATCCACAACCAATCCTTCATGTTCTATCCCTATAATTTCAAAACCTATAGACCCATTCATTAACACTTCCACATTATCAACATCTATCATACCTTCCACATCTAAAGATATAGGGAATGATCCTTCTACATCTTATGCTCTTTTTGATGAACTTTTACCAGATTTATCCACAATCTTAATATCAAAAAAAACAAATGCTTCTATGCAAGATTCAATTCTTTTAAATAACTTGCCACCATCTCCTCGTACTTTGGGCCTCCCACAACCCATGGGAAGTACTTACCAAGTCGGGAGTTGTGCTTTCATTTATAAAGGATATGACTGGGGAAGAATACCCCGAAATATCAAAACTCATCATGAAGGATACTTTGGCCACGATGGTTATTTTACTAATGAGTATCATTAAAGCTAAACCCATAATGCTTAAAATGGGATATAAAGGGAAAGGCTTGGGACCTTTCCAAAATGGGGTTATTGAAATTACCTTTCGATGTAGACACAACATGGCCTACCCGTCGTGGTGTGGGCCTATTTCCTAGTAAGGGTCAACCCTTTCCTTTTGAAGATGATGATCAAGCTCATTATGTTATCAAGATTATTTAGATAGGCGTGATGATTTGCCTCTAAAAAATCAGCCATTTACATGTAACATGCTATCCATAGCTTACCCTGAAATGATTGCTGACTCCGATGAGGAGTTGGAAGGAGATATTTTCCATGATGTCTCCGTTGAAGAAATGTTACACAATGGGTTTTATTTTGATGGTTCTATACCAACTATAGCCCAGCTTGAGGCCATTAATCCTCAAAATGAATTATCCAACTTAACCTTAAAAGAATTACAAGAATTGGGCGTCTCACCCGCCCCACCTAATTTTGAAAGAGATCTACACATGGAGGTTGAAAACGTCATTAAAGTTAACATTGGAACTGAGGATAATCCTCACATAATCAATATTGGGTCAGAATTAAGTCAAGAAAATCAAAAAAATACTAATGCAACTAAAGACCTTAAGGGTAAATTTGAGCCCAACTGGCTTGGACCATACATTATCATTGCTAAATTTGAATCAGGAGCATATAAATTATCTACCTTAGATGGTAAAGAACTTAAAGAACCCATGAACATTTTGCATCTTAAACGTTACTATGCGTAACAAAAAAATTAGTCATTTCATCATTTGTACATATTTTGCATGTTGTCTTATTTTAAAAATATATCAAATTGTTTACACAAAAACAAAAACAAACAAAAATAATAAAAATAAAAACAACAATATTCTTGACTCTTTTGAAACCAAAACAAAATAAAGAAGAAAGAGAGAGTCAACATTCTCAAACTTCTCAAAAAGTATTTGTATATATTTCTTCTTACAAATGTTGCAGTTATATATTTCAAATTATTTTGGATAAATTAGCATTTATTTGGAATCCCTCACTTTCACAAACACAAAATAAATATCTTGATTTTTATCCGGCATGATTACTAATCTCTCTTATATCAAAGTCCACAAAATTCAATTAAATAAAGTTTGAGCACAGAGAATTGATCTTGTTATTTACTTAAACCAAGCACATCCTTTCACAATAAAATGATTATATTTGTAATATCCTTGCTATGCTACATAGTAGAAGTGGTTTCTTGAGCAAAAAGTTTCCCCTACTATCCTATCATGCACATGGTCTAGAATCTTTGAGAATTGGCAAAAGGACAAGCTCACCCCTACCCAGAATAAAAATCCCTTGCTCTACAGCTAATCCGAGCAAGTATCCCTAGCATAGGAAGAAAAGCAAAGTTCAAGAAAAAGAAAAAAAAAATGTTATTTTATATCATTACAGCAATGTTTCAAGCATTATCTCAAAAATCAAGCAAAAATACAAAAGAAAAGCAAAAGAAAGCAAAAGCAAAAGCAATAAAATCCCTCTCCCTACCCTTTAAAAAGAAAAGAAGGGTTGATGAGCTTGAATCCCTAGAATTCTCAATTATTCGAAAACTGTGAGGTAAGCCCCATAACAGGTGGTTTGTGCCCAACCCACTTGGCCTTGGGTAACTCCTAGCGTGGCGATATGTCCGTCACATTAGCGACCTTCTTTTGTACGAACCTATGTCTGCTTATGGATTAGCTAGCTCTTGATAATCCGACTTACATAGTAGTCCGGTATGGTTATATGCATCTAAATCATGGTTAACGAACACTTATTTGGTTAATTCAAATCACTTGTATCATAGTATCTTGCTCAAACTGGTAAACGAACATAGCAATTGCACACACATTTGTATTTGAGAGATTTTGTGTATCATTATGATAAATCAAGATTGGAAATGAACTCACATACGCACATGGGATTCCTTATAAATCCAACTTTTGTCTTCGAGATACTTTGAAATATCTTTGCAAATTGTCTGGAATAATTTCAATTTCTTCCTTTCTAGTATAAAGACAACTACATGCATAATCAAAAATCAAAATTTCTTTCAAACCATACAATAAAAACACATATATATATATATATATATATATATATATATATATATATATTGTCGACTTTCACGATGATGGTATAGTTCCAGAACTTAAATGGGAGTCTTATGCCTAGCGCAAGTCCTCCTCTTCATATTTTCTCGTTTATTTTCAACAATTAAAAATCAACCATACAATAAAACTATTATATCAACTTTTTCTTTGGATTTCGCGATGATGGTATAAGTCTATACCTACATATTCTATGCCTAGCGCAAACCATTGTACCAATTTTATTCCCCATTTATTTAAAAATCATAAAAACCATATGACTTAAATCATTCTGTTATACAATTATGCTTTAAAACAAACAAACACCTATCTCTATTTCATGTCATTATGTCAATATGCAAATTTGCAATGATGGTATAATTCCTAAGGAATTATCCAAAAAATTTATCACACTTAGGAATTTATGCCTAGCAAAAATCATTTTAAAATATTTCATGCATAATATTTTCATGAAAAATCTGAAAACAAAATCATCATCATCATCATTTGCATCATCACACCAAAGTCTTAAGACAGTCTCTTAAGCACTCTTTTACTTTTAGCAATATTTCTATACTGGGATTAGCTTGACGACCGAGTGAGCGGTGACTCCATGAAATGGTCTATAATAGCGACAATGTCCTTTGAAATTATTGTTAAAAGTCCCTTTTATTTTTTATCAAATTATCACATCACAAACAACCAATTTGTTACATCAGATTATTTCATTTAAATTTTTAAAGCATGACATTTAAACCATAATATTTTCCAACGACATAATTACATGAATCATCAAATCAATCACACTTCAAACATTAAAGCATCATAAAAACATATAAACAAGTCATATCATCATAAGACAAGTCATATGATCAAAAATAAATAATAAAAAAAAAATATATATATATATATATATATATATCTCAACAATATATATACATCATCTCAAAAATAGATTGGTATGCCACAATCTACATCTTGGCATACTCAATCCTCTCAATCATATATCCTCCATGCAGTGTCTCGAGAACCCCTCGAGCTCTCAGCCTCATCTCCTCCCCCGCCCTGAGGTGGACGAGGTGGCCCCATTGCAGTATGTGTGGTACTGCGAGTCCTAGTCGTCGATCGAGATGAAGTCCTCGATGACCCAATCCTGATCGGGTCAGCAATGCCGGTTGGCAGTTGTACCCTCTGACCCTCTGGCACCATCTGGAAGTAGATACCATGGTAGAACATGGTTTGAGCAATCGACCACGCTCGAGTGCTCGCTCCTCCGCTCCATGCTCTAAGGCGTGCAACCTCATATCTAAGCTGTGTAGCCTCCGCTCGATGTCGTGCAGCCTCCTCCTGCAAAGTCTGCACTTGTTCCTGGAGACGGACAGTCTTCACTCGGAGAGTAGCCATCTCACTACTCTCTCCTGTGTCCACACCCTTGCCCTTATCGGGCGATGGTGGTCTCTCTCTCTGTGGAGAAGGGGGTCTCTCCTCCCTCCTCTCCCACTGTCATGGCCTCTACTAAGCCTGTGGCCTCCTCTGCTCTCTCCCACTGTGACCTTGTGCTACCTCAATGGCTGCCTGGCATCGCCTCCCCATCCGACGCACAACTACGTGAATCAAACCCTGAGCCCTCGTCATCCGAGGAGGGCGGATGCCTGTGTACCAGGCATCGTAGCCATCGGCTACCCCAACATCGTCCCCATCCACTAGCTGAATGGGGGCATCATCTACGTCTTGAATCTAGAATCATTGCATATCTAGAGCCCCACTAACTGTAGTGTTATCCCGAATAGTCTAGAAAAACTCGTAGTCTCTCAGAGATGGGATCCCCTGCTGTAGACCGAACTACCTCAAAACTCGGTCATACCGATGGAGCTCCACCTCTCCCCTCTCCATCCTCAGCCAGCAGACTCGCCTGATGTGAGCCAGCTCCTGTCCGTCCTCGGCCCACCCTGGATGATCTCTCCAAGGCCTCCAGGTGATCTGGTCGAAGACAAGGTCGTCAAGTAGTCTCCGAGACATTGGCAGATCTATCCGCCGTTGTGCCCCTCTTTGGAGCCACCAGTAGAAAACTCGGGGCCTCTCCCCGTCAATCCCTGTCAGTGGGAGCCCTATCGGCCTCTGCACCACAATGTGCTCCTAGCACCAAACCTGTAGTAGTGATGTCATAACCAGACATCGGCCGCCCTTGTATATGACCCCATGAAGGATCCTATACAACCGACAGAGTACAAAGCTCCCCCAAGCAAACCTATATCCGTGGTCTCTCATGTCATAGACCACATCTGTCAGTACCCATGGTACCCTGCATCCGCTCTGGTGGCACAGCAGAAGTCCACCTACCACCCCAGCCAAAACTTGTGTGAGTCTAGATGCCCTAGGCATCTGGCACAGCGACTCGATATTCACTCCGCCCTTCTCCAGGGTGAAGCTCGGATCGCCACACAATCGCATCATCGCGTGGCCCTGATTGGCCACGGGAGTGATCAGCCGTCCTTGTATGGGGATCCTCAAAATCCTCCATACATCCTCCAGTGTGGGAGTCATCTCCCCTGTCGATAACCAGAAACAGGAAGAACCTGGATACCACCTCTCTGCTAGGGCTATCAATAGCCCCATATCTGTAGAAACCTGTGGCATCTCTGCCACATGCTGTAAGCCGACCTGAGCCAGCTGATCTCGCTCTGCCTGAGACAGGGCGGCCAAGTCATCCCTTAGTCCATCGTATTTCCATTCTCTGCTCTTTAGTAATCCTCTCTGCAACATAAACAAAATCAACAATAAAAATCATTAATAAATCATTAATTAAAAATGCAAGTTAAAATAAGTTCAATTTCATAAATGATGATATCGTCCACTATTGGACGATATCGTCCCAAATTTGAGCAAATTCGTCTCTAATTTTGCCAGTCGAAATCGTCCCCTTTTTGACGAAATCGTCCCCATTTCGTCGATTTTGCCTCTGGACGAAATCGGCGATATCGAGACGATTTCGACAAAATCGAGACGATTTCGACTCGATGATGCTCAAAAAATCAATCAAATCTAATCTAAAAAGCATGAAATTCTAAAGTAAAGCATTCTAAATTCAGTTTAGACCCTTACCCGTAGCCCGCGCCGGACCTCTGTCGATCTGTGCGCTGTCTCGACCATCTTGTCTCCAGAGCTCTAAAAACTAAAAAAATGAACAGTAACAATGAATTAGGGTTTTACCCTATTTTTCTTAATTTTATTCAAAAACAATTAAAAACATTTTAAAATTTTGCTTTTCCACATTTTTACCTCAAACGTTCGATTTGGGTAAAAACACGGAGGGGGCACCATAGTAAGTTGTCGTACGATTCGACCAAGAATCGTCGCCTAAAAATGAGAATAATTTTTGCTTTCTCGTAGATCGAGAAGAACTCATCTTTAACGCATTTTCTTCGGAAAATTCGCTAAAGAGGGGGCAAAATGTAGCACCCTAAAATTGGTGCAGTAAAACCTTAAATAATTACAATTACTCTAGTAAATATTCAAATTCAAATTTTAACCCCCAAAACCGCTTCCAAACCATCGTTTAACCCGTTTCCTCCTTTCTCGTGCCATTTTTAGAGTTTGTTTTGATCGTTTGATGATATCGTCGCCGATCAGACGATATCGCCTCAGATCGAACGATTTCATCTGGACTAGGACGTCCAGACGATCTTGTCCCAAAACTAATTTTTCTCAATTAGCCTCTGTTCCAACGGCGTCTCTAATCCGGGCAGAAGCGTGTCTACGCCATTAGAGACCCTCCCCATTGGAGATCTCCCAAATTGGGATGATCTCCAACCTCCTAACCTCCCTCCTAAGCCTATTTAAACTTAGGCCCTCCCCTTAAGCTACCCCTGGCTGATATTTCCTGTAACTTGACTTTACACGCACTAAAACATCTTGAATTACCATCTGCACTTGTCCTATCCAAATTTTGTTGCAGGAACCTTGTCATTCTTCAGCCGGAGCAAGCTCAGTTCGTTGTGGACGATCCTGTTCAATTCGAGATGATTTCGTACCAATCCGAGATGATTTCAACTGCAATCAACGTTGGGGGCAATCAGTGCCCAGAGTTTGCATTTTTCTCTTCTCATCTGTTGTTTTATTCTGCATCTAGTCAGTTTGTTCATTATTTTTTATTATTCTGCATCTTGGAGTTCACCCATGTAGTTTAATTGCATAATGAAATCATGATTAACTATTAAAACATTGTAATTTGCTTGCATTCCTATTTAGGATTATCTTATTAACATTCCTATTATTGTTTCACATCATTGCCCTCTGTTTGTATTGCTGTATTTTTTGTATTCTGTGCCTATTTCTCTGTTTGCAGGTCTCTAACGAATTCGTCTGATGAATTCGTCAGATCTCAGACGATCCTGTAGGTCGGAGACGATCCTGTCAAATTCTAGACGATCTTGTCTGCTTCAAGAATCAGAACCTCCATCAGACATCCGAATCAGGTATGGCTCTGTAATTTAGCTTTTTCTCTCTATTTTTTGTTTAAAATCTATTTTATGTATTTCATTTAGCCTGCATTTTCATAATAGAACAACTTAGATTCATTTGGCCAAACCTAGGACTCGAATGTTTAAAGATAAAACTGAACACATTAAACACATTCCCAACCTAGGCGTGGAAACTGCCATTCAAACGTTTCTTGGTGAACCCACCATCCGTCAAAAAATCACCATAATACACCTCCCCGAGAGGCGGGACCTTCGCAAGGCCTCTCAGTCCGAGGTACCGTGCCATCCTTTTCCCATCCTCCTTCCGGGCACGGATCCTATAGCCTGAAGGTAAGGATGCGAAAAATTTTGAGCGATACAACCCCCCTCAGTATAAGCACATGTTCTTCAATTGGTATCAAAGTCGGTCTCTCTGTGAAGATTCTAACAGCTTGGAAGAGGATCCATTAGTAACACACATGTGCTCAAAGAGTGAAGAAAGTATAGACTTTGAGGAAGCACTCTTCAATTGTCTTCAAGATCTTGAAAGGATTCAAGAAGAGAGGGTACAACTAAAAGAACAAATCTGAAATGATGAATTGGCAAGAATTAAACTTCTACAAAGGCTAATAAAACTCAAAATAGAATAAATAAGAGAGATTGAACATTAGTTGAGAGATATGTTGGAAACAAAATAAGCAGGACTCGAAATAGTGGTAGCAGATATTATGAAGTTAAAATGTAGAACTGAAAAAGCATCAAGTAAGCTAGAGAAAGAAGCATGTCAGCAAGAGGTAGGAACATCAATCAAAATGGAGGTATCTTACCATATCTCAAGGAAAGAATACCACAAAATAAATAATATCAGATCAAGTCCTCAGCAAGACAAGTTACAAAATTTATTCCATGGACATTGTTTTTCTTGCAATATATATGGTCATAGAGCTATGCAATGTACTGGCAAAGACAATTATAGTAATAGGACATATTCTCTTGCACCACATATGGATAATGATGTTAAGTGTTACAAATGCAATAGTTTTGAGCATACATCTAGAAGGTGCAAACTAGAAACCTTTAAGTCTAGTACTAGAAAGAAAGAAAAATGGAAAGGAAAATTAAAATCCTTGCTGATTCAAATAGCATTTCATGCACAGGATAGAGAAGAAAAATGGTTTCTGGATAGTGGATGCTCTAGACACATGACATGAGAAAATGATAAGTTTATAGCTTTGAAATAAGGAAATAGAGGGTCAGTAAACTTTGGGTACAATGGTTTAGCAAAGATTTGTGGAAAAGGAACTCTAATTATAGGCAATGGGAAAGCAAAAGCTGAAAATGTTCTATATGTGGAAGGTCTGAAACATAATCTCTTGAGCATTAGTCAACTTTGTGATCAAGTTCATATTGTAAATTTTCATCAAGATAGATGTGAAGTAAGAACATTTGAATCTGGAAAACTTGTAGCTAGTGCTATAAGAGAAAGAAATATTTATGTACTCAATGAAATCAAAAAGGAGAAATGTTTCTTATCCAAATAAAATGAGATCCATTTTCAACATATAAGATTGGAGCCAAATGAAAATCTTCTAATGGCCTTAGAAGGTAAAGAAGATAATTCTATAGAAGATAAGCCAAAAGGAAGTAATGATAAGGACAAAGGCAAACAAATAGAGGATTACTCAATAGAGAATGGTTATGATCTCAAGGGAGAACTTATTTATGCCCTTGACATAGTAAATAAGGTTAGAAAGCAACACTCCAAGCTTGAAAGTCAATTTCAAGAATGTGATGAAGAAAGGTTATTGCTCATAGAGGATTTAGAGAATTCAAAGGCTAAGGCAAGCAAGTTCAAGGATAAGTTAGAAGCAAAGATTTTGGAATGTAAGAAGTTAGCACAAGAAGTGGATCTAAAAGAAGACTTGAAGGACTCCAAGATCAAGATGAAGAGTTTCACAAATTGCTCTAAGAACTTGGATAAGTTCATCTGTGGACAACAACGAACATCATGTTCAACAGGTCTTGGCTTTGGAAAGGTTCAAAAGAAACAGGAAAAAGAACCTACTTCAAGTCTTGATGAAGAAGAAACTTCAAAAGAAGATACATCAGAAGAATATAGATTAAGTGAAAGTGGGACATCAGAGGATGAGTTGGACAACAAAGAGTTCAACAAAGAGAGGAACAATGCACAAAGAAGATACAGATGGAACAACAATCAGAACATGAGACCAATGAGGTCAATACAAGGAGGCTTCAATGGAATATGTTTTTCATGTCACAAGTTTAGACATATGGATTCACAATGTAGGACACATGAAATACAAGAATATGGGAAAGGATAGCTTTTCCATGGGTATTTCTACCCATGCAATGGGTTTAGTCACAAGGCAATGAATTTCAAGATTAATGATAGAAGAGGATATGGCTTCACTAGGAGAAGTCCTAAGACATTTGCACCTCAAAATAATAATAACATTAGGTGTTATAAGTGCAATAATGATGGTCACATAGCAATATGGTGTAGAGCAAATATTCCAGAAGTAGGCATGAACAGGAACAGGAACATGCGCATGAACAAGAACATGAACAGGAACAGGAATATGAATAGGAATAGAGACTCATAAAAGAATAGAGACTCAAAAAATAATAATAACAGGAACAAGAACAGAAATAGGAATAGAAATGATAACAAAAATAGGGATGATGGCTTGGAAAGAAACAGTGATAGGATTCAAAAAACCCAGAAAGAAAGAGAGAAAGATAAAGGTAAATATAAGTGCTTTTAGGGAGTAGAAATACTCCCACCCTAGAATTAACCACCTCATGTGGAGTGGGGGAGGGGCTAATCTAATAGGCTCATTCTTAGCCTCGAGACCCAAAGGTGACCCTTTGCCATTGATGACAAAGGGAGAGAGATTTGTGTATATTAAGGAAAGTTTTGATATGGGGAGAGATTAGATATTTGTGAAAGCTTGCTATGCAGATTTGAGCAAGTCCTGGAGAGGACTTATTGAGCATATTTGGACAAGTTTTGAGTGAGATTGTTAAGCAGATTTGAGCAGGTTCTGAGTGAACCTATTGAGCAGGTTCTGAGTGAGCCTATTGAGCAGATTTGAGGAGGTTTTGAGTGAGCCTATTGAGCATATTTGAAGAGGTTCTGAGTGAACCTATTGATAGAGCTTTGGAGGTGATAGAGTATAGATGATAGAGTCTCAGTGGATAGAGATCCAGCAGCCAAGACAATTAAAGATAGATCTGAGTGAGGAGTCTTCAAGTGAAAAAAGATCCACAAGTCAGTGCAGCAGAGAGATATAGTCTTCTAGAAGATCACTAGCCATAGCATAAGGGGAAAGAGTTCTCTTGTGGAAGAGATCCATGAACTTGATATTTAGGGGATCAGCATCTCCTTTGGATAGAGGTCCATAAACATTTTAATTGGGAAGGATTCCCAAGAGATTGATTGAGAAAGTTTTAGCAAAATATTTTCTGTGGAGGTAGCCCATATTGGGTGAACCATGTTAAAAATGATGTCTCTTATGTGTGTGATGCTTTGTGTGATGTTTATTGCTTTATTAATGTTGATGCTACTATTTGGGGAAAAATTTTATATTATATTGTTCACCCCCCCTCTCAGTATAATCACATGTTCTTCAGTGAAAAGGGTAATCCTTGTATGTGCCATCATGCAACATATTCCACAAAAATAGTGGTTTTAACCACTATCACAAATGCAAAAATAAAATAAATACTAGGTAAAATACTTTAAAAACTCTAAATATTTTACATCACACACCACTGATCATTGGGTTGTAAGGATCATACTACATTTTTAGTAATACGGTTAGGTAGTCATCCCAAAAACATAAGAGATCAAATCCTTGGACTATGGAATTAGCCTCCTCTGGAGCTATAGACACTTGATTGGTAGTGGAGTATGCTCATGCGTGGTGACACGTCTCTTTTAAAGAGACCTCTGATCACACATAAGGACAAGCTAGCTTCTTGGTCTCATCCATAACATGTCACACCCAATTTACTCAAGATGAGTTAATGAACTCACTTGCACACACATTGGTTCTTGATTGCCTTAAGTTATTACCATGCTCATGATTCAGTAAATAAATTCACTGCACACATATTTTTTCCTAGAGGGATTAGGTAGTTTTAGTGAGTTTGTTTTATGCCACTAGTATGTATGAGTATTTGCAAAATAGTTAGTTCTTCCATATCAACATCCATATCTTCTTCCATTCAACATCCATGTTAGTTCTTGAGTCTTTCACCCCACATACCACCAAGTGTGGTGCCCTTGATTAAACAACAATGCTAAACATGGCCAGGAAAAATTAACACTTTAAATTATCATTATAGCATTAGAACATTTGCATCCATACATATGACCAATGCATTAATCATAACACATGCATCCACAACAAGCATTCACATAAAAGCATAACACAAAAGTAAAATCCATGTATATATATAATTCACATATGCAAATATTGCTAGAAATTTCAAACAACATCACAACTTGGGGGTGTTCAAGGTATCACACCTTTCCCCCAATCAAAAAAACAAGCACATAACTTGGGGGTGTTCAAGGTATCACACCTTCCCCCCAATAAAACAAACAAGCACACAACTTGGGGGTGTTCAAGGTATCACACCTTCCCCACCAATTCAACAAACAATTCAATCACACATACACATCACATCATCTACATCCATTTCTAGGTTCAAAAGGTTACTCCCTTTTGTCAAAGGTTGCACCCTTTACCTCGCATTCGCATCATTAGAAATTCATTGCTAGGTTCAAAATATTGTGTTCTTTTGTTAAAATGTTGCACCCTTTGCCTTGCATTCATTCCTTATCAAAAACTCCTTCATCTATTAGGGCAAAAATAGATACAGTTTACATTTAACATCATCAATTTCATTTTTCATTACACATTCATTCCACTTTCACAAGTACAAGTGAACCTTGTATTTAGTGGTTTATCCTCGTAACCTGGCAGTTGCAGTGACTGGTTATCCATGCAATCCGATAGGATGGATAGATCACCATAAGGACACTTACATTATCAAAAAACCCCTTCATCTGTTAGGGAAAATAATAGACACATTCATCACATTTTTTCCATTTCATAAACCCCTTCATTTGTTAGGGCAAAAACAGACACAATCATCACATTTTCTCCATTTTAAAAACCCTTCATATGTTGGAGCAAAGAACAGACAAGTACAAGTGAACCTTGTATTTAGCGGTTTATCCTAGTCACGTAGCAGTTGCAGTGACTAGTTATCCATGCAATTTGGTAGGATGGGTAGATCATAATAAGGACACTTGCAT